>QEPC01013222.1:2663786-2738359 GCA_003113815.1 Sphenodon punctatus
AGCCCTGCCAAATTTCATGTACACTGGTTGGACTACAAAGATGTTAGTCAGATATACATTTATATGTTAATTGCGTATACCACCAGGACCCTTTATCCAATACTTCTGAAAGTTGGCAAAGATAGTAAATATGGGAAGGGGTGTAAACCTACCAAGTGTCATCTACATTAGATACGAGGCAAAGAAGTTACAACTAAGAATGTATATGAAAAATTTTGCAAAATAAAATAATTCGATTGCTTCTAAAATTGGATTCCTTTACTCAATCCTTGTGAATTTTGGTAATGGTACAATGCCTTCTATTTGAGGTATACGCAGCTCAGGTTTCAACCACATATAGTGAAAAACAACAAAGTTACAGCCGAAAATGTGTTTTCCATTGAAACCAATGAAAATGAAAGCCAAAAGGATTCAATTCAACAATTCAATTACTTCTAAAATTGGATTCCTATACTCAGTTCTTGTGAAATTTGGTACACTTAATGCCTTCCATTGGAGGTATATGCAGCCCAACTTTCAGCCACATATAGTGAACAACAACAAAGTTACAGCCGAAAATGTGTTTTCCAATGAAAATGAAAGCCAAAATGAAATGGGGGGGCTGAAACCTCCTGAGCCCTCCCTGTGAATCTGCCCATGCATTTGAACGTGTTCGCTTTCAGTCCTTTCTCCAGTCCTTCCTGGAGGAATAAAAGTACTTCCAAGTGACCTACTTCCATCGGATCTTGGTGACATTGTGAGCACCATTGGGTAAACTTGTCCCACATTCAATCATAGATCTTGTTGGTTGACTCCCGCCTAGAAGACAACAAGGTATCAAGCAGCGTGCCAGAATATCCCATAGACGTTAGCTGTCTCCTCTCAGCATCCAGACCGAGTGCGCCAGTTTTTTTATGTTTGGATGGAGCAGTGGGCCCTGAGAAAGCAGATCCTCCTATACTGGGAGTCGGAGCGGGCTTGATACCGTCAGGTTCAGAACATCCGAGAACCAGGGTCAACGAGGCCAAAACGGTGCCACTAGGATGACTCGGGCCCGCTGGTGGCGAACTTGTTGAAGGACACGCAGAAGAATCGGGATGGGGGGAAAGGCATATAGCAGCCCCCTCAGCCAGGTTGACAATAGAGCATCTAGTCCCACTGCCTTCAGGTCTCCTCTTCAGGACAGGAAGAAGTGGACCTTGGCATTGTTTGAGGACACGAACAGATCCATCACGGGTTCGCCAAATCGTTCCCTGATTAGATTGAATGCTCTTGGGGAGAGGGACCACTCTCCTAGATCTGTTGCTTGACGGCTCAACCAGTCTGCTGTTGTGTTGATCTTCCTGGCACTGTGGATTGCCCTTATTGACTCTATCCGATTCTCTGCCCAACTGAACAGCAGCGTCGCTTTCTCCTGAAGTGATCTCAAGCCGGAGCCTCCCTGGTGATTTATTAACGCCATGGCGGTGGTGCTGTCTGCCCAAATCAGAAGGTGGGATCCAGTGAGGTGGTTGGCGAAGTGGAGCAGGGCCAGGTGGACTGCTCTCAGCTCCAGCCTGTTAATGTGCCAACCTCTTTCATGCCTGGACCACCTGCCCTGTGTCGACCCGAACTTGCAGTGCGGTCCCCACCCCCATTTGCTTGCATCAGTTGTTAGGATCATCCTCTCCGGGTCATCCTCTCCGGGTCTCTCATAGACAGGCACTTCTGTAGCCGCCTCGGAAAGCACCACCAGCTCAACTGTTGTTTCAGTTTGTCAAGTATTCTGATGAGGAGGTGAGTGCTGTTTGTTATCGCCTCCTGATAGGGGCGAAGGAAAGCCTGAAGAGGTCGTAAGTGTAGTCTGGCCGACGCCACCATCTCTAGACATGAGACCATGCTTCCCAGGACTTGGGCTAGGAACATGAGGTTCGCCATCTCTTCCCTCCCGAGATGCATTAGGAGCAGTTGGATCTTGCCATTCTCTTGTCTGATTGGATACCCTCCAGGACCGGGTCTTCCTATCAGACTCTCAGGTGTAGAATGGACGTGGACGGGATCAGGCAACTCTTCTCTCTGTTCACCAAAAAGCCATGGGACTCCAGGCACTCTATTGTCAGTTATAGGCCGGCTAGGCTCTGCTCTTGGGATGGGGATCTCAAGAGGATGTCATTTAGGTATGCGTGGATGTGGGTACCTCGTCCTCAAGTGCGCCACCAGTGCTGCCAGCACTTTCATGAAGACCCTCAGTGATGAAGCGAATCTCAGGTATCTCCGGTGTGATGGTTGGATGGAGATGTGTAGGTAGGCTTCTCAGAGATCTATAGAGGTTAAGAAGTCTCCGGGTTGTAGAGATGCTGTGACTGAGTTCAGTGTTTCCATTCTGAACTTCCGGTATCTGACCCTCTTGTTGAGTGATTTGAGGTCCAATAAGGTCTGCACGTCCCCATTTTTCTTTGGGACCATGAAGAAAATGGATTACACACTGGAATGCATCTGAGGAGGTGGTACTGGTTCTATTGTCCACATGTCCAGCAGATGTTGGATTGCCTTTATAGTCTTGCCTGCTCTGAGCTGGTCCTTTGACAGTGGTGATAGAAGAAAATGATCCATTGGTGGAAACGTGAATTCTATGGTGTGACCCTTGGCTACTGTTTCTAATACCCACTGGTCCGAAGACGTGTGTGCCCACTGATCTATGAAGAGCTGGAGCCTCCCCCCGACATATACCTTTGTACTCTGAGGAGGCGGCCTCCAGTCACGTCAAGGACTTGGACAACTTCGGGTTTGTAGACTGTGGTTTCTTGAACTGGGACTAGTCTCTGCCTCTTCGGTTCCGCTGCCACCTTGGTTTACCAGGGCGGAAGTCTCTTTTCCAGTTACCTCTGTGGTTGCGAGGAGGAGGTTCTGGGGTCAAAGGAGCACTTATTTGTGCCTTTTGAGGGGATCAGCGGTAGAGCCTTCTTTTCTGGTTTGGTGGTGAGGACGTTGTCCATGGCTTCACCGAACAGCTTCTTGCCCTGGTACCGGGCTCCTGTCAGGACAGCCTTGGAAGGAAGGTCCACCTTCCATGGGCGAAGCCAGATTGAGCAGCGAGCCACCATGTTGGTTGCCATGTCCCTGGCATTTAGCTGGATGGTGTCCAGGGTCACATCTGCTGAGTAAGCTGAGGCCAGGGCCGGCTTCTTAAAGCTGTCTTTCAGCTCCTTTTCTTTTACCTTGCGGGGTAGGTCACTAGCCCATATGTAGGCTGCCCTGCTGAAGCTAGATGCAGAGGCAGTCGTTTTGAGGTCTAGTGCGGAGGCCTCATAATTTTTCCTGAGAGCTATCTTCACTTTCCTATCAAGGGGATCTTTAGGAAACCTCTCCCCCTCCGCTGGGAGGGCTGCCAATTTGGATAAATCTGCTGCCCCTGCATCTACCTTGGGCAGGACCACCAACTCCTCCTGGGGGCTTGGGATTGCATAACATTTATTGATGAATTTGTGAGGCCCCTTAAATCTAGCTGGGTGCTCCCATTCCCCCTTGATAATATCAATGTAGAACTTAGCCAGGGACAATTCTGGGGTGGGGACGGTTCCCCTAGGGAAGGCCCTCATTCTCCGTATGGATCTCCTGCTGATCTACTGGCTGGGCAGGTAGGGAGATGGCTAACTCCGCTGCCACCTTAGAGTGAAGCTTGCTTAACTGCTCCACTTCAAAAGACCCTCTCTCCTGCAGGCTCTTCCCCTGCGTCCCCTGCTTCTGACTGCAAGTCAGAGAGTTCCCCATCCTCCTTGTCAGGGGGAACCACCAAGGGTGAGGGGAACTGAGCCTAGCAGCTTTAGCCTTGTGGCCCTTGGGTCTTCTGCTTCTCCTGGAGAGAGAGAGAGGAGCTGGACACCTTAGCCTTTCTTCCCCCATGGTGGGAGCAGCATCTGGGGGAGGAGCAGCTAGATGCAGAAGGAGATGAGGGGGATGAGGAGAAGGAACTCTTGGAGGAGCGGGAAGCTGATTTTTCCTCAGGCCTTCTCTTTCTGCCCCAGCTTCTTGGGTGGGGGGGTGGTGTCTCTCCCTGACTGGAGAGACAATCTCTCCTCCCTGCTGTCTCCTTCCCTGCCCGCTTTGGGGGGGGGGGAAGCGCACACTACACCCTCTATGGGGGTTCCCTCCCTGGGAGTGCAGTAGCCGGGGTGTGAGGGGGATCTGCCTCCTGTGAGGGATTCAAAAAGGTGAGGGGAAGCTATCACCTGCCACCCCAGCCAAAGGACGGTGGCTTCTGGTACCTCCTCAGGGCGGTGCAGCCTAATCCCCGGCCCAGGGCAGGCCCCGGGTTCACTCACCCCCGTCCTGCAACTCGGCTGCGTGTCCAGCCACGGTGAGGTGAGGCGCCGCCATCGTGCCTGCTTCGCCTGTCTCCCTGCTGTTGTGGAGGAGAGGCATGCCTGCATCCCACCGAGTCAGGTTCCCGGCTCTCGCCACCATGGCGGAGCGCAGGAAAATGAAAGCGGCTGGCCGGTGTGCTGCTGCGCCCGAGGGCTGTGCTACGGCTTCATTCCCCATGAGCTCAGCGGCCGCTGAGGAGGAGGAGCTCCCCACGCTAACTGGGCCCCTTAAATGGAATTGGTGGGGAGCGGGAGACACAGGGGAATGACCTCCCTGGTTCCCTGCCTGCAGCTCAGCCCAGCCCCCCACGGAGGTGGGGTGGGAGAGAGAGGAGCGGACCCAACAGTAAAGACAGGAAAAAAGAAAGAAAAGAAAAGAAATAACCTAAGGCCTAAGCTCCCAGAGAGGGAGCCAGGATCCTGCTTCCTACCCTCAGCAAGGCAGGAAAAGAAATGGGCTTCGATGGTGGGCTGTGCCCCTCCCATAGGATGAGGCTGTCAATCAAATTGATCCTGCCTATTCAAAGGAAGGAGGGATACATCCCATCAGTTAAGACCATCTGTCCTGAGAAGAGGGGAGAAAAGCAAGGAGTGAAGTTTGAGTTATATCACCATTCTCTTTTCTATAGCACTTCATTGTCCAGAGTGCTTTACAATCCTTACCTAGTTCATCCTTCCCAATCACTTTGCAAGGCAGGTCATTATTATTCCCATTTTAGAGATGGGGAATGAGGCTGAAAAGTCCGTGACTTGCCTAAGGCCACGCAATGAGTCCATGGTTAAGACAGAATTTGAACCATAGCCTTCCAGGTCCAAGTCCAACACTATCATCCACTAGGCCATATTGTCATTCACAACAGAAACTGACAAAAGGAAAGATTCTTGGTGATTTTGCCGAGAACATTTAAAAAATATTAGTACAAGTCAGAGATTTCCCCTTTTCACTAGGATAGTTTTTTGCCCAGCGTTTAACAGAAAGTTAGCGCTTTTTAAAATTATTCTTATTTCCTGCCACCTCCCCTCCTTAACCCAAGGCATCAACCCCTGTGCCCCTCTTTTGGCCAGCTGCCTCGTGATGGCAAAAAGCGGTGGCCAGCCTTACACTTGGCAGCATCACCAAGTTGTGGCGTGCATATCAGAGCTCTGGAGTGAGAACGCTGGCAGCCTGCTGCTTCTGCCACAGTGAAATGTTACTACACTACTGTTCCTCACAGTTGAGCACTCCCCACCCTAATCACTACAGATAAAGTGGCTTAGCTACACTTGGAGGAGGAACAGAAACTGAAGTCTTCTCCCCAAACACGACAGAAAGGCTCAGCTCAGAGGAATGGAGACAAGACTTCATAAGCCTACCACACCACCACTTGCGACTTCTCAACTTCATGAATGTATCCCTGTCTCTCTCTCTCTGCTCCCCTCTTCATGGTCTCCTCAACTCTGTCTTTCCTAGACTGTAAACCCCTTGAGGCACGAACCTCTCTCTTTTAATGACTGTACAGCACCAGGTACATTACAGGTGCTACATTAATAATAAAATAAATAATAATAATAATAATAATAATAATAATAATATGAACAGCTTGTCCCAGCCCAGTTAACTTTGATGATGGTTCAGTCAGCTCAGAGCACTGTGCTCATCTTCTGTATTAGCACTGTCGGAGTGGTTTGGAAGGAAACATAATTAGCAGAGACCTCCAAGGTTGGACTCAGACATGCAGAGAATTTCCCAACATCTTGGGAAGACTCTGGCTTTGCTACCTTTAACTCAGGAGGGGTGGGGAGGGAGGGGTAGAACCATGTGCCTGTGGGCCAAATCTGTCCTGCCATTGTTTTTAATTTGACCCCTTTCCAGTTCCTGAATCTGGCCCATGGATCCAGTCTCTGCCCTCAAATACCAAAAGCAGGAGCTAAGGGGAAGGAGAAGAGATGAAAGCAGGCACTCAATGATGGATTCATGGCACAGATCCATGGACTCTCTCTTTCCTTGACCTCCATCCTGATCAGTGATCACACCCCATAAATGCCCTCCGCTCTTTTCTGGCCCACACAGCTTGTACCAATTTGGCCCATGGGTGAGAAAAGATTCCCCCTCCCTCCTCTAACGGAATGCAGCTCCTCCAAGGCAGAAAGAAAACACACCCCTCCATCTCTACAGATCTCGAGTTCATGCATAAATAAATAAATAAATAAATAAATAAATGCCAGGCAGGGTGCTCCTGAGAATGGAAAGCCCCTAGCACTCAACTTTAGCAGCTGAGAAAGAATGGAAAGGAGTAAACTCCTAGTGTACCTTTGAAGTGCTTCCCTCCCACTCCCCATCCTCCCATCTCAGACTCTTTGGGAGGGCGATTTCTGGGCCCTCTGCAAAGCAGTTTATAGACCTCCACTCCTGCAACATTGCATGGGGTACGAGTTTGGCCTTTCCAGTGTGATGCCATCTGTAGGGTGGCGACTGCTGCATCCCCAGAATACAGGACATGGGGAGAGGAAGAGCACAGCTGGTTCACAGCTCCTTCCCCCAGCCAGGGCTGAGTAACAAGTGCTGGGTGAGGGGTGGGGAAAGGGATGCAACGGTACAAGCAAAATCCCAGCCATGGATGCATATTTAAAGAATCCACCCGGATGGGGTTGGGTGTATCAAAAAAGCAGTCATGTCTCTGGAAAATCCAGATGCTACGGTAACCCTAGCACTTCCCCACCCCAAGTGCTGTGACTGCTGGCTCACCTCCGAGTCCACGTGCTGCCAATGCCGCTGTTCCCATCCAGAAGTCATGGGGTCGTGACTTCCGGGGTGGAGGTGGGGTGTGTGAAATTGGCAGCACGTGGAGAATACAGGACAACAGACAAACCCTTCAAAAAACAGGACTGTCCTGTCTAAAACAGGGACCAATGGCCACCCCAGCCATCTGGCTGGCTAACAGTTCCTTTTGTTGTGCGTGTCCCCACCCTCGTCCGGTGCCTGTTCCACCCAGTTCTGACCAGCCCCCCACTACAGATCGCCTGGAGGTAACCACAGGTCACGTATAGTGAACAGAGCCACATGGTTCCTGGACTAGGCCAAATGAAGTTTGGAGAGGCTGCTAAAGTTCGGCTCCACACTACCAGGGTACGCTCAGGAGGCCGATGACAACCTAGTGTGGGGAGGAGTTAAGAAACTGGGAACCAGTATGCCTCGGGGCCAGTCTTTTATCATCTTTAGCTAAGACATCTAATGAGAGCTGTCTGTGGGGGCCTTGACCTAAAGGGGATCGGAACTGCAGCTTCTGGGGGAGCTTACTCAACCTGGACTGGCACCTTTTCCCATGCTTAGCTCAAGAGTGCCACAGAGACCACCACACATACTCCCATCAGAGACTGAACCAGAAGAGTAGTGTAAAACAGTCTATTGCTCCAGGTAGCTAGACCATTTCTCTCACAAACTGGATCTGCTGGCCCTAAAGCGAGGGTTTTCTTTTGGTCACCCTGGAGGCCTACCCAGCAAGGGAGAGAGCACACAGAGAAAGAGGGTGAAGGCAAGGCAAGGATCAAAGGGTCTGATTCTGGCCCCAATCTAAGGAAACCGGTTGTCTGCTGGTGTAAGACACTGGAGGTCCTGATCTTCAGCTGCCCCGATGCTGTCTCTATAGTAATCACCTCACAAGAGGGCTGTAGGCAAACCTCTGAACCCTAGCAAACTATTGGGCAGAGGCTCCCAAATGGTGGGTCACGACACCAAATGGAGTTGCACCATCTGCAGATGGGGACATGATCCCACTGATATTCAAAGTATTTTTGTAGGACTCTGCAGCTCTCAGGGGTTCATGGAATTATATTTTAGTCTCATAATTAGGTCATGCACTGCAGACGAAACTTTGGAAGCCATTCCTGTAAGCTCATTTCTAGCGAAACAGTGGGGTGGGGAGATTCTGGGAATCTGACAGAAAAGGAAGCTAGAAAACTAATTTGGAAGAGAAAAGGGAAACAAAGCTCAAGACTCCTCAGTGAGGAAGCTACTGTAAGAGCACAAGTGCAGTGATGATTTGGTCAGCATTGACTGAGGGTGAGGGCTAAGTTTCAGTTGCCTAATGGAAACTGGAGAGCCAGAGTAAAGCAATGGAGACCACAGGTTCATTGAGCCAGATAACCTCTCTTCGCCTGCTGCCCTGTTAGTCAGAGGAAAGGAAAAACCTATAATGCTCCTGTTGCAGCACCACCTAGGGGCAAACCCCCTTTGCCCAACCAGCTTTCAGTGGTTTCAGTGCTACGCGGGACCTTTCAACTACATAGCACCCAACAAGGGCCACACCTGCGTTTAATATGTATGCAAACATTTATTGATAGGATAGCAAGCAGTATTGATGGTACAACAGGCAAGCAAAACGCCCTAACAATGAGTGTCTCACCGATCCAGTTCACCATCAGTGTCCCTTGATGCTGGTACACGTGACTGTCATGTTGTTGTTTTTTAAAAATACACCTTAGTTGCTTCAGCCTACTTGACCACCTGACCGTTACTGACCAATCTAGTCCAGGCCCTCCCTTTTTGGCATCCCAACGCGTGATTTTTGGGCCGGATCACCTGGCTAGACTTGACCAATCAAGGCTTGGTCCATCCTTCTTGTTAACCCGAAGCTGGATTCTAAAGTCAGACCACCTATGGCATCTCCTTAATCTTCTTCACCCTTCTTATCTTTGACAGGGTAAAGTCCCTGGCCTGAATCCGTAGCTACTCCCTGGTATCCATTGCACTCTCGCTTTGGTTGACAAGTCAATACGGATTCCTGCTAGCGTCTTTACTTTGCTTGACCAAACTTTATTATAAACTGCTTAAAAGCAAAATATCTTTATGAATGTGTCTGTTTACTGCGTGAATGTGTTCATTGCTGTATCTATGAGTGTTCGTATACAAGTGCTCTGGATCAACTGAAATCCAGATATCTGTATTTTGATCTGGTCTACTAAATAAAATACTACAGGGTGTGTGTGTGTTCCCCTTTCTGTCTTTTTTCTAGCTGGGTGTTCTAGTAAAGGATTTTGGAGCATGGTTCATGGTAATCTGACCTCACTTGTTTGAGCACCCCAATATTTGAATGAGTGCAATCTAAAGGTGTGTCTAGAACGCAGCTGTACTGTTCCCAAAAACCTTTAGGAGGCGCTCATGAATTAGCAACACCATTGGGTGTGACACCCAGAAGTATTTCAGTTATCTGTTCTGGAACTGGTTGGGGAGATTTTGTTTGTGTGTTTATCTCAGAGCAAGCTGAACTGTCAACTTTTGATAGCTTGTTACTTTATCATCTTGTTATTTCGTGCCAGCTAAGACCCACCCTGCCCTTTGCGTCACTGATTTGCAAAATTTGCTAAATTTTGTTTTCAACTTCAAGTTTTAATCCTTATGCAATATTTTCATGGGCCTGCCTTTAGCATCTGTTTTTCTGGCCCACTCCAACTGCTGCCATCACCTCAGACGACAGTGAGGTGATATCACTCCTAATCAAGTGTTAGTCTCTATTCAGAGGGTGAAAATGTGCTGCCAGACACTAATCCACCTCAGCGCCACCACGAGCCCAAGACTGATCAGCCTCTTCTTCCTGAAGCATCAAAGCTGTCTACAACTGTAGGGTGGGGCTGATGGGGCACTCGGATGCTTGGGCACTAAAAATTCTATGTTGGGTACTTCGCTGATGGGATCTGCATGCATGCTCAGGATCTAACCAACTGCCATATTTGGGCTCAGGAAGAGATTTTCCCTTGGGGCAGATTGGAAGTCAACTCTGAAGGTTTTTTGCCTTCCCCTGCAACGTGGATGTAGCTCAAGACATCTGGATTTTTCTTTTTATAGGATCATTCCTGTTATTTCAGGCATAAACGTGCTCCAATTGGTCCTATTCTCTCTCTGCTTGTGGCAGATTTTTAATAGGCGTTTTTGGATGGATGGATTTGGGTAGTTTGGGTATGACAAATCCCGCATTGGTGCAGGAGGCTGGACTAAATGACCCTGGAGGTACCTTCAAGCTCTCTGCTCAGGACTGTAGAGTGACAACTGGACACCATTCTGTCTCTGTGTCCTCATTTCAACTGTGCATTAAATTTGGCCATGTGTGAACGTATGCACATGGGTGATGAAAGATGCAGCTCTTAAGTGCCTCTCCTTCCCACCCGAGTCCTGCTTTATCTGGGATTTTAGACTATCAAGTTAGTAATTGGAGATGGCCAGCATGTGCTTGAGTAAGCTGTTCTCTCTTGCAGACAGCTTGCCCCATGTCTGGCTCTACCTTCCTCCCTGCCTTCAGGAGAGAGGAACGCAGGCAGACTCTTAGGCTTCTCTTTGGTGAGAAAACCACACTTTGAGAGTCCTGGCAACAGTGTGTAAAGATGTCCAGCAGGAATAAGCAGAAACCTGCAGCAGGGAGGTTCTCCTGGGGCAGGAAATGACAACAATTTGTCTGGTGCAAGGTGATCTTAGCCAGCATATCCCTCTTCTGAAACACACAAGACGTCCCTTTTCACAACTCCTCTGCATCTTCCTGGTGCTAGAGTTACTGAAAGCAACCTCAGTATTAACAGGATGAAGGCTTTTCTATTAGAAAAGAGCAGGGGTGGGACTTGGGGCAAAATTTCGATTTATTTCGGTTCTCATGAATTTTGGTTCTCCTATATATTTCAGTCCTCTCAGATTTGTTTTTTTAACATTGCATTTTAAAACCGCAATGTTAAAAATCTGATTAAAAAACCAATGCAAAAGAACCAATAGGGCTGAAACCGAAAAAGAACCAAAATTTTGGAAAGAACCAAAAGTGCCATTATTGGCTACTTTCGGTTCTCAGCAACACCGAAAGTTCCATCCCTACAAAAAAGTATTTATGTTATACTATCCACACTGTGGCATCCTCTTGCAATTTATTGCTAGATGTATTGACTAGAGTAGTGGTTCTCAAACGTTTTTGTTCTGTGCCCCTTCCTCCCCACCACCACACGCATGCACGCACCTTGCTACCTCTCTTCCGCTCCCCCCTTTCCACACTTTTATTGTTCCCCCTCCCTCTCCCCCATCTCTTGTTCTTTGGGTGAAACAGACATGCACCGTAACTCCGCTTTAACTTTTCTTATGCCTGTTGCAGGGCTGCATAGTGTGCCAATACGTCCCTACATGCAGAAGCAATGTTAAAGCAGTGTGAAGTGATGTTAAAATGGAGTTACATGCATGTCTGTTTTCACCCTTTGACTCCCTTCCCCTTGACTCCCCCTTATTTTGGAGATGCCCCAGCCCCAGCTCAGTGAGAGTGTGGAGGTGTTTGCCAACTGGGGTTCATCTTACACCCTCCAGAGCACCTTCCGCACCACTCCCCATGGGAGCCCAACCCTCAGTTTGGGAACCTAGCCATTAGAATCAGCTTCTGGGTATTTATTCAAAGAGACTTCATTCACCGGAGGTTAAAGGAGCTTGTTAGTTCCTAGACAGTTCCCCAGCAGAATGTCCAGAACTGTATGAGAGTTTCAGATAAGTGATCGGAGATGCCTTGGGTTGAGGAAAGGAGAGGAGGCAGAACGTTCCAGAACACGGAGGCTGTGGAGGGAGGCAGGTCTAGAATATCAAGGGGTGCTATAGGACAAGATTATTGCTCAGCAGCAAAGCTGTACTGGGACCCAGAACTACAACAGCAGGGAGAGCCACAAGGCTGGTCTGAGGCACACGGCAGAGCTGAGAGTTATGACCCAGACCTGGAAGAGGAAGGAATCCAAGCCCTATTCAGGATTCAAATTTAGCCCAAGCTTAACCCAAGTCGGGGCCCAATACGTGCAGGTGGCCCCAACCCAGGGGAGCACTGTGATGTCCATAAGGGGAGGAGCTACATCAGTAAAGGGGCTGGGAAACACATTCCCTTACTATTTCTGATGTGGCCCCACCCATCGCCAAGTGCACTGACATCAGAGAGAGAAAGCCCAAGCCAAGTTCAACAGGGACCAGCCAGGTTCAGGTCGTGTTGCACTACAAGGGATACCAAGGGGTAACATCAAGTCACGCTGGTAGAGCTGTGATGGGACCCAGGATAGGAATAGCAGAGTGGTTGAAGGCCGAGACCGAACAGCACTGACAGAGCTCTGTGTGGGAACCCACAGCTGGGATAACAGGGAACACAACAGGAAGAATGGAGAGGTACTGAGAAAGTTAGTAGTTAAAAAGGAGAGATGTTTCTTCCTCTCCTCCATGGCACACACTGCTCATTTGCTCTCAGGGGTCAAGGGACACAAATTTTCTTTAATCTCATTTGCCAGTCTACCAAAATCCTCAGCACCTGAAGAATCCTGTGAGAGGAATGAAGGGGAAGGAAAGGTACATGAGATACCACCTTTCCCCTGCACGGACCCTTCTTGTTCCCCAGCAAGCAGGTAACCCTGGGAGGGCAGTACAAACCAAGCAAGAAGAGGATTAGTGGGGAGCTGGAGAAACATAGCCGCATACCAGCTGGCTATGGCAGACAGTTTGAGTTTACATTCCCAGCCACCTGTTTACAACCAAAATAAAGAGTCGTGCAGAGGCCGAGACTTGTGCGCTGCCAGGGCAGAGCTGCTGAGTAGAAGGACTGTATGAATGTGCCCATAAATACAATGGGGGAGAAAGATGGGAACAGAAACTTGAGCATTTCCCATCCTTGATGTACAGGTAATGAGGCAATAGTAGTGCTGAATCAAAATGCCTGTTCCAGGAGTTATGTGTATTTTCTGAACAGGCCACGGAGACTCAGCATGGATTTTGGTTCATGCCAGAACTTCATGGTCAGTTCGGATTGCAATCTTTCCATCATCTGCGCATGCACAGTAATTCCCTTTTCTATAGCACACATACACAGATGGCTGGAGCTGCCGAAACAGTTCTTGAGAACAGGGACCAGATTGCAGCTGGCCTCCATTCTGCTGGACCCATTTTGGAGTGGGCTATTCCACTGAAGACAAAATTCAACACAGTGCCATTTCACTCCACACCTTTGAGCTCATAAAAAGAACAAAAGCACTGAGTTCCCGAATATAACCGAAAACCCCTGAGGGAGGGAGAGAATAATGCTGGTTTTATCCTCCAAAAATTAGACCACTTAACAGGAAGCTCAAGTACTTGAAAGGTAAACACGTCATTCGTTCCTGATAGTGACACAATTTAGTGTCACAAATGCAATTGGGGAATGAAAGTGGCCCCTCCTGGTTGGGAATATGAATCGATGAAGGGATTGTAGCAGTTTAGCTAAGGCTTCCAGGACAATCACATTGTTATTCTGAGTGGAGACAGACACTCATGAAGGTGGGGGGGGGGGGAAATCCTGGTTAGGACTGATTATACGAAAGCAGGTTCTGTGCCAGTCCTCAGTTAAAGCTACGGTCATAGCCTGAAGCACCTGAGGTAATAATGAGACCCTCAACAAGAAGCTTTGCTAATGCACCTTGGCCATAACCCCGTAAGTCAAGGTGCTGATCGGGACCTCAAGTGAGGTCACAGCGACCGGGCCCCATGCCACGCATGTGCGTGTACACGCGATTCACACACGCATGTGCTCGCACGCTATGCATGCTGGTCCACAGGGCTTGGGATCAGTCCCACTGTCGGAGCTGGTTTATGATCTAGGGTTGGCAAGCTGGTTAAACTGACCGCCTATTATTTGACAGTGATCAAACATTCCATGAAGCCAAGAATGTCGCTGTGTGGGTGGCGGCTTACCTTTTTATTTCATTATGGTGTCATTTGTTAGCAAGGGCAGAAGGGAGGGCTGCTTGCCCCCTGGTCCTGCAGCAGTCAGAGGACATACACCTCTCCTCCCCTCCCCTCCCCTCCCCACTCATATACACAGACTTTCCCCCCAGTCCCCATTCACACGGCTATAGACAGCCCACCAGTACTTTTAGAAGGAGAACTTCTTCAGCCTCCTTTCCCTTCCCCCCTAATTAAGCCATGTAGGGCTTCTATTCTGTGCTAATATAAAAGTCAAAGCTAGCAGCATAGCAAAGCTTCTCCTACTGGCCATACACTAACTGCAGGCATCTCCAAACAGAAACAGGAACAGAAGTGTGGCAAAGCTCATAAGACGACTGCCCATGACGACTCCATTGTGCCTGCTTCAAGAGCCAGGGAGTACCCCCTCCATGTGATCTGGCTGTCTCCTCTGCAAAGCTCCTGGGAGGGACTGGACTTGAATCTTCTAGAAAAAAACAGTAGCTATTCAAAACAGAACTGAAGGCTGAATTTAACACTGCAAGACATTAAATTAACGGAGAGTTGGGGAAAGCCAAAATCATTTGTTTGGAAGTATTTTAGTAGAAATGTACATGGAAAATCTGTTAAAGCTTGGCACAAATTCTGTTCTTCTGAGTATGTGACATGCCGAAGGAAGAAGCACTTGTTGAATTCTTGTGCTGGATGTCCAGCTACTTTTAAAGACAGAATATTTCAGTCAAACAGTAAGAAAGGGCAAACTGCTCTGCATCAAAATTTGATTTTTTTCTTCACATTCTCCTACTTCATCCTCAGCAGCATCACAAAACACAGTCTTATAATGAAGATATGAGTGATAGTGAAAGTGTTGGGAGGTCCATTCCTACACTGTCTTCTAATATTTTTCTACTCCATGTCCTTCAGTATCAAGAACTCCTACTCTTGGAAAGTACTCAGATGTTCATCAAATTGGTATTAAGAGTTTTTTTGTTCAACTGTCCAATGACCAGAAAAAGGAACTTGATCGTATGTTCGCTAGAGGAATTTATGCCAGCAATACACTATTTCATGTATTTTAAAATCCACATTACAAAGTTCCAAGTAGGAATCGACTTGTAGGAAGTTTTCTGAATGCTGAAGTGGAAGATGTAAAAAAAAGAGTTGGTATTCTTATTGCACAAGCTCCTGATGTGTGTCTACTGTCAGATGGGTGGAGCAATATTCACAATGTGGGTGTCATCAATTTCATAGTAACCACCACCAAATCACTTTTACACTGCTTCCAGCGCACAACTGAGCACCACCAACACACAGTCTGATATATTACTGACCAGTTTAAAAATATAATCAATGAATTAGATCCATAGATGGTTATTTCATTTGAGACTGACCATGTGGCCAATGTGAAAGCTGCTTGGGCTTTCTTGCCAAATGAGTATCCACATCTTTTAAGTTATGGATGTGTTACCCATATGATGCAGCTCTTAATTTGTGAGGTTGAGGATCTGACAACTTTCTCATCACAGATATCAAAAGTAAAAAGCATTGTCAGGTTTTTCAAAAATAAATACCAGCAGCCATATTTCAGCACCACTTGCATCCACACTGAGTAACCCTTGTTGTACTCAACGGGCATCCTCTATTAAATCTCTCAAAGATCTTCAAACATGCAAGAAGGCAATTCAGTCAGCAGCTGCTTGCTGAAGGAGGAGCGGCTGGGTATTTCCCTTGAGTAATCCGGGACACTGACATTGTTGATGATGATGTGTTTGGAATGAGAAACTAAAAATTTATTTCACTGCTTGATCCTGTAGCTCAGCCCATTCAGAATATGGAAAATGATCATTCACCATTGTCTGGTGCCAAGAATGAGTTTCTGAACATTGTACAATATTCTCACAAATATGTTAAAGTCCAATCAAGCTGAAGAGAAAAACAAACAAAATATTAATCATGGGGAAATCAAGTGATCACTCCAGCACATAATGCTGCTTGGCTTCTTGATCCACGTTTCCAGGGCCATGACCTTTCTGATGGATGAATTTGATTCAGCTTGCAACCTATAGTGGCTGTTGCAAATTTTAAAAGATATAAAGATGTACAAACAATTCTGGTGGAGATAGCAAATTATAAAGCAAGAAGCAGCCCAATCAGTCTTAAAACAATGTGGAGTTTAATTCTCGCAGTTGAATTGAAACAGCTTGCTCCATCATCATGGTGGAAAGGGTTGTGTCCTCCTTGCAGTCTAGCTACAGTGGCAGAAGTTCTTTTGACACTCCCATACACTACTGCATATGTGGAACAAAACTGGTCAGTTTGGGGAATCATCAATTCAAAAACCAGATGAACACCTCCACTGCTGGGTAGCTTGTGAAAGTGTATCACAATTTAAGATTAGAAAAGAAAACAGGAGATGAAGAGGTGACTCAATGTTCAGATGAAGAGGAAAAAGGAGATGCTGATGACAAATTTGATAATGATGATGGTGAAAATAAAGCAGTTGAAGCTGATGAAGATAATACAAAGCAAAATGCTTGAAGTTGGGCCTGCTGCCTACTTAGCATAACTGCCTTTAAAAAACAACTTTTATTATATAGTTGATGTTACTTTGGTTTTATTTCTGTTTAAAAATAGCATTTTTAAAAATAAATAAATCTGTAATTGTTCAGACTTACCCTGGGGTTCTAGGATAAAAGCCAAGGAGGAGGAGAACTGTTCAGTCTTTAATATTGTTTACATTTATAGTAAGCTAACATTGTTAAAAGCTATAATAATTAATTACAATTTTCAGAAGTTTCATTGTTTCAGAACAAGTGTTAACTAAATTGTTTTGGAGCTAATATAATTATTTAACCTGTTGATTATTAAAGTCTCTTTATTCTTCTTCTAATAAGTTAATTATTTTAAATACTTGACCTTTATTTGATAATATCTGACCCGGTCAATTGACCAAATATTTTTTGACTGGTCGAATGCCCAACCCTATCACAATCTGACTGATATTATACTCTGCCTGTTGTTATCCTAGGTCAGAGGATTTATATTTAAGTCTTAAAATGGGGTGCTAAAGGAAAAAAATTGGGAACCAGTGTCTTAACGTCCTCATGGTCCAGCTGCACACCTTCACATTTCTCTACCAAACCACCACCCTGACCTGCTATTCCAGGTCTTTCCTTAGTGGGCACAGACAATCATCCCAAGTCAAGTGCAGCTCACTGCAAGTGGAAATGCAACAACTGTTTTGGGATATGGATGAACCACCGAACTGGGGTAATTTATGAATGAAAATCGATTTGAAACTAGGTACTATCTCTGGCACCTTCTTCGTCCCCATGAACATGGTATCTTGATCTAACCCATCAGCCCTCTATGTTAGGGGGCACTATTACCGTCATTTCACAGATAATCTCTCCATGACAACGTGACATATCCAAAGCAGGGTGCACACAGTGACACCACATGGGGCCCCACGTATTGGGGGCCACATATAGGCCTCCAATACTTGGAATCCATGAACAAACTTGAAATGACCACATGAGTGCGAGAAGCACTGTCATAAAATACAGGATTATACAATTGCAAACATAGTAAGTCCCAGCTTCTGGAGGGCCTGTGAAAAATTCAGGAGAGCCTCCCAACACATGGGACACATGAATTCACTAGAAATAACGTGGGCAATATATAAGCCTGCAATCTCTGAAGCGGATGTTCTGTTTAATTGAACACCCAAGAGTGCCATGGCAACATTTCCCTTTTTCTAATGGGGTGGGAGCTAGTGTGTGCCCAAACATTCCTGTGTTAGAAGGTGACCAATATGACCACAGGGGCCCAACTTTTCCAGTTCCTCCAGAGTCCCTCGCTAGCATCCTAGCCACCGGTCTGCCCTTCCTATCTGTCAGCATATTAGCTTAATAGCAAGAGACCGTGAAGTCCTTGAACTCACAGAAACCCTAGCATAGCAGTGATGCTGCTCACATAACAAGCATCAGCAGTTTCAGATGGTAAGAGATTCCGAGTATCAGTCACTCCCCTCACTGACTTTGAATTAAGTCTTAATAGCTTTTTGCAACAGATCAAGGCCATGGTCCAGAAACCACTTACTCTGAAGCGAATACCCCTTTTCCATAGTGAAACTCCTATGCGAATGCATGTTACTCATTCAGCCATTTGTCCATTCAGAAAGAGAATACAACTAATATGAGAACAAAAACATTAAGAAAATGAAGGCTTGTCTCCTTTGGCAAGAGCAGAGACAAGCAACATAAGCTGATATGAAGGCCATAGGCTGAGCCCATGACTTCTCTGCTATTGCAATGGCGGCCATTTTTGCAGAATTTTGCATTTGGCCAAACTGTCGCAAAAATTGCCTCTGCCAGCATAGAATTACAGCCTGAGTGGGGAGCACTGTTGAGTGTACTGGTATATATGCATGCTGTGGCCACAACTGCTGAATAGGAGCAGCCCACAATGCCCATGGGAAAGAAGGATCCCTGCTGATAAGTCTCTGTGGAATTTTGGGACTTTTTAAAAAATACATACGAAACATTCAAAATTGATGCAATGGCATGCTGGGATATTCATTTGCATTTGAAATATGCATAATCTATAGGATTTGTTTAATTTTCATAATGTATTCAGCTTGCAGAATTTGGAGGAAAAAACCCTCTGCAGAATAGATGGGGGACCTGGGTATATATAAGAACCTTTACTAGCCCAGGAGCTGTAGGGTTGCCACCTATGTATATTTTTCCAGGCTGTTTATGAAAACATACACGTTGCAGAGCCTGCGCTGGTGCCATAGGTCATGTCTGAGGAGAATGCTCTGTGTGGCCCTGCAACATGGATGTTTCATAAGGGGTCTGGAAAAATATACACAGGTGGCAATCCTAGCAACCAGGCCCCCCTGTCCACCACAGTCATAAGCCAAAATACCCCCAGGAAGTTACCCCTTTCTGTTGTACACACCAAGAACGAACAGCTGCTAAAATTCTAACTCTGCTCCCAGGGAGGAGAGGAACCATAAAGTAGTGAGAGAATGACATCACCCTGAGGCCATGCGACTCCTGCGGACTCACTCGGCGTACCCAGCCATGCTCTCTGGCCCCACAGCAGTAGCAGCCACCTCTGCTGCTTCTGGCCACTGCTCTTACAATTGCAGCTCAGGCTACACAGCCCTGAAATTCTCTCCCACTCACTAACAGCCCCATTGTGGGGACTTTATGCAGCTCATTGGCCGTTGGTTCCCAAGTCCCCACCACTGGTCAAGAGTCACAGCTGAAGTCGGAAACATAAATTCCCTCCAATTCCGGCCTCCACCATCACATTTATTTGTGCTTCACAAAAGAATCCAGAGCAGACCCTGGAATCCACAGCACAGAAGAATTAAACACATTTAAGAAAGGGGTGGGGGAGAGGGGGAGAAGGACAGAGTAACCTGCTCCTTTCTCAGCCTGGAAGCAGCTCACCTCTATTGTGGGGTCATACTCGTCGACAAAATGGTTCTGGATGAGCTGGATCGTCAAAGCGCTCTTCCCAACGCCACCTGCTCCAACCACCACCAGCTTGTACTCGGTCATCTTCCAGCCAGCCCCAGCTCAGGGATCCACACAGCAGCACCACCTGCAGAAAAATCATCAACTTTCAGTCAGTGGCACCTTTCCCCTTTCTCTTTTGTCGTCATCTTTCCCAATGCGAGGCTGGAGCCACAGGAGAGCCAGCAATGACAGGACAGCATGGGAAAACAAATGCCTTTACTGACAAAGAAGGGGCAGCTGCTGCAAATGAACCTGGGGACCTCACTTCATTTCAGAGATATGGGAAAAGGGGAACCTGAATATGACCCAGACAGTTAGTGGTGGCTATCATCATCTGTATTTCAGTCAACACAAGCAGGGCCTCGCTGTGCTAGGCACAGCATAGAAACACCTTGCTCCAGAGACCTAAGTAGACAAGACACACACATGCAGAGAGAGGAAGCATCTTTGTACAGTAGCAGAACCAGGATTAGAATTCTGAACCATTCCCTAATTCTGAACCATTTCCTAATGGACAGGGCAGTGGGCCAGGGCCACTGGCAGAACTAAATCTGGGGTAGGCAAGGAGTAGGAGATCCCCTTTGCCCCATCCCTTTCCTGACATGGTCATGTCCCCTTTATGGGCATCACAACACCATGATGCTGGAAACGGATGGGGAAGCCCTTTTGCCCCAGCCCATTTCAAATGTGGTTCTGTCCCACGCCTGAACGACTCAGAAGGGGTGGAATCAGGCAAGAGCTAGGTTGGTACAACTGCAGCCCCTTGCACTTCCCGCCCAACACCCATACCCTGGACCTCACTGTCTCTCCATTCAGAACGCTTTAAAATGCATGTCACTGGACACTAGAACAAGAAGCCTGAATATATGTTATTTATTTAAATTCGCTTTCCTATTACAGAAATTTGGGAGGATAAGAATGAGATTATATACCTGTGGAAGAAATCAAGCCCAGGGGGCAGGGAATGGGGAAGCAAAGCCCGTTTCATGCTAGGTGGGTGGTTCCAAAACTTTTCACCCAAGTGAACAAGTTCTGCGATTTAACTATAATCCCACGACCCACAAAGTATAATCAAATGTCAATCATAGTCTTGAACCAATCCACATGCTGCATGATCCCACTTGGGGTCCAATCCCATAAGGTTGGAAACGTCTGTCCTAGGTGTTTCTCAGCCCAAGCCGATGGAATTACAGCAGAGATGAACGCCCCTGTTACTTACTCTTTACACAAATTGTGACATCCTACAGAAAACCCACTTGGGAAATTACAAGATTGGGAAAACAGAAGCCACCAAAACTGTCTATAGCACTAAAACATGTCTGCCCATTCAGCTTCGTTCCCTTGCAACATATCAATCGTAACTTTAGTGCAACATTTAACTCTGATCAACAGTATTTTCATGACGCACAGGCACACTGGTTGGCTAACGAGTCTAGTTCAACCTCCTTCTACTCCCAGCACTTCTAAGCAAAGTTAATACAACTGGCAATAAATACAGAATAAAGCCAATCATCCCTCAAAGGCACAATACAGGATTGGGAAGGGAAAAATCAGAACATAAGTAACTGGGCACTGATCACTCAGCAGCTTAACAGCAAAGATGAACAGAAACCAGAGACTCGACTCCCTGTCCTTAGATTAACCACCACCAAGATGTACTTCCTTCCACCACACAACTTTCTGGCCACATGCCATTTTCCTTGGGGTTGCATCAGCACACAGTCACCTGCACCAAGATCCGACTTCAGAGGGGAAAACAGGAAATTTCTTACCTGTACATTTTTTTCCCTCTCACGTGGCAGGCTAGATGGTTTAGACTGCTGGGATGTGTTCCCTCCTCACTTGGACAGGCAGGATCAATAACGATGATTGACAGTCTTGCCCAGTGGGAGGGGCACAGCCCTCTTCGGTACCCAGTACCAGACTGTGAAAGCTAACAATGAAAACATTAACTATGCTCACAAAACTTCAGCAACATAAACTGAGAAACTGACCTAAATGGTCACTTGAACCTTCTAACAGAGCAAAGAAGAACTTCTTAGAACAACAAACAGGACAGACAGAGGAGAACAGGACTGACTGGGGAAGGCTTAAGTCCCCACTCCCTAAACAAGGGGAATCTCACAATGGGATGAACGTAGACCATCTGTCCTGCCATGAGAGAAGGAAAGTTTACAGGTAAGAAATTTCCCATTCTACCCCCGTGGCAGGCCAGATGGTCTAGGCTGCTGGGACTTCATAAAACAGTACCACTCCAGGGAGGGCGAATTCCGACCAGCCGCAAAACTCCCATTGAAAGATCCCCCTAAATTGAAAGGATCCTCTGTAGGACTCACCGGCTGGAAAGCGGTGTCCACTGAGACCACAGAAATTATCCTGTAGAGGCGACCAAAAGGTATTGGCTGAAGCCCAAGTAGCTTCCCCACAAATGAGAGGCTCTGCCTAAGGGCTAAATTAGATGCAGCCCCCCTGACAGAGTGAGCTGTAATCCCTGAAGGGGAACCTTCTATGCCTTGTAGGCTTCCCTAATACAAAGTTTGAGCCAGCTCGCTAAGATGGCCTTGGACACTTTTGAACCCCTCTTCCTATGACCATATGCTATGAAAAGACATGTGTCTTTCCTAAAGGACTTTGTCATTTCTAAATATATCTTTACTGCCTTCCTACACACCCAGTCTGTGCCAGGTTTTCTCTTTAGGATGCTGTGGCCTCGGGCAGAATGACGGCAGAACAAGCTCTTGCTCTCTGTAGAACTGCGAGTTAGGCTAGACCGTTCCTTTAGGCCCAAAGCTAAGAATCAGCTTATCTTTGTGGAAAATACAAAAGGTCTGGGTCAGTGAATAAGGCTCCAAGCTCGAAGACCCTACGTACCGATGTAATTACGATCAGGAACAGAGTCTTGAGTGACAAGAAATGGAGACCTGACTCATGGGCTCGAAAGGAGGCCTGGTCAATGCTGAAAGGACAAGACTGAGCCACCATGTAGGAAATCTGTGCTGCGTTGGAGAGGAGTTCTGTTGCTCTCAGAAAATGCTTCAGTAGTGAGTGCTTGGATAGTGACCACTTTCCTGAACAACTTAAGATGGAGGAAAGAGAGGAAGCATGCCTCTTAAGAGTGTTAGATCGTAGACTAAGATCTAGGCCCACCTAGAGAAAACAGAGGAGTTCATGGACCCCTGCTTTCTGTGGGAGAAGCCCTCTGTCAGAGCACCAGTGAGAAAACTTCTTCCAAGTCGCCCCATATACTCTGTCAGTCGAGTCTCTACGAGATGCTAAGACCACGTTCACCACATTGACCGGGAGACCCAGGGCCTTCAATTTCTCCCTTTCAGCAGCCAGGCCCTTAGTGACAGCTTCTGAACATTGGGGTGAAGCACTGGTCATTGGTGAAGGAGGTCCGACCACACTGGAAGTGGTAGCGGATCCACTACCACCAGGCTCAGGCTGTCGGAGAACCACGGATGGCATGGCCAATAGGGGGCCATTGGAATTAGGCGTGATTACTGGTCCCTGACCCGTTGAAGAACCTGAGGTATGATTAGTCCTGGGGGGCGGGAGGGAGGAACGCATAAAGAAGGCCATCCGCTCACGGTGATGACAGCTTGTTCACCCCCTGGTCCCTGTGAGCGAAGACCTCAGGGGAGGAATCCATAGTCATGGCCTCAAACAATTGCAGGGAGGACACCACCTGGAGGCTCAGCCACAGGAAGTCTGACTCGGGGACTAGCTCACTCCACGGCCTGCTTGGGTCTCAGCACCTGGACTCATCCTGCTGGAGGAGCTCCTTTGCGCAGCTGGTCTGGAAACACATCACCAGCCTCTACTAGCTCCCTGCTCCAGACCTGGGCTGAGGGGGAGTGCCAGCGAGCCCGCATTCCAACAAGAGGGTCTCCTGCTATTTGACATCGCAGAAAAAGTGCACAAAGGTGCAAAGGGTGGCACTCCACTCCCTACAAGTTGCAATAGAGGAGTGACTCCTGGCTGGTAGCTCCTCCTTAAAAAGCGAATGGCGGAATAATAATAACCGGGGGCCTTGCTGACAGCTCCGCCTGAACGTAAGTCGCCTATGAAAATTTTTTCAAACTGCCTTAACTCTGTCCTTTTGTGCAGAATTGTGCATTGTATACAACCAATTGTATAAAGCTGTCTACACTCACATTGTGAGCATTTCATTGTATAAAGTGTATATAATTTCTATACATGTTAAGGAGAGAGTTAAGGCAGTTTGAAAAAATGTTCATAGGTGACTTATGATAATAAATAAATGTCCTGTAAAGAAATAGTGTGATAGTTCAGTTAGTGGTAAACAGTAATAAAAGTATGTATGGTAATAAATTAAGTATGTATCTTCCCTGAATGTTGATGGTAAGTTATGGAATATAGATAGAAAATCTGGAAATAGTTTCTATGCTTTTTGGCATTTAATTTTTGTTGTAATGTATCTACATTGTTTAAAAAATGTATTTTGTGAAATGGTTTTGAAAAGGAAAGTTTTTTGTTTTGGAAATGGTTCTGCCTTTAACATTTTTTTAAACCTTGAGGTTTTGTGTTTTAGATAATTTGTTCATTTTGGAGGGGGTGGTTCCTGGATCTTGGCCCTGGATTCAGTTTCTTCCCCCATCCCCAAGTACTGAAAAACCAAGCTCAGGGTAAGGGAGCAGTGATGAGGGCATGCCATGCACACAATGTTTGGGAACAGATCCATGCTCTGGATCCTACTCTTTCTAAGTGCACCTGAAAGGTGTGTAGCTTTACGAGCTTGTGAAGTGGGGAGAGCTCACATTGGGGGAGGCTTTGTGGGTTTAAATGGTTTGATTTTAAAATTGTCACTTGTCAACTCATCCAGCCTCACTGAGTAAATTATGTCTTTTACTGCTTGGGTTAAAATAATTCCATTGGGGAATTTTGATGCCCCATTATTTGGGACAAGAGGTTCTTTCCCTGCAGCTTCCTAAGTGTTTGCCACCTGAGGAACAAAAGGAGTAAGGTTTTCAGAGGGGCAGTGAGAATGGGGGTGGAAAAAGCTATCCTCTCAACTGTCACACATGGAGAAAGGTGTTAAGTTACCTTCCAAGGAACATAGAAGGATCTTTCCAGTCTAATCAGGGATCTTACAACTTGCACAAAAATGTAAATAAGCCCCATAGCTAAAGCTAGGTGGAGGTAGGAGAGGGGGGGGAAGACAATAGTTTCCCACTTTATATCACAGGAGGAAAAGTTCACAAAAAGCCACAGTGTGCATTTGACTTGGGTTCATCGGAAGCGCCTGGTAACGTCAGGACAGTTTCACGCACATAGTCGAGACAGGACACAAGTGTACTACATGCTTTTTAAATTATTATTATTATTGAACACACACAATATATGGCTCCTGCAGGGCTGAAAGTGGGCTAGAGCCCCATGGTAGGGATCAGATCACAGAAAGCTTCCGTGTAAATTCCACATATTAATTAGCAGGTTAATTTGACCAAGGAACATGCTATTGCCCCCAGGTTTGGTACAGGGACACTTCTGATTTTTGCTTCAGTTCAAGGTGTCTTCCCCAGAGCAAGGCTGCCATGGGGAAGGCTGAGGCAGTAACACTGCTTTTGCAAGGTGATGCATTTAATTATGGGGCTAGCATCCACGTTACTTGGTGAGGGAAGGTGCACTCAGGTGGCTCTGGGGTACTCCCCCGAGTGGAGCACAGTCAGCGCTTCCCTCCACCCTGAGTAGAGAGAACAGGAAAGGCGAGACTGGTGTCCGCACAGCTTCAAGCCAGCTCTGGTTGTAAGGATTCTGTAGCAGAGATCACAGACAGCCAGGGCAGGAGGTGGCGGGATATCAAGTTTTTATAATAAATAATTGAAGGTACTGTACCCTGGCACCAGTGACATGGCTCCCGTGCAAACTCTCCTCCTGCCAAACCTTCAGCATCTCGATTATATAGATTTCCACCCAGAGGGAACAAAAACCAAATAAGCAATGTCCTAAGAAACTGGTGTATAACCCAGCTCTCTGCCCCAGGAACCAAGGCTGCACCCTGCGCTGGGCGAGACAGCAGTGGGGGGGGGGGGGGGGGGGGGGGGGGGGGGGGGGGTCTCCAAATTGGTTTGCTTTTCTTTTTAGGAGGAAAAAAGTTTAAATTTATTTATGCTTTTGCAAATGAAAACAAAGGAAATTCAATACAAAATAAAAATCCAAGGAGCTGGCAGGGTGAGAAGAAAGGATGTAAAAGGGATTGGGATTAGCCTTTATAAAGGAATCCATATACTTCCATTTTACACCTGAGAGTCTTTATCGCCTGTACCAATCAAGAAGTGAGGACAAAACCAGTGTAGGAGAAGGGGAGAATCCTCTGTAAGTACCCCCTTTCCCCAGTTAGGAAATTCATATCCTAACACCCCAGGTAGCATTATTACACCGACAGCACCCCAGGTAGCATTATTACACTAATCTCAGAGGATGACAGAGGGAATTCCTGCCACCCCTGCAAGCAAGGCCTCTGGGAGCCAGGAGCATTTCTGCAATTGGCTTTCACCTTGGGGAAGCAAGGAAGGGAGACATTTTTTCATAGGAATTTTAGCCTTTTATTAGGAACGGGGTGGGGGTGTCAGTGAAACCCCCCCCCCCAACCCCTTGCAGTGTTGCTCTGAGGAATGTGCCCCTTGCTGACTTTCTTGCCCAAGAGTAGCAGCGCAGAGCCCTCAGCCCTGCTACCTACTCTGCCACCGACTCCTGCCAGCGCTGCTCCTGTTACCTCTTGATGCTCCCATTGGTCTGGACACTGGCACCGACTTCTCTCTTGGGAAAAGTCACACAGCATTTCCTCTGATTATGCGGAGAATAAAAGACTCAATTTTCTATAGCTCTGTATCCTCCGCATGATCAGAGGCAAAGATGCATGGCTTTCGAGAGAAATGTAGCTACACATTTGTTTTATTTCTGCTTCTGGGCTCTCAGGAGAGAGGGGTCACCTTCTGAGACACCCCGACACCCAGCTGCACGGAAGGAGGTGGCTAAGTATTTAGTTATGGCAGGGAGCACCCACTGCCAGGTAGCGAGGCGAGGGTGTGTATGTCTCCCCTCCCACCCACCATGTTCTGACCCATTGGCTAGGGCATGGAAGGACTTACCAATAAGCACCTTGGTGGCTGCTTTGGCAGAGCAGGTCCACTGTGTCAATTTCAAAAGGCTCAACTAGTTTTGGGGGGGGGGGGGGGGGAGATTTCAAAAGGCTCCTTCCTCTTGCCTGTACTTCTGAGGCAAGAGTATAATTAACAAGAAACTGACTAAAGCTTCATCTTACCAGCCTGCTGAAGCAAGAGGTAATTTACATGGAACTGACTAGAGCTTAAAGTCTTTGTCTCACAGCTGGCTCCTGAAGAAGTTATGTTATTTTCAAAAGCAGTCACCTAACTTTCCTTATGCTGCTTTTTCTAACACCACAAATGGTGGTCAGTGGCTACTCAACTGCGCATGCGCCAGCCAGCAGAACTGATATGTTTAATAACTCATTTTTGGCTGCACCAATCATTATCACACTACACCAGCGCTTGTTCTAGATCTCACTTTCCAAGGCTGTGAAATCTGGGGGCTCAACTCGTCAGGAGGGAGGAAATATCAATGATCCAAAATAGTAGGGACGCTGTGCATTTTGACCACAACCAATTAACTTTTAAACCGTTGTAACTTTTTATTTCCTGGATGGATCTTCTTTGAACTTTGCATGTATGACGCTCCCCACAAATATAAGCCATGGATACATTTTCAGAACTGTAGCTGAAGCCGTTTCCTCAATATCAGGGCTTCAGCAGTCCCCTGTTTATAATGGAGAGTGGTTCTTGCCTTTAACTTTCTGGCACCTACCGGAACCAGAAAATAAAAGAAATTAGAAACCCTAGAAAGGCCTGACAAACTTTTTCTAAGAGAAGAAAACCCTGCTCCCTATCCCTACCCAGGCAGGAATGAAACTGGGTAACAAGGAGGGCTGTGCCCCTTCCACTGGGCAAGTTTGTCAATCATAATTCCTGCCTGTCCAAGTGAGAAGGGAACACATCCCAGCAGCCTAGACCATCTGGCCTGCCACCCGGGGGGTGGGGGGAGAGAGATATATTTCTTATCCATTACCCATTTACATTCATGGGTCCTTAAGGTCTCATTGGCTAACTGAAGCCTTGCTTGAGAAGGGGACAACAGAGGAGGAGCAGCCCTATCCCACCCCTCAGCCCTGGCTTTCTCTATGTGCAGAGAAGCTTATAGAATGGCTAGTAACACTTCTAACCAGATTGTCTCCCAGGAATTTTATTTTAAAAAGCTGAGCGCATCAGTGTACATTATGGGAGAGGGGGAGGTGATGCATCCATTTCCCCAGCAGCAGTCAAATTGACTTACGAGCAGAACAAAAATCGCTGGGTGAGAACATCTTTGATCAATGCTGCTGGGAAATCTGGCATCTGTGGAAATTTGCATTGCTATTACCATCAGTGAGTCTCCCTCCTCTTTTATTTCTGCCCCGATTCCATTTTGAGAAAGAGGAACTTTGACTCGGCACGGACAAGAGGGGAAAAACTCACCCTGTATTTGTCTCTGGCTCCTGCTTGCCAAATGTCCACAGAGAATCAGTTATTGGCATGTAACCAATGATCAGGTCTCTGAGCCAAGCCCACCACCTCATTTTCCAAGCCTCCCTCTAATTGGAATTGCTTGTGTGCAAACAAAAATGAGTCAGTCATGCTTCTGGTTTTGTTTCTAAAGCTATTGCAAGAATGAACTTAGCACTCTTGGAGAAGAGCCAGGCAGCATCTACACAGGGACCATACCATACACTTTGGTTCTCTCTGCTACAGTCATCTCGAGTCTCCTCTCAGTATAACACTGTAATCAGTTTTGCCACATACATCTAAGGGGAATTAAGACCCATTGGGATGCCGAGGATATTAGACATTAACCAAGATATTAACTAGCACTGAAACGGGCAGCAAATTTTGTAACTACGAATAATACCCAATTAGTATCCACACATACCAAAATGTGTAACCAGCTACCTAAAATACCAGATATTACCATTACCAAGTGACTGACTTTGTTTTACTGACCCATTCCAACCTAGAGAACAGCCATGCTGCCCCTGTGGCAGGCAATCACCACAGCCTCACTGTGGGGCACACGCAGGGAACTAGCTAGATGGTTACAGGGAAGTTGGGCAAGCTGGCCTCTGTCGGAACCACCACCATGGCTGGTGGAGGTGCCACCCTCCTGGCCCTGCCCCGTCTCCCTCCCCTGGCCGGACTGAAAGCCTGTCCCCGGCCGCAATATGGCTGTGCATGACAGGTGCTACTGCCCATTGCTCAAGGCCCTGCAGTGTTGCACTGCACATGGCGGGGCAAGTGCATCCCATCACGAGTTGCCTTGCCCTGGACAGTCTTAACCCAGTTGGGGTAAGGCTGCTCTACAATGCATCCTCGGAATTTTTCTGGGATGGAGAAACATCTGGCGGGCCCTTGATACATGAGCCACTGCACTGCGTGGCTCGTTTGCCCGGGGAAGGCTACCTAAGGCATGGTAGCCTCCCCAGCCTGTCTTGTGTGGCTATACCCCTAGTGTGTTACCGTTCTAGTATCTTTCTAAATTTCTGCATTTTGCCACTTTTTTGTTGTAGTACACACACGCACTCCCCAAAAGAGGGGCCATGAACCAGCAATGGATTAATGGAAATGGATGGGAAAATAGTAAATTGGCAACTTGGTGAATGGTGCAAGTGGGAAAGGTACCATGTAATGCCCAAACTGTCTCCAACAGATCAGGTACCGTAGTTTCGACAGGCATACCCATTTTTGAAGGTACATGTATTCAGGTCTACAGACAGCTCTTTTCAGTGTTGAGCACACATTGGGCATTCTGTCTGTCTAGCATTCCGTCTGCTGATCTTGTGACAGCTCTCCCTACTGGCCTATAATAAATATCTAACACAAAACCTTCAGGTTTACAACAAATAGTTAAAGCGGGTTCTTACTACTTAAACCCCCAAAACCAAGGAAATTCATATTTCCTAAGCCCAGCAACCAAAGGAAAAACAAAAACAAAAACCCACGTCTCCCAAACCCACTTTAACGACTATGCAGTGTTACGTTTTGTTTGGTTTTCTATCCTCAGCCTCATGGTTTTAGCTTTATTTGGGAAGGGGTTGTACCCGCCAGGCTGCTGTCCACTTTACAGGATATACATACACATGCAGTTACTGGTTTCCTTCTACCCATGCATCGTAGAGTCAGCTTGTCTCTACCCCCATAATACAGTGCACTCACGTAATTCCAGTAAGGTGTTTTGAGTCATGTTCCCTATTTTCTGTGTGGTGGCTGTATGTCCCTGTAGGCATGTGCAAGGCGGTTATGACATGTTGGGCTATGTAGTCCATGTAGGATCCATGTCTTTTTAATGGGTTTGTCATGGTATCCCCTGGAATAATTTCAGAGGACTAATGCAGTAGCTTGCTATTTTCTAAGTAGTAAAAATATTTCCCCCTCAATGGTTTTTCTTTGTTGTCTGTCTGCAAGTTAAGCAACTCAGCAGATGGGTGAAGAATATGCTGTCCATTGCTTTAATGTCACAGCAACCTGTAAGGATGAAACTTTTTGTATCATTCAGCAGGTTTGGCTTTTGCACTGCTTGGTCGTTAAGGTGGGTTTGGCAGGCATTTGGGAGATGTGGGGTGGTTTTTTTCCTTTGGTTGCTGGGCTTAGGAAATATTAATTTCCTTGGTTTGGGGGGTTTGTTTAAATAGAAAGAACCCGCCTTAACTATGTGTTGTAAACCAGAAGGCTGTGTGTTAGATAATATAATTGGGTTTTGGCCAAGTAATGGCAGTTGCTANAATTCTGCACCCCACTGCACTGGACCTGTCTCTTATACACATCTAGATGTGTATAAGAGACAGAGTCAGGACAGCCCAGGGCCCAATTCTGCACCCCACTGCACTGGACCTGTCTCTTATACACATCTAGATGTGTATAAGAGACCTGGTTACTTCAGGGAACAGTCATCAAGGGCAGCCCCATGTTGAGTGCATTCCTGTAATCTAGCCTTGAGGTGATAAAAGCATGGATTACTCTGGCCAAATCAGAGTCAGAAAGAAAGGACTGAAGCGTGCAGTGTGTGTGCGTGCACGTGTGCGTGTGCATGCATAATGGGGAAAGACCAGAAACCAAGCAGCTGACCTGGAAGTGGGAAAAGATTGCAGGATTGTGGGGGTGGGTGGGGTAGAATGAAAATGGAATGCCATTCATTTTCATGAGTTTCAGATGAAGCTCTTAACAAGAAACACCAGAAAGGAGACCACAGTATGATACACCAATGTTATGGGTCAGGTTTACTACTTGAGTAATTGATAAAATCGATTTAAATAAAATCACCAGTGAAGCAAATGAACTTGTACCTACTTAACCCCAAATATAGTCAACTGTAGGATTTCAAGTTGCTTTACTTCCCCTCATGCAGGCATTCTTGTTTTCTAACTGTATGTTACACCAAGAAACAAGCCTGTGGGATTAGGAGGCACCGACTCTGAATTGGGGTAATACAGTCTCCCCTGCATTTTTAACGTCTGTCTGTCCCATAGTGCCAGGGGGGTTGAGTGGACCCTGACCCTTTCAATTATGAAATGCAGCTAACGATCACATCTTCCAAAGCAGATGGGGAATAACCAAGACACTTCCCTCACCTAGCCAGGACTAGCCCCCCACCCACCCCTCCCAGAAAACCCAGCAGTCCTGGTTCCCAGTCACTCCCTGTTCAAACTCACTAGCCCCCCTCCCTTCCCAGAGAAGAACCCAGGAGCCCTGGCTCCCAGACACCCCCCCCATTCTAACCCACTAGCCCCCACTCCTCTCCCAGAGAACCCAGGAGTCCTGGCTCCCAACCACCCCGTTCTAACCCACTAGCCTCCCACCCTTCCCAGAGAAGAACCCAGGAGCCCTGGCTCCCAACCCCACCCCTGCTCTAACCCACTAGCCTAGTGGGTTAGAGCAGGGGGGGAGCCCCCCTCCCCTCCCAGAGAACCCAGGAGTCCTGGCCCGTATATTCCCCCCTCCTCTCCCACCTTCCCCCTTGTCCCTGTCTGCCTCTCTGCCCCCTCATCTCCCACCTGCCCCCATGTCCCTCTGCCTGCTGCCACCTGATCTCCCACATTTCTCCATGTGTCCCTCTCTCTGCCTGCCTCCTCTCTTCCCCCTTCATCTCTCTCTGCCTTCTCCCTCATTTCTCACCTGCCCCCTTGTCCCTCTGCCTGCCTGCCTCCTCATCTCTCACCTGCGCCCCTTGTCCCTCTGCCTGTCCCCTATCTGCTCCCTCATCTCCCCCCTGCTTCACTTCCCCCTTATCCCCTTCCTGCCTCTTCATCCCCCTTTCTTTCAGTTGTGACTCTCCAATGCCAGAACTGTAGACTGAGCAAGTGCAGAGCAGGTATACATATAAAAAGGGCTGGTCTTTGTCTTAGAAAGTAGATATCAGTTTATACAATTGTGAATGGGGTGCATTGCGTGTGTGTGAGGGGTGGGGAGTAAATACAGTACAGAGCTGTTATCATTTTAGGGCTTTTTTGGTGAATGGGGCCAAGTGACTTATAAGAACTGCCCTACTGGATCAGAACAACTGTCTGTTTAGCCCAGTATCCCGTCTGACAGTAGCCAGCACTGGTTGCTTCAGGGAAGTGGAACACAGGGTCGTAAACAGAATGATACGTTCCCAGCCAGTTGTAAACGTTTGCATCAAAAGATTTGTTAGCCAAAGCTGCCCTTTTTGTTTTTTGTATAGAGAAATGCTAGATTGCCAGTTTACAGGGATATTTTGGGGTTACTACGCTGTGTTCGGAGACTGCTTTAAAATGTTCATTTTGTTCTGGCCTAAAAATCCTGAAAAGGTTGAGTCTGTATTCATGCAAGATGCTTAGTACATAACCCCCCCCCCCCCTTCTGCTTTATTTTTTAATATAGGAAAGGATTAGGTTGCAGGATACACTGGGTGCATTGCACATTAATTCCCCAAACCCCAGTGCCCACCTGTTCCACCCCCAAAAAACCCAGTGCCCCCAGCCTGTTCCCCCCCGCCCAAAAACCCAGTGCCCCCAGCCTGAGATTTAACTGCTAGTACTGAGATTTTTGGTGTTTTCAAAATGTTAGAAATGTGATGCTTGTGATAAAATTGAGGTTTTCAAATCCTGAGATTTAACTGTTAGTCCTGTAATTGTTAGGTATTTTCAAAGTGTTAGAAATGTGATGCTTGTGATAACTGAGGTTTTGAAGTCCTGAGACTTAACCGTTAGTCTTGTGACTAATACCAGCCCTGTCTTGTGATTTAACATTTCTCAGCATGACCTCCTTGTTAAACAGCGGTTTATAAATTAACAGTACATGTAACAGACTGATTTCTATAAATGTCAGTCCATGTTTGATCCCTCTCTGGTCATGTGTGATCCTATGTTCCTTTTTGCGACTGTGGTCATTGGTATGTGTCATCCTTCTTGCTTCCGTGTTAGCAGACAGATTTGCTGCTTGCCTTTGCTGTGTTGCGCTTGTCCCTTTTAAGTCTGTCTGGTATTACCTGTCTCTTAAACTAAGTCAGGAAGTCTTTGACATTTGTGCTGTTGTTACTAAACGTGAACGTGCTTGTGTGATCAGGTATTTTTAATAGCATGCAGCTATTTTGATGTGGCCCTTTGATGAGGTTTTGTATGTTTTAAATATGTGAACAGGATTTTTTTATCCTGCTGTGGCACTACCACTGATGGAGAAAAAGAGAGTTGTCCTACTGGAGTCCCATCCACTTACTGGACGAGATGCTATTGTAGGAGGGTTCTCTCAGTCTCCAAGTAGCAGAGTTTTACTCAGCAGCAAGGAATGACGCCTTAATGTAGGATATAATGTAGATATTTGAAGTTTGGTATCAATTCTGCCCTTAGTCTTCACTTTGCTAAGCTAAACACAGGGCCTGTGGAATACTAGTGCAGCTGCTGTAGGAATGAAGAAGCCTTACTGTAGGATGCATAGCAAGGGACAGAGTGATTTTGGGTTGGGGGCCATTGAGCACTAAAACGGAGTGATTTGGGGAGCCAGAGCACTGAAATGAGGGCCAGTACCCCCACCAGTGGCAGTCTCCCCCCTGCCAGCCCCCCATAACCTCCCACTCACCCCTGCCAGGCTGCTGACGATCTGAGTCTGGGGCTCAGCTCTGATAGGCCCCAAATCTGGTGCACTCTGCCCGCCCCAAGCCACGCCCCCAAGCCACGCCGTTTCCAGTGCGCCGGCAGCTTTGTCGCTGGCACAGGGCCACTAAGACTATATTTTCCCGGGCCACTTTGATTTACCAATCCGCCCCTGGGCTCAACCCCCACCCCACCCCTCCCACCACCTATGTGCTGGAGGAGGGAGCTGTGTTTTGCTGATGTTCAAGAAAGCCAAAAGGAGTAAGTCAGCCTGCTACAGTTTAGCACATGGGGGCAAACTGCTTCTACTCTCCCAATCTGGTAGATGGAGAGAAGTTGAACCCTGGTAGTAGTGAGCAGTATCGGTTGCATTTAGACACACACAAAGGCATTTGGGCTGAAGCGAAGAAGGTTGTAATGGATGCTTTTTCAGCACCCAACTGGAAGGGGGGAGCATGTAAACTGGTACTGGCAGTGGGAGTGGAAAGGGGCCCCATAACTGATCTTTGCACGGACCCCCATGGTGCATACACCTTTACCGCTTCTGAATTAACTTGACACAACTGAACTATATTATTCATAACCATAATCCTCCCCCCAAGTCAACACACATGCAACTTCTTTTAAACAGGTAAATAACAAAACAGCTTCCTGCCCCACCCCATGCACAGAGTGAAGACACTGTACGCCCACGAGACCGTTACTCTTTGTTGCTCTCCATAGGCACACAGTAGCAACTCCACTAAATCAATGCAGCAATTCCAGATTTAAGCTTTTGTGAGGGCCTTCCAGTAAACAGAACATGGGGAGAGGGGGTAGTTCAGAATGCTAGAGGTTCTCTAAAAAGGCAACATACTTCCTACATACAAATTCTGACTGATGGACCAAATCCAGCCTACGAATGGTCTTTATTCGGCCCCTTTCCATTTCCTAGATCTGGCCTGTGAATCTAACCAGTCTTACCCTCAAACACTAAAAAACAGAACTCAAGGAAAGGGATGAAAGAAGGGCACGCATTCAAGGATAGGGGATAGATCCATGGCACAGATCAGGCAAGGGCAAAGTTCCGATACCCAAGAGGCACATACCAAACTTTTCAAATGGCCAAGAACCACAAAGCACACATACATGCATGTACATATACAAATGCACAGTCAAGCCGCTCCTGCTTTGTGATTGGCTGGCAGAGCTGGTGCTTTGCTGTCCCGGCCGCAGAGACTTGGACAAAATCATTAAGACAGTGCAGAGTCCAGAATCAGCCCTAGCCAAGTAACGCACTTGAACTGCCCAAGAGATGCATGCAGCTCTCAAGCCACAGTGTGTCCGCCCTAACATAGATCCATAATCTGGTTCCTCCCCTTACTTCACCAATTCTGAGCACAACCCTCAAGAACCCCACCGTGCCCTCAGAACTCCTATCTGGCCCACAGAGATTGTACTTATTTTCAAAGCAGCCCATGGGAGGAAAAGTGCCTCCATCCCTGGATGGTGTAACATGGTAAGGAGAAAAGGAAGGCTAATACAGTACTCTATTGCTCAGTCCCACGAGCTACATATGCTGCAATTTAAAGTAAAGTGTGTGTGTGTGTGTGTGTGTGTGTGTGTGTGTGTGTGTGTGTGTGTGTAAATATAAAAGGTTCCCTCTCCATATGTGTTGCTTTTGACACAATCTCAACTGCATGTGCACAACGATGCAGGGGAGTGAGGCATGCTGGGTGATTACGTTTAATTTAAGGACCTTTTGCAATGAAGCTGCCATCTGTGGCCACAGACTTGGAAAATGGATTCCTAGTGGCATCAGAGAAGGAACACACACACACTCCATGGGGCCAAAACATAGCCTGTCACTTGGAATTATTTACAGGGAAGTATTAACACTGCTCACAGCTACACGAATGGCAGACACAGGGGAGAAGAAGGGCAGAGAGGATTTCCACACTGCCAGTATTAATATTGCCGGGTAGCCAGCAGCTACCTGCAGACTCCTAATCCTAAATCAGGGCAGAAGAAAAGGCTGCGAGGGCTCCATGGGGCTCCCCGCCTCACCTGCTCTCATAAATACACAGAACCTCCTCACATTTGTCTGGTATCAGATGTTGGCTCCAGCTGCTGGACCTCATCTACACAGCCCATTACTTCTGCTATCTCTGCCACCACCACAGTCCCCCATGTGGCAATGTAGAGGTATTGGTTCAACATGTTAACAGAGAACAGTAGTTGCCTATTTCACATGACAGCTGCCAACGTAACCCAGATTCTAGCACCTTTGCTGCCCTTGCTTGTAGTTCCCCCCCTCCCCCAAATCTCCTTCCTTTATGCCAGGGACCCTCCAAATCACAAACAGCAATGACACTTTGACCTGCAAACCATTTTTTAAAAACGGGCTCTGTGCCCTTCTTGGCTGAGGGAAGCAAACCTGAAAGGTTGATTTTCTGTTTGAAGTACACAAAGACTTTAAAGAAATATTTTTTTACTTAGATTTAGAACCTGATATCAAGGGCTCAGGGCAGAACTTTACAATCCTGACCCAGTTCATCCTCACAAAAAGCCTGAGAGGTAAGTCATTATGAATATTATTCGGAATTGGGGGGGTGGGGGTGGAGGCTGAAAGCAAGCATCTCGGGGTTAGGCAGATGTGCACTGACTCACCATGAGCTGCCTCATCCACCCGGCTGGGGCTCCCCACCCTACAGCACAGTCGGTATAGTGGTTAATTCAGCCTTCTCTGCAAGCCTCACTGAAGACTGAGTCCCTCTACTGTCATTTGTGCATGTCTTGAGGATATCCTAGCCTTGCAGACTCTGTCACTGAGAGACCTGCCAAAGGCTATACATCAAAAAACTCCAAGTGAGAGACTTAATGAAAAGTCATTAATGGTTATTATTTAGAGGGGGGGGTGCAGGCAGAGAACAGCTAGCTCTGCATGCCAAGGAGGAAGCCCCTGCGTGAATCTGGAGCAGCTGATGGATTTCCTGACCTGGCAGACTGAAAAAGGCTCCTGGCTCCAGTTCAGAGTTGTCTAGGAAAGCCTAACCGAACACTTCCGGCTGGCAGTGGCCACTGCAGCAGCTCCTGGTCCGAAAGCTACAGAGATTCTCTCCCCCTCTGTGGGCTTCCCAAGCAGAAGGACTTATAAAAAGAAGAAACATCCAGCCACACACTGGAACCACAGAGGGAACACTCGGTCCTCTCCCTTGGGGTTGGGCTTAGCCATTCTCCTATCATTGCTCAGAACAAAGAAGATTAAGCTCAAGATTGGGGAGGGGGGGGGCTGTGCACTTGTCTCTTTAACCCTTTGTGTATCTACATATAACAACATTTCCCCCCATTCTTTTCTTCCCACAACTTTTGAAGGCAACTTTTCCAGTTTACTAGACTAAGAGCTTTCCATGCCCACCCCACACCTCCCTGTGGGGACTCATGAGAGTTGAAACTCAAACCTATATTGTCATGTTTCAGGGCAAATCGCCGATTGGGGTAGGAAGAAATATGGCCTCTAAACTGGTTATTCCATTTCCTGCGGCTTCAGGTTCTCTTGAAACTTCCTCTGGAGCATCCAGTACATATATCTTGGGTATAGCAATCGTTACATCTTTACTGACGATTACTACTCAAGTCTATAGCATTTTCAGTGTTAAAAGTGCTTTACAAACCTTATCTACTCTCTCACACAACAGCCCTGAGACACACGTCATTATTATTCTCCAGATAAAGAACAGAGACTGAAAGATAGTGACTTGTCCAATGACACCCAGTGAGTTCAAAGTTACAATAGGATTTGAACCCTGGTCTCCCAGGTCCACAGACCCACGTTCACTGCGTTTTCCTTATTGCCCGCAACGGGGAACACACAGTGAACACAGGTCCTTGCTCAGGTCCAACACGTTATCCGCTAGGCTACACTAATTTTCATGGGATAACATTCCTATTGTTACCCCATTTTACAGGCACAGAAGCAAAGGCCGAGAGCATTTAAGTGACATGCCTAAAGCAAACCATTGGCAGACCTAGGAAGAGAACCCAGTCTCTCGACTCCAAATCTTATATCAGTCACTGGATCATACAGTTCATGCAGCTAACTCTCTTTGAAGGCCCCATGTATAGATTTTGGATGGGAAAACCGTTTGGACCCACTGGGTCTTTTATGCTGTGCTCATCGAAGCTGACATTTTCCTTGTAGTGCCTGAGCTTCCTGCTGCGGAGAAGCTTCTCATGGGGGAGCAAATCAGGGAGTGGGAATGCAAAGCTCTCTCAGAGAGATGGGGTCCCGTTCTCCAATTATTCCAATCATATCACAGCCTTGTCACAGTAGGGAATGGAGGTGAAGGCTACAAGGAGGCAAGCATGAAGGCACGGGATTCAAAACCAAGGTGCAGCAAGGGGAGATCTGAACAAATCTGGGAACAGAGTGCCAAAGTAGAGAAACAAATAGGCTGTTAAGGAAACAGAGAGATGCTACTTAACCTCCTTCTTGCGTAGCAGATAGGACATTAAAGCAACTTGCAACAGACAACCATGAAATGGAAGGGGAAGGTTCCAGAATAGTTATTATTATGTATATAGCACAAGTAATGTACTTGGCACTGAACAGTTGCAATAACAGATAGGTCCCTGCCCCATGGGGTTTACAAGCTAGAATGTAGAAGGAAAGGGAACAACACAGGGAGAGACAGGGATACATTCAAGAAATGGATTGTTGTAGGTGCATACGCTTGACTGAGTAGCAGTGAAAGAGGGGGATCCAGAGGAAACACAATCCTAAACAAGGAATCTAAGGGGATGAGGAGAAAGGAAAAGTCCGACAGAAGAGGTAGGTTTTTAGGAAGGCTCTGAATGTCGAGAGGGAGGGTGTTCCAGGCATATGGGGTAGCATGAGAGAAGGGGCACACACTGTTTAGGGAGCATCAGCATCTGGGGCAGGCGAGGGTGGTGGCAGAGGAGGAATGAAGTTCCCGAGTGGGAATGCAGCAGAAAATAAGGACAGAAAAACAGGGAACGGAAAGGACACAGAGCCTTGAAGGTGAAGATAAGGAGTTTCTGCTGAATGTGAAAGGGGAGAGGAAGTCCGTGGAAGAAGGAGAGGCAGGGCTGAACATGATCAAAACAGCAGGCAAGGTGGATGACCTGGACAGCAGAGTTCTGAAGAAATGTTTCAATATTTTAACATTTCATTCTTGCGCGCACACACACACAGGGTGGAATCCACTACACCCGAGTCACAAGTCAGAGGCTTTCAAGTGACACTCCCAAACAGCCACCAGTGAGCAGCCATGACAATATTTCAACAAGCGAGTGAATTTGAATATCAAGCTTCCATTCCCCTGGGGAAGAATTAAAATTAACTACAATTAGCAAGCGATGTTAGAAGTCATTAAAAGGCGGGGATGGAGTGGGGGGAGGGAGGGGCTACACAGGTTAAAAGGCAGCAAGGACAACCGCAGATCTGCTGCTCAATGGAGAAAGGAAGCCCTTGGTGGAAGACAGAAGGGTGGCCAGATTGCTCAGAGCCTACTTTGCTTCCAGGTATGTGCTTCCAGGAGGGTGGGAATAGGATAGCTGTGGTAAGTTGGCAATTTGATTATTAGGAATGTAGCTAGCTGGACTACACGGCCCCGATTCTCCCGCTGAATATTTTTTTAAAATTCTGTGGGAGTCGGGACAGCCCAGGGCCCAATTCTGCACCTCACAAGGGCTTGCCTCCCCCCACCCCCCTTGGTAAATCCAGTGCAGGGGCTTCCCCCAGGCTGCGTCAGGTGGACTGTGAGGACTGCATGATGAGTTGCCTGCATGGTGCAAAGGTAGCAGACTTCATACACCACCTAGACGGAATTCTAGAGAGAGCGCTGGGGAGGAGCCGGTTGTGGTGGTACATGTGGGTACTAACGATGCAGAAAGCTGTAGGAGGGAGGTTCCGGAGGCTAGATTTAGGCTTCTAGGTAGGAGACAAGTCCAGAACCTCTCGAGTAGCATTCTCAGAAATGCTCCCAGTTCTACGCGCAGGACTCCAGAGGTAGGCTGAGCTCCAGAGTCTCAATGCATGGATGAAGCAATTGTGCAGGGAGATGGACTTTAGATGCATTAGGAACTGGGGAACCTTTTGGGGAAGGGGGAGTCTATACCAATGGGACGGGCTCCACCTTAATCAGAACAGAACCCGGCTGTTGGTGCAAAAAATTGAAAAGGAGATAGAGCAGTTTTTAAACTAGAATCTGGGGGAAAGCCAGCAGGTGCTGAGGAGTGTGTAGCTAAGGCCAAGGCATCTCCATAGGATGCTGCTGATACAGGGGATTGAGTATCCTAATATAGGGGATAGGAAAGAAGCTGGGAGCGCTCAGGTGGACATCTGTGCAGAACAGACAAACTTAAATGATCTCCAAATAACTTAAAAATAGTTACTTATAATGATAATAATAAAAGGAATATGTTTAAGTGTCTTTATACTAATGCTAGAAGTCTAAAAAGTAAGATGGAAGAATTAGGGTGTGTGACGCTATGGATATAACAGGAATCCCAGAGACCTGTGGATGGGGGNGGGGGGGGGGAGGTGAGCCATGGCAGCCCCTCCCACCTGACGCAGCATGGAGGGGGCGGGGAGGGAAAGCCCCAAGGGTTGGTTCATCCTCCGTGGAGTCTCCTGCCCTGCGTCTCCCCAGCGCAGGCTGGAAATTAGTGTTGAGTCCATTTAAAAACCTCATCTTGGAAGCCCAGATTAAATGTATTCCACAAGTAAAGGTAGCAAGCGGGTCAAAGATCTACCTACATGGTTAAATGACGAGGTGAAGAAGGGTATTCGAACCAAAAATGTGTCCTTTAAAAAATGAAAAGCTAGTCCTAATGAAGAAAATAGGAAAAAGCATAAGCATTGCGCCAAATTCGGCTGAATTCAGATGTGTGTTTAAATCGCACAGCGGTGGCATCGTGCGATTTAAAGCAACGCGCACTTCCGGGTTGCTGTGAATGCACCGACTGCGCACATTTCAGCGTAACGCGAACCATTGGAGTGCAGTTTTGAAAGCTGCTCCGAGCAGCTTTGAAAACCGCACTCCAACAGTTTGTGTTACGCTGAATTGGTGCATTCACATCAACCCGGAAGTGCGTGTTGCTTTAAATCGCACGATGCCGCCACCACTGCTGTGCAATTTAAACGCACATCTGAAAGCGCCTTTAGATGTAAAACATTAAAAAGACAGGCTAAGAGGGAATTTAAAGAGTGACTTGCTAAAGATGTACTTGAAATTTTTTTTGTTTTTACATCAGAAGCAAGAACCCTGCTGGGTCATTAGATAAGAATATAAAGGTGCTACCTAACTGAGTCAGACCAATGGTCCCTCTTAGCCCAGTATTGTCACAACCTGACAACAGCTGTTTTTTAAATTCAGCTCTCCAGGGTCTCTGGCAGAGGCCTCATCCAGGCATGCTACCAGAGATCCTGAATCAGAGATGCTGGGGACTGAATTTGGTAGAGCGCAGGCTTTGCATGTATGAAGTCCTGAGCCACGGCCCACCCCATAAGTGATAGGGCGTGAAAGGGGCACTCAGGGAGAATAAGGCCACTGCAGAGAAGCTGAATCAATTCTTTGCTTCAGTCTTCACTGCAGAGAATGTTGGGGAGATACCCATGCTAGAACTATTTTCATAGGGGATAAATCGGAAGAACTGTTACAAATCAACGTGGCTATGGAAGAGGTTCCAGAGCAAATTGAAAAACTAAACAGTAACAAATCACCAGGATCAGATAGTATTCACCCTAGAGTTCTGAAGGAACTCAAGTATGAAAATGCAGACCTGCTATTGGTAAATGGTAATCTATCACTAAAATCTGCCACTGAACCCGAGGACTGGAGGATAACTAATGCAACAACAGTATTTAAAAAGGGATCAGGAGGCAATTCTGGAAACTACAGACCAGTGAGTTCAGCGTTGTTGCTGGGAAAACTCATGGAAACAGTTGTTAAGAACAGAATTACTGGGCATATTGAAAAACACGGCATAATGGGGAAGTGTCAACATAGATTTAACAAGACAAAGTCATGCCTCACTAATCTATTGGAATTTTTTGAGCATGTAAATAAGCATGTGGATAAGGGGGAGCCGATCAATATAGTGGATTTTCAAATAGAGTTTGATAAGGTTCCTCACAAGAGACTCTTGAGGAAATTAAAAAGTCATGAGATAGGAGGCAGTGTCCTATCTTGGATCAGTAACTGGTTAAAGGATAGGAAGCAAAGAGTAGGAACTAACAGGCCAGTTGTTGAAATTGAGAGAAGTAACTAGGGGAGTGTCCCTCCCAGGGATCTGTACTGGGACCAGTGTGGCTTAATATAGTCATTAATTATCTGGAAACAGGAGTAAAGAGGTGATCAAATTTCCAGATGACACCAAGTTATTCAAGGTAGTTAAAACCCAAGAAGACTATGAAGAATTGTAGGAGGATCTTGTCAGACTTGGTGACTGGTCATCTAAATGGCAGATGAAATTTAATGTTGACAAGTGCAAAATGATGCACACAGGGAAAAATAATCTACACTATACGTACACAATGGTGGGTTCTAAATTAGGGGTTACCACTCAGGAAAAGGATTTTGGAGTCATTGTGGATAACACATTGAAATGCTCAGCTCAATGTGTGGCAGCAGCCAAAAAAGCAAACAGGATGTTAGTAATTATTCAGAGAGTAATAAAGAATAAAACTGAAAATATCATAATGCCTCTGTATAAATCTGTGGTGCGACCACACCTTGAGCAGTGTGTGCAGTTCTGGTCACCCCATCTCAAAAAAGAAGACCTACAAAAGGTACAGAGCAGGGCAACAAAAATGATAACCGGTTATGAAACAGCCCCCATATGAAGAGAAGCTTGATAGGTTAGGACTCTTCAGCTTGGAAAAGAGACAACAGAGGGAATATGATAGAATTATTTTTTTTCATTCAACATGCAATAAAGTTTTAGAATTAGTTGTCAGAAAATGTGGTCAAGACCAGTAGCACAGCTTGGTTTTAAAAGGATTGGATACGTTGTTGGATGGTAGGTCCTTTAACAGCTATTAGCCAAGTGGGTATGGGGTACATAACCTCTTACTGTCGGGAGCTGGGAGTGAACAACAGGGAATGGATTGCCCCATCGTGAGCTGTTGGGTACTTCTCCCAGCGACAGAGATCAGCCACTGTTTGAAACAGGATGCTGGGCTTGATGGACTATTGGTCTGACCCAGTAGGACACATTTTACGTTCTTAAAAAAAAAATTATGTGCAGCATTTTTTTTACAATGAAAATAAGCGTTTATGAACGCAAGGCCTCATTTCACACAACACTCTTTCCCCTTGCAAACTCACAACATGTTTCTTAATCTGGTATTTGCCTTGCCCCATAGCAATGCATTCACACAGCTGCTGATTACCCTGCATTCAAACAGCTCACCCTTTGTATCACATGGCAGACAAGGAGCACTGGCAGTGGTAATGTGGGCTTGTACCATTAAGCATTCTGCCTATTTAGGCTGTCATCTCTTAGAGCACGCAGGGGTAGGTTTGCCACTTACGCACATTTTTAAGGAACACTTATGAAAAATACATGTTGCAGGGCCAGCAACATGTATTTTTCATATGAGTTCCTTAAAAGTTTGCATAGGTGGTAACCCTAGCAGGAACCACAGAAAATTATCCAAAATGGTTTCGAAACAGAATTTTCCAGTAAATAAATTCCTAATTTATTTTTTAATGATTTTAAAAGCACATTGAAGTACAAAAAAAGATTAAATGACAGACCTGCTAAGTGAGAAAATCATTAACAACAACAAAAAAAGCAAAGTCTTTCACAGCCAAAGAACAAACCAGTCCACTCATAATGCATCCCCTCCCACTGCCTCACTACAACCCAAGTTTCTACATAACTAATTACAGAGCTGGGGCTTGGGGAGGGAGTCAAAAGCAGCCAATTGGTCAGGAACAGAATCTGAAGAAGGTGGGGATCATTTTGGGTGTCTGTCTCAGGACATCATTGTCTCCCAGGTGCATGAGGATTTAACTCTAGAAACCTTGCAGCAGCTGCAGCACTCACCGTGGTGCCAAACTGTGCTGGTCCTTCAGGAAGGCACCGTTCCTTTGTCTCTGAGGATGGCTCACGTTCCCCTGTAGGGAGAAACAAAGGGTATGTTCAGACAGCATGCAAGATGTAGGGCTTCTTGATTCAGAGGAGTTCCTCTGCATTAACTGCCCCTCTCTGCTCCATTTCCATAACCAGTGAGAACCAGGGGTAAAAAGCTCTTCCATCTTCCTGACACTTCCCCCCCCCCACCCTTTTTGATGCCAGTACCTGCTCTGAAGTCTGAGAGCCTATGCCATGGTTCCCCTCATCAGGGCCACCCCACTTGCAGAAGGGGATGAGAAAAAAAACAAACAGATACACTGGTAGGTATATATCACAAGCAAGGAAGTGCAGAAAGATGTAAGAAGTAAAGCACAGGAAATTTCCCCAAATCTGTTCGGCTGTAACATGTCTTCGGGGTAGGACCCTCCTCCCTGTTTAACCTTGTTTTTTTGCCAATGTAAGTATCCCCCTTTAATCCCTTTGTTAATGAGCACACAAACGAGGGACGTGAACTAGGAGGTTCCTACCAGAGAAAATGCATTCATGTGAACACACAAAGAACAAACAGGAGGGAGGTTTGGGACCAGGTGCTATTTTATTTAGATTTCTACCCTACCCTGCCCTTCCCAAAAGGCTCAGGGTGGTTATGCTTTGTGTGGAAGGCAAAATGCTCTTAATGCAGATTAGAAAACATTCATTATTTGTATTACAGTAGTACCTAGTTCAGGGTTAGAAAATCTTTTCCTTCCCATAGGTCACTTTGAAAATTAGTATCAAGGTCTACGGGATAGATAAGAGTTGTGGGGGGATGAGGAAAGTGTTCAGATGGGGCAAGGAAGAGGAGAGTCCAGATCATGGTTCTGTGCCATGGACCCATCCCCTATTCAGCCCTATACCTTTTCCAGATGACCATACCTTCTCCCCCAAAAATGGATACCCGTGTTTGCATCTACACCAGTTTACCTGCAAACTTACTACAAGTATGAGATAGAGTCATGCATTCATGACATACGTATCTAGACAGATAAAATGTCATGGTGGGGCAAAATATCGTTATTTATATAGCACAATGTGCCTAGTGCTGAGTGTTTGTGATTAGCCATAGGTTCCTTATCTGAGGGCCTTACAATCCAAAAAGGTACGGGCGAGGAATATAGGGAGAGACAGGGATGCATTCAAAAAGTTGAAGGCGTACATGTTTAGCTATACAAAAGTCCCCTTTCAGTCAAAGGATAGCAGCAATATACTGAGGTGGGGAAACAGCATAATTCACTTCCACATGAGAATGGAATTCCCCTTGTAGATTTAGCGGCTGTGAAGCCATCTCTGCCCTTCTTTATGGGACTCTTGGAAGCTAAAAAAAACTCACCCTGCAAAACATGTGTGATCAAACTATGTATAAATGGAAGCATTGGTTCTACTGAAAAATAAAGAGCATGCTCACACCAGAACCACCTGTATACTTCTGGCCCTTGAGCTGTGGGGGGGAAACGTGGATTAGACAGGACAACAACAAGAGGATACACAACTGGATGAAAGATTGTACTTAAAGAGTAGTTAATAATAGACCTTTCCCAAACTAGAGAAAAACAAGTGGGGTCCTAAGAGTTCTGTCCTAGGTTCAGTGCCAGTCAGTATTTTCATCAGTGACTTAAATGGAGGAGTGGAGAGCGTACCTATCAAACCTGCAGATAGCCTGCACCTGGGAAGGAATGCAACAACAGGAACAGAATTCAGAATAAAATTGGAAAAATTGAAGAATTGATCCATGATCAACAAGACAGAATTCTTTAAAGGACAATTATAAAGCCAACACACACATGCAGTTATTCACAGGTTTCCTTGGAGGAAACAAGAGGAAATCAGGTGGTTTATGGACAAGTCTGATCTGTGCAGCTACCAAAGGAGAAAGATCTGTCTGCGGCATGAACATACCTATGAGTTAATGTGCCTGGTACCTGGACACGCAACAGCACAATTTGATACACCAGATTCACAGCTGCAGCTAAAGCTTTTAGGACAGGCAAGCAGGTTTCTGTCCATGCAGCAGCTGGGGTGAGCCTGGCTACACTGTAACCACATCTCGACTTCAATCTCCCGACTCTGTGGCTGCTTCTGTTTACTTCCCCGATTCATCTCCCTGGGCGCAGCAGAGGCGCAGAGATCTTGGCAGAATTACACCAAGATTTTGGACCAAGATTTTGTTTGAGGAGGAGGAAGCTAATCAGGTGAACTCATCTTCATCCTTAATGAGCTATGCTACACAATGAGCAGACTCTGTGCTCCAACATCTCAGGGTTGGGACTACACAAGGCACCATGGGGTTCCCTCAGGGGCTGAGATACATTGGACAAACTGCAAGATGGGTTTAATACTGTTCAAAATCAACATCGCCATTACAGCTGTCCCAAGGGATTGTGTCAAAATATTTTTTATAAGACATATCCAAATAAAAAGTTTATAGACATACTTTTTTGAAAATGGATTTTTAAAGAAAATGAACATTGCATTTCTGGGGAGAAATCTGAGGGGGGGAATTAATATTCCATTTAGCATTTTTTTAAAATCCATTATAAGATATTTTGCAAAAATTAAAAAAAAATATGGGGAAAAAACAGGCATAGAGGGTAGATATTGGGAAGTAGTGTATACCTGGGAGTTTTGGGAGAAGGGATTTTATTGTTTTTATTGGTGCATTTTAAATATATATTTTAATGTAATATAACTCACCTTGCCACCTTGGGATATATTTTTTGGGGGGGCGGGGGGTGGAGAGGCTACTTTTTACACATATTTTTTTCTCCTTCAATGGTATCCCCACCTTACTGAGGTGCGGGAGCTTGTAGGGCCTGATTAAATTTTGCATAGAGATAAACAGAGAACTGTGATAAAAAAAACTGACGGAACGCTGCGTAACCCTTGACCACAGGGAAGACCTCGTACCCAACGAAAGGACTGTGCAAAGATAGATTTAGAGCTTTTAGGAGGGACTAATATAGAAGAAATAGCGATGGACCCAACTCACTGGAAAACACTTGTGAATGAGGCCACAAACCAACTTGGTTGTTAGCACCACAATATGATCATATTTTACATACTGTTTTAAGTGTTGTCCTGATCCCTCAGGATAGGGCAGGGAATAAATATAAATAAATAAAAACATTCACACAGATGATAAAAGGCAATACTACATTAATTAGACTTGCTTTTCATTCACGTAAGCACAGGGGATGTAGTAAGGCAATTACCACTCTTAACAAGCATGAACTTGTCTGATCAGAAGTGAGGAAGGTTGTTGGGGTGGGGAGGAAGCTTCTCAGCCTAAAAAAAATATCACTTTTGTGAACAAAGCAGCGGTTGCCAAACATTTTGTCCAGGACACCCCATTTTAAGACAAATATTATCCCATGACCACAGACAAAGCCATGCAAACTAAGTATATCAAATATCAATGAAATTGTAACCCAAACTTCCGATTGTGGGACTCCACTTGAGGTCCCAGATAGGGTTGCCAGATCATTTATGGAAAATTCCTGGACACAATGCTCAAGCTGAAACACTCAAGTGTCACATGGGTAGCCTCTCCCCACCCATTTCCTGTATCATGTCTTTTAATACACAATTAATAGGTGCCCCATAGAGCACAATTTGTTCGTGGTTTGAGCAAATTTACCACTCCATCAAAAATATATCCGATACTTATTCCAAAATTAATTTAAAAGTTAGAGCTGAAATAACTAAGAATTTTCAACCTCAGAAGTAATTTAATACTAAAAAATGAGTACTTTCATTAGAAGTGCCGTATTGGGTCAGACCTGGCCTGACACTCTAGCTAGCTTTCTGCTTCAGATGCTTTCTATCCATCTGTGATGAAAAAAAGCTAGTTGTGGGGTAAGCATCATCAACCCAAAACAGACTTCCTTCCCAGAATCATTTACCCATGAGGGTAGACTCCTTACTTTACATTATTGTGAACAGCCGCAGAGTGAATTCATTACTCAGGAGTAAATCACCAAGAACAGAGGAGCAGTGGCAGTGTAGTTAAGGTACTCAACTACGTTCCCTGAAGGCTGTGGGTCCAAGTCTTGCTTGGTCATACACTGAATGGCTGTTTGATCCATGGAGTTGGGGGGTAGAAAGCCCTACCCCCTACAAAGTGGCTTGACATCATGGTGCTCTGTACAGGGTAAGGCCATGTTGGAAAGGGGCAGGGGAACACCATAGCTCCACCCCTTTTCTGGTATAGTCCATGGTGGGGTGGGGAAGAGGAGGAAACGAGGCTACCCAGTCACTACGGACATGAGCTCAGAAGAGCCCATGATGGGTCTACATTTCTGACCAAAGTAGGACTCTAGAGGCATGTTGACAGAGCTGGGAGGGGACAGCTCCCATACCTTACATTCTGAGGGGAAAAAAAGTAGTTCAGAAAATAATTTACACAAGCAATTATCTTCACTCACTCCACTAACCCATCAGCTGTGCACCAGATCCACCGGTCAAAGTTTCTGTTTTATGTGGGTGTTCATATTCCTTGGCTATTACCCAAGCAAGGATAAGGGGGAAGACGAGATACAGCAGGAGCAAAACACAGCCCCTATTGCCTCCCCAAACCAGCCCTTACATCCTCAAGACTGTGAGGAGATGAAAAACAAGAAACCGCTCTGCCCATACTGGGGGAGGGGAAGTAGCCAAGAACCTTCTGTGGGCCCCCCTCCCCCTTTCCCTCCCTCCCGCCCTTCAGGGCACATTATTAACACCATGACATGATGGCTCCCTCAGCTAAACAGCCGCGCCAGTTGCAAGCATAAATATGCATCACTGGCTGATCCCATACGCTTACTCTGCTGATTTTACAGGCCAAGCGGGAACGCTCAATTTTTGCTAAATAAATCCCCCTTCCAGCCCCAGTGTATGGCCTCGTTAACCTGCAATACTTGGGCTCCAGGTGACAGGCACTGTGAATTAGCAGGGATGGCAGGAACCGGGATTAGGAAGTGGACAAGCAGAAACTTAAGAACGGAGCAGGGAAGGGCCAGGGATCTGCTTGGAGACATGGCAGAGGTTTCTTCCTGACTGCACAATTCTGTACAGAATAGGGCAAACAGCAGAAGAAAGCCAGGACATGACACTAGAACATGACTTTAGCAAGTGGCAAAGCATGCCAGATGGCCATCCAATCCTTCTCTTTGTCTGTAGCATCAAGTGCATGCTTCCCCAAGCTATCAAGACTTGGGTGAACACTGAACAGCTTCTAGAAGGGAGGACATTACTGAATCTCCATGTGTAAACAAGAATTTAGCGTCCGCCACAAAAACACTGAATTGATGGCAAACTGGCACTGGACCACTGAAACAGTCACGATGTGGTAACAATCCAACAGAAAAGAAGGAAGAATGAGTCTGTGGAAGCCAAAGAGCCAGAGACCAATTTGATTCTCTGCCTACTTTGATTCTCAGCCCTACTTTGTAGCCCTGGAGAAATCCTAGAAAGCAAAATCTTCAAAAGCCATTCAGGCTGATGTTCCTTACCCCAGGTTTAGTGTGTGTGGCGGGGGGGGGGGTTACCACTAATTTAATAGGAGAAGCACTAAGCTGATGTCAAAAGTCTGTCAAAACATAGATTCTGTTTCTCCATTTGTAAAATGCTTACCCATCTTAGTTTACATAATGCTTCAACCTAACCTAGTCTAAAAGCCTACAAAAGAGGTGAAATATTTAATCCTTTACTACAGAGCATGTTCTGGAACTCAAAAGGACATCTTTATAAAGAACCAAAAGTAGTGTCAGACTGAGCAGTGCCCGCGTTCTGCCTTTAACAGTGGCTCAGAAAAGATCAGCTGCATCAAGGCCAAAGTAGATGGGTTCAGGCCAAAGTTTTCATGCCAAACCAGGCTCTATCTTCAAGGCCACACTACAACAGTTATAGTGGATATTAAGTCGAATTTTATTTAATATCACTGCAATGGATAATTTATTAGATCAATTAAAACTCAGTTTGTTGGTCTTCAGTCGCATGAAAGAGGGGTTATATGGTTATTGCGGTGTACGCTGACAGGTAAGCATAGCTGTGATGTGAAAGCACTGCTGAAGCTACCCAAGTCCCGAAAAGGTTAGGAACCTCTGATCTACAACAGCAATTCTGGCAGGGCTTTGCCAAGGCTCCCAATCAGCATATAAAGATGGAACAAGACTGAACCCATAGAAAGCAAAATCCCTCACCACCACATACACAACTGTTTCTGCTTTTTTTTAAAAAAGAAAAGAAAAGGAAGAACAAGAAAAAAAGAAATTAAGCAGGGAAGGGAACCCAAGGAGAAATAAGCACTATGATGAAATAGACCATTTATAATTAAAGTACAACACAAAACCCTTGCCTAAAGTTAAAAAAAAATAGTATTTTCATTAAAAAGTGTAAACATGCTGCCTTCATACACCATGTAAGAACTGGACATAATCTAATCCACACACACCTTGAATATAAGCCACCAGGGGCAGGGACCTGTCTCTAACTAATGATGGTTCAGTGCCAGGTATATTGCTGGCACTATACAAATACTTAACAACAAAATAAACTTTAGTTAAACTAGAGTTCTAGTTGTTTGCCCTTTCAGCCTTCTCAGTTGCCAACACAAATAAAACTGTAAATGTACAAGTAAAGGTGAAAAGATGCCACTGGCTCCATTCTGTCTCAAAACCCACTCATGACTATACCAGGGGTGGCCCCTCGCTTTGGCACTGGGGGCAGTGCCCCACAAGTCCCCAGCGCCCAGCACCAGTCCAGCACGACTCACTGCTGGGAGGATCATTTTTTAAAGCTCCTGTGCACCACACGGCTCGTGCTGACCCACGCGCATGCTGCAGGAGTCAGACGGACAGCAGCTGACACTCAGCGCCGGTAGAGTCCCCACGTCTCTTCTGCACATATGCGCCAGCCCAAGGAGCAAGAATAGCTGCCCGCGGCTGAACTAGTAGTGCGCTGGCACAGTCGTGGCTTCTGGTGGATCGGCACTACTGTGGACCTAAAGACGATGCAATTTTTGGAGGGCGTGGCCAGCCTGGGCAATGGGTTCTAATGAAACCCATTGCCCAGCTATTTTATTGCCTGGAGGGGCACCTTTGAAGTCACCTCTCCAAGTCTGGACCTGTCTGCGATCAGGTAGGGTTTAAAACATTTTTGCCAGGAGGACTTGGGGGCACAGTGGGGGCCCCTTGGGGGCACAGTGGGGGAAAGGGGGCATTTGAGGACACAGTGGGGGCACGTGGGGACATGGTGGTGGATTGGGGGCATTTGAGGACACAGTGGGGGAGTGGGGGCCACTTGGGGACACAGTGGGAGAGTGGGGTCCACACTGGGGGAGTGGCGGCATTTGAGGACATAGGGGGAACTTGGGGACATGGTGGTGGAGTAGGGGCCACAGCGGTGGCACTTGGGGGCACACCGGGGGAGTGGGGGCACACCAGGGGAGTCTGCAGCTTTGCTGAAACTGACATTTTAACCTGTGAATATAACCTGCCTAAATTAAGGTGCCTCATTGTAGGTTGGTTTCTGGTTTAGGTATTGTTTTTACATATCTGTGCATAGGGCCCTGGGAATAAAGTTGGTTGGTTCAAGATCAGTTGGAAAGTGGGTTTTGTTCACTTGATGATGTGGAGTGTTCGTTTTGCTGCTGTCTTTGGGGGTCTCTAGATGCCTTTGGGGGCTTTGAACCTGGGCAGATTTGTGGGAATGGTTTGAGTCTGCAGCTTTGCTGAAACTGACATTTTAACCTGCACAGATTGGGGGGAAAGCTTTGTGTCTGTTCTGTGGATCTTTGCTAAAACTGCTTGTAATTGAGATTTAAGGTTGTCTGTCTGCTTTTAAACCTGGCAGATGCAAGAGGTGAACTATTACTATTGTTGTTACTATTTTAACTAAGAAGGTACCCTGTTAGGGGGGTGGGGGGGCAAGGTCTTTGATGGTATTTCCAGCTGGCCTGTGTTGTCTACTTTAATTCTTTGTTATATTGCTATGTATTTTGTTGCCTTGCTTGCACCATTGTGGTGGTCTGTGCCAACCAATGTGACATCTTGCTATGTCCTGTGCCAAAAAGAGCTTCTGTTCCCAGTCTCTTGGGGGTGGGGAAGAGGGGTTGAAAATCAGGTTTCTGTCTTGTATTTTTTTATGCAGCTTTTTTCCTGGTTTCTTTTTTTTTTGGGGGGGGGGGGGAGGATGGATTTCTGTACAGTGCAAAAGCAAAGTGTAATCTGCCATCCTACTTTACTCAGAACTGCATGCTGCAGCTATTTTGTTGTGAACTTGAGGTTTTGTATGTGTTAAATATGTGATCAGGTTTCTTTATCCTGCTACGGCACTACCACTGTTGGAGAGAGAGTCATCCTACTGGAGTTCCATCCATTGAATGGATGAGATGCTAGTAGAAGGGTTCTTTCAGTCTCCAAGTGGCAGGGTTTTATTCAGCAGCAAGAAGTTCCCTGTGTTAACTAATGTTCTGTCCATCAGATATTAACGCTGATAACTCCTAGTTGCTGGATTTTTGGAGGCTCCTCCTACAATGGACAAGCCCCACCCTAGACCTCTGCCAGCCATAAGGTTCCGCCGGCCCACTGGCAGCAAAGCCGCCGGCAGCCCAGCCAGCCTTACTGCCCCGCCAGCCTCAAAACCCACCAGCTGCCACTGGACTATACTGCTCTATATTCCTTTTCCCCTTCACATTCAAGCCCAAAAGAAACCTCTCCCTCTCGATCCTCATTGATGGGGTCACCATCCTTCCCGTCCTTCAAGCCCATAGCTTAGGCTTCATCTTTGACTCACCCCTTTCTTTTAAACCCTACATCCACTGTTGCCAAATCCTGTTGCTTCTCCCTCCATAACATTGCTAAGATTCGCCCTTTTCTCTGTCTCCTCTGCCAAAACCCTTGTTCATGCTTCTGGTCATCTCTCGCCTTGATTACTGTAACCTCCTTCTCACTTGTCTCCCCCGCTCTCACCTTTCTCCCCTTATCTCCGTCCAAAACTCTGCTGCCAGGGTTATCCACCTCGCCCGTCACTTCGACCATGTGCAGCCCCTCCTCTCTCCCCTTCCTGAACGAATCATGCACAAGCTCCTAGTCTTCACCTATAAAGCTCTTCACAACCTTGCTCCCCCCTACCTCTCTGCACCAATTTCCCTCCGTACTCCAGTCCATGAACTTCGCTCCTCCTCTGTCCCCTCTCGCTCTCCCACGTCTCCCCTGCTCCCCTAACTGCCTTCGTCCCTTCTTCCTAGCTGCTCCCCACACCTGGCACTCCCTCCCTGTCCACATCCGCCTCACCCCCTCCCTTCGTACCTTCAAATCCCTCCTCAAGACCCACCTCTTCTGCTCTGCCCTCCCTGACTTTTTGCTCCCCTCACCTAACTCCTGCCGATACCCTCCATCCAGTACAATCTGTTACCGGAGGTCTGTGTACTCATATCCTCACTACATGGACCAAACAGCCATCATTCTTGACGTAACCAAGCCAAGTGAGTGCACCTGGGACCTCACATCCTCGTGAATATTACACTCCTTGTCTCTCCCTCTGTTCCCCTTCCTTTGTCCCTCCACCGGTCTCTCAGATTGTAAGCCCTAGGGCAGGGACCGTTTCTATTCAATTACTTTGTAAAGTGCCAGGTAAATTGCTGGCGCTATATAAATGCTTGATGATGATGATGATAATAATAAACCAAACCTTAAGTCCAGCTACAGGATCATTGCAGAAAAGAGCAGCTTGCATATTTTCAGTTACTGTTCCTTATCTTGTGCAACATGATCTTTTTTGCAAGGATCTTGATTTCACACAAACCCCCGCACCCACAGTTGTCCCATCTGCCCAGACACCACCACTCCCCCCACCCACTCTATAGCCATCTTACCTACCACCCCCAATAAATGCCCCACATCTCCACCTACAAAAGACCACCTCAGTTCTCTGTGCAGGTATAGGCCAGTTCTCTCCCCACCCCAAAAAGACGACATCCTATTTCAGATGTCTCTTCAGCTGTCCTAACTTCCCTTCCATCCAATCAGCTTGTACAAAAAACTCCTAGACCCACCTTTTTTTCCAACAAACCCTCTGAACCCAGCTTCCATTCACTATGCCCAAGTCTGCACCAGCAAAAGATGTGAGCTGGAATATTATAGTAAGGAATTTTCCCTGAAATTTATCTGCCTTTATTTGTATTTTCCTGTAAATCGTTCTTCAAAATTTCTATTATGCAAGGAAGTTAAAGGCAGAACCGCTCTCCATTATAAACAGGGGACTGCTGAAACCCCGATATTGAGGAAGCCACTTGAGCTACAGTTCTGAGGAAGATCCAGCCAGAAAGGGCAACTGGGTTCCTTACCTTGGGAATTGCCTTTCTATAGCCTTCGAGGGAGGTTATCTGGACGAAGGGAGCATTCTCCCCCATGGCCAGTAGGAGGCAGCACCGACTTTCACTGGGCATGCGTAGGGAGAGTGCGCCCTTGCTTCCCCAGGTGTACCACAGCCGAAGGAGTCAGATAACGTCTGTAACGAAAAAAGTAAACACAACCTCCCCCAAACAACAAGGGGGGAAAACGAGAACCAGCTACCCATGAAGGGTGCAAACAGAAATAACCCACCCAGAAACCATGACAGAAGGTTCAGAAACAGTAATCCCCGGGTGGGCTGAATAACCTCCCTCGAAGGCAATAGAAAGGCAATTCCCAAGGTAAGGAACCCAATTGCCCTTTCTATGGTCTTCTCGTCCGGTTATTCAGACGTAGAGAGGTAACAGAGCAGTGACACCTATTTGGCAAGGGGAGGGACAGTGTGTTTAAGATGAACACAGGACTCCTTGCAAAATCTGCTGGCCGAAGGCGGCCTCGGCGGACTCCAGAAGATCAGTCTTATAGTGCTTGATGAAGGTATGAGGGCTTTTCCAAGTAGCCACCTTGTATATCTCACCAAGCGAGGCCCTGGACCTAAAGGCCCAATTAATGGCAGTTCCACATGTGGAGTGGGCCAGAACTCTAGCGTGGGGGTGGGGTTGGTAAAGAGACCCGCGGCTCTATACGCCTCTGCAATACAGGCCGAGATCCATCTAGAAATGACTGCCTTGGAAGCCCTCTCGCCTTTTGAGCAAGCTTACCAAGAGGCAGGAAGTGCGCCGGAAAGGTTCTGTGCATTCCAGGTATATCTTAAGAACCCGTCGTACATCGAGGGTATGCCAAATTTTTTCTAGATGGTGACGGGGGTGAGGACAGAAAGAAAGGAGGACCACTTCTGGGACAGGTGGAAGAGGGAGGACACCTTAGGCAAGAAGGAAGGTCAAGTCATAAGACGACAGATTCCCTCCGGAAGGTGCATAGGGCCAGATCCATAGAGAGAGCCCCAATCTCCGAAACCCTTCTAGCGGAGGTAATGGCAATTAGAAAGGCTATCTTGAGGGAGAGGAAGTAGAGAGAGACTTCTCTGAGCGGTTCAAAGGGAGCACCTGTAAGGGCCCTGAGCACCACACTGAGGTTCCAGGTGGGAAACCTATGGACAACAGGCGGGGAAATGCATCAGGCAGTCCTTAAAAACTGACGTACATGTGGATGGCTGGACAGGCAAAGCCCGATGAAAGCTCCTAGGGTGCTATCTAGCGCTGCTAATTGTCTAGAGCGAGTGTTTGGTCGGAGCCTCTTGTCCAACCCCTCCTGGAGAAACTGGAGAACTTGGGCTATGGAGGGGGCGGGACCTGATGGGTGTGGCACCATTTAACGAACACCCCCCAGGTGCACTGCTAAATACACTGAATGGACTTGTGTTTGGATGCCAACAGTGTCCGCACGACAGTGTCGGAATACCCCAACCTCCAAAGGACTACGGTCTCAAGAGCCAGGCTGTCAGTCTCAGGAACCCCAGCTGGCTGTAGCGCAGGGGACCCTGGGACAACAGATCCGGGGCGACAGGAAGTTCCAGGTGTTCCCCAGCAGACAATGTGATCAGGTTTATCAACCATGGTCTGTGGGGCCAGAAGGGGGCCACCAAGATGATGGTTGCTCGTTGTTGTTTGCACCTGTGGAGGAGGGGAAACGGGGGAAAGGTGTATAGGAGACCCAAGGGCCACTGCTGGCTGAGAGCGTCGTATGCTTCTGCTTTGGGGTGGGGACCCCTGCTGAAGAATCGGGCTGTCTTGGCATTGGAAGGGGAGGCAAACAGGTCCAGAGCTGGAGGGCCAAATCTGTGTACAATCAGCTGGAATGCTGCTTGGCCAAGGGACTATTCCCCTGGATCCACTGCTTGTCGGCTCAACCAGTCCGCTTCCACATTGTTCACTCCCCGTATGTGCAGAGTGGACAGAGACAGGAGATGACTCTCCGCCCAGCATAGCAGGCGCATGGCTTCCTTGTGGAGTGTTTGGGATCGTGAGCCTCCCTGGTTGTTGACATAAGCCATGGCTGTTGTGTTGTCTGTGAAGACTAAGACATGTTTCCCCTGCACTTGATGGGTGAAGTGCTGCAGGGCAAATAGAATGGCTTTGAGCTCCAGCCAATTGATGCTGTGATTGTGATCTAGCACAGACCAGGTGCCCTGTGTTACGCTTGAGTTTAGGTGGGTGCCCCAGCCGGACAGACTGGCGTCCATCATGAGTATTACTCTTGTCGGTTCCAGAGGGACTCAAAAGTCGAATCTGTGAGGGTCCTCCCACCAACTGAAGGAGAGGAGGGTCTCCGGATTGACTGTGAGGGTAGCAGGAGAGTTGTTTCTATGTTCTGTACAGCACCAGGTCACACTACTGGCGCTATATAAATGTTTATAATAATAAGTAATAATAATAATAATAATAATAATGGTCGAAGTATTCTCTGAAGTTCTCTGAGTGGAAACGAGCCCACAGTAGATGCTGAATGCAGGACACCATGAGGCCTAGTAGGGATGCAAGTGTTCGCGGCGGGGATCGAAGTTGCACCCATACCAACGTCACAAGCTTCAGGATCTTGTGCTGACGTTGCGGAGGGATGAACACTCCGTCTTGGGTGGTGTCGATGATCACTCCCAGGTGTTCTAGCTGTTGTGTGGGAGTGAGGTGGCTCTTGTCTCAGTTGATCAGGAATCCATGGTATTCTAGGTAGTTGATGGAGCACTGGAATTGAAGCAGGGCGAGCTCCCGTGACAGGGCCCAGATGAGTAGGTCGTCGAGGTAGGGGAATATGGCAATGCCTTCTAAGTGAAGGTTTGCAATGAGAGGAATGAGTACCTTGGTAAATGTCCGCGGTACCGTGCTGAGGCTGAAGGGGAGGGCTTGATACTGCCAGTGCTGGCCTTCGTAGCAGAAGCGAAGCCATCGTCTGTGGGCTGGATGTATGGGGACGTGAAGGTAGGCATCCTTGAGGTCCAGCGAGGCTAGTCAGTCGTTCCTCGAGAGGGAAAGGGAAATGGAGGCTCTCCGCTTTATTTCTGCACGAGGAATAGAATGGAGTAGAGACCCCTTCTTTTTTCGTGCCATGGTACCCTTTCTATGGCTCCCATCAGTTGTAACCTGTTTAATTCCAGACACATCGCTGTGTGATTGGAGGTAATGCATGAGTGAGGAGATACTTGGAAGAACTCCCTTGGTTTGTAGGTCACCTGGGGTATATTCAACCATTTATTCTGGTGATTATGCCATGTTTTTGATCCCCCTCTCGATGTCTGTTTAAGACTCTTATGTGATAGATTAATAAGTTATGTGATTAGAGTCCTCTTTATCGCTGATTTACAGGTCAAGATTGTGTAGAAGATTGTATGTATATGATTATAGTATGAAGGAAGTATTTCCTGATTTATTTATTAGTTTATCATGTGTATTATCTGTTGATTATTTTATTTTATATTTATATTGTGCTCTGCAATGACTTTGGTCACGCAGTAATAAAGCTTTACTTACTTACTTACTTACTAACTACTGTTTGCAGAACCCAGGCGTCTGTGGTTGCCAGCTCCCACCTCTGAGCGAAGCGTAGTAGCTGGCCGCCCAGCCAGGCGGGGGCTAGAAAAGAGGATCTGGAGCAGTCAGGAGTCCTGCTTGCGGGTGGGGGATCCGGAGCACCTGGGATACGAAGGCTGGGATGGAAACCTGCTAGGTCTTGCTCCACGTCCACAATGGCCTCTGCCGCATGCTTGGAAGCTCCAGGAGTTGCCTGAAGAATGGCCTCATCTGGGTCCCTGTGAGAAGCGTTGAAAGGGGTGAAGAGAGTTTTTAAAGGACTGAACCTGGTTAAGAGAGTGCTTCTTCTCCTTATTTGACGCCTCGGCCAAGGCGTTATCCAAGGCAGAGCCGAATATCTTGTCCTCTTTGAACGTACTGTTAACCAGGAGGTTCTTTGCATGAGGGTCAGGAGCAGAGCCACAATCTGCGTCTGGCTGCCATGTTGGCCGCCATGCTTTTGGCAGTCCAGGTGACTATATCCATGGATGAATCTATCAGAAAGGCATGGGCGAGGGTAATGTTAGTGGCAAGTTTACGAGATAGAAAGATCAATATGTCGGGGTCTTTGCCAAGTTTGAACCACTTCATTATGGCTCTGGAGACATAGGAAGCAGTAGTGGCCATTTGTAGGACATTAGTCAAGGTCTCATAACTCTTCTTAAGTCTGATCTCTACTCTCTTGTCGGTGGAGTCTTTGGGAGTCTACGTCCAAATAACCAGACGAGAAGGAGAAGGCCATAGAAAATAAAAAGTTATAACTGTTGAAAAGTTAATTAGTTGTGATCAAAATGCACAGCATCCCAACTATTTTGAATCATTGATATCTCCTCCCCTCCTCCGCCCCCCAGTAGAGCCCCACGTTTCACAGCCTTGGAGCTTGAGATCTAGATCAAATGCTGGTGTTGTATGATAATGATTGGTGCAGCCAAAAACAAGTTATTAAACATTTAAAAAATCAGTTCTGCTGGCTGGTGCAGATGCAGTTGAGCAGCTGCTGACTGCCAAAAAAACAGCATAAGGAAAATTACGTGACTCTGCTTTTTAAAATCATGTAACTTTATCAGGAATCAGCTCTACCACAAAGACTTTAAGCTCTAGTCAGTTTCATGTCACTTACCCACTTGCCACAGGAAGCCAGCAAGAAGCAGCTCCAGTCAGTTTTATGTCAATTACCCCCTGGCCTCACTCCCTACTTTTCACTCCCTATGAAAAGTCTGCAATTTTTCATACCCAGTGAAAAGTACAGATTGAAAAGTTGCAAAAAAATTTTTCAAACTGTCTTAACTCTGTACACAATGCAGTCTGCACAAAAGGACAACCTATTGTATAAAGTTGTCTACAATGACATTGTCAACAGTTCAGTGTATAATGTGTATACATTTTTTATAAATGACAGTTAAGGCAGTTTGAAAAACTTGTTTGTCAAAATATGATAAGAAATGATCAATAAAGAAATAATGTGATAGTTTAGTTAGTGATAAATAATAAGAGTATGTATGCTAAGGAATTAAGTATATATATATATATATATATATATATATCACATGACGCATCAACCTTTTTCTGCTGGGCAATGTTCTAAGGAGCAAAAGGAGAGGAAAGATGGGGAGTGGGTGTTTATGCGTGCAAATCTTGCATTGCTCCTGAAAGCTAGCGGAAGGGGAGCAATGAAAGAAGTTGCAGGCAATCCACTTGTCATGACTGGATTGTTATTAGATGACCCACAGATACACAGGTATACACAGGCATACACGTGCAACTGTATTAACTCAGCATAACAAGGGAAACATAATATAACAAGCACTGAACAACAGATTCACCATAAGGATCTACTTAAGGAACTACAGTCTCCTATTGGTATAAATAGATTCAATTAACTTAGAAATACATAACACCACTGCAATAGGCAAAGGGGTGGGGGAAGAAATGAAAAGGGGGCATCGGTGCCATAAACACAGGTGGAGAGAGAAGCAGGTTTAAGGGATTTCAAGGCTGCCTAGTAAAAAAAAGAGAAGCCAGGCAGTTCAAATTGGAAGTACATGGGGCAATTAAACACTGCAAAACACATAGAGAGAAAGAGCTAGCACAGCTCCAACACCCTTTTCTTTTGGTGTGGAAAAGCTAACCGGGATTTGGGTGGGGGAGAGGGGGCATTCAGAGTCCAATCAACTTATACACACTCAAGGAGTACCTTCAGGGGGTCAAATTTGGAGACAAGGATCCTGCTGTAGAGAAAAGATTTGCAGGATCATGCCGACAGATTTGTATGCAGTGATCTTTTCTGAAAGAATCTCTATTTTCCACAATCCTATGCCTACCTCGCTGTTGCCCTCCACATCCCAAAGCCACCTCAGTTTCCCTCACCCCGAGCTTACTGGTAATCTCAGAGCAAGAGAGAAATTCAAATTTTATAATTAGGAGAGAGTAGGATGTCTGGGGTTCCCTCCCCTCCCAATATTTCATACTGTTTACAATATAAACACTCTTTCTTTGCATTGTCCAGTCTCATTACCACTCCCACAGGATGAGCATTGTGCCGTTTCATTAAATTGAGCCTCACCTTTTCTCCCTCTGCCATGCCCCCACTGTCACCATATGAAAGGGAAGGGGGAAGACAAAAAGGAACACATGCCTGGGAGCAGGAATGAAATTAAATTTTTAGTGTTCACCTCACAGAGAAGAAACCCTGTGCAGCCCCATACCTAACTTCACCAAGATCAGTAGATAAAACTCATCGGACACAGTGTGCCAGGTGACCCAGTACAGCCTAGCGGATAAGGTGTTACACTTGGATCTGGGAGACTAGGGTTCAGATTCCATGTTAGCCACAAACTCACTCGATAGCACATCACTGGTCATTTGTACACATCAAGGTAAACCACTCATGAGTGAATAGTTACCATCATGTATAAACACTGCCACCAAATTGTAGATGTGTAGTGGCTAATTTGCCACTATACTCTACCTTCTCACAAGGAGATACTAGGCCCACCATGCAGGCCCTAGACCTGCCTCCCTGCTGCCGCTTCTTGTGCTGCTGCCATTTCTCCTGCTGAAAAGCAGGTCCCTGGGATCAGTAGATCTATGGGCTGTTCTGTGTAAGTATCAGCATATAATCAGTTACATGTTCAGAATCACCCTATTTACAATCCTGAACACTTTGCTTCTGTGACATGTAAAGCCACCCACCCTCTCTCAACCTCCGTTTGCTACTTGTAAAATGAGAGCAATAATGACTGACCTCACAGGGCTGTTGCAAAGGTAGACTAGATAAAGATTGTAACACACTTTGAACATTGAAATCACTATAGACATTACAAATAGCCATCTTGGAGCCGCACAGCTTCACTTAATATAATGGATGTCCCATATCTCAGGGACCGACAGCAGCCTTTCTTTTTGAAATTTTGATCTGGCATCATAGGCAGTGGAGCCTTAAATGCTTGCCTTTATATGACATTTTGCTGCTTCATGACGCAATCTGGAAATGAACACGTGTGGTGTTCCATGAAGGCATCTAGCATCAAACTCTGATTAACCATTATGTGAAAGGGGTGTGTGTGCGCATGTGCTAACGTGATGCAACAGCATTCATGCAAAAGGGCAAAGTAAGCCTCAGGGCAAGGTTAACACACATGTTGTCCTAAGAGGCATTCTCTTCCTTTGTTCCTGTCCCTGCTACTCAAGAAGCTAATAATATGCTGTAGCAAAAAATAGTTAGAATGTGCTTTATATAGAGATGTGTGCTACACAGGCTCACACTTTTGATACAGAGAACCACATCCACACTATACAGTTAAGAGTATCATTACTACAGTGTTCGGAGCAATCACTGCAGAGCATATTAAATAAAAACTGCCTTTATTCATAGCTGCTTAATTTATGCTGAATATTCTCCACCTGCATCTCAATATCTGGAGCATTAGTCTAGGGCAGCAGTTCCAATTTTTTTTTTGCCAGCGTGACCCCCATTTTGAAACTTCAAATATAATCTCATCAGCCCAGATAACAGACATGCAGATTAAACTAAACAGCAGTTGGGATCGTGACCCCACCCTCAGACAACACAACCCCTCTTGGGGTCCCAACACACAGTTTGGCAGCCTCTAGTCAGTTATTATTTTGGCTTTGCTTTACAAAGCAGAGTATTATTTGGGATACTTTCTTGCTCAACCACCTCAGGTCCAATGTGGGACATTGTTTCTTCTCTCTTGCTCATACGGGGGGGGGGGGGCTATGCTTTGACTCCTCCATGAGAGAGATGAAACTAGTAATTTTTAAATTGGATTTGAAATATTTGCGATTTTCACTGGGCTTTATGCAAGATGTTTTCTATTGCTTGCACACATGCCTATTTTTCATGGGCATTTAGGTTTCTCACAAGCTGACTGAGTGTACACGCACTTTTCCACGTTCATAACGAAAGTCCCCGTCACTGTAACCACACATTACCAGGTTGTAAAACCCCACTCTTGCACTGCCGTGATCGTTTACTTACGTGCATTATGAATGTGAGAATGCATGTAGCTATAACGTCACTATCATGTGAGATATGGAATGTGGGGCACAGAATGGTTACTGAAACACACAAGATTTGCAACATGTGCACAGACCCCTCTAAAGGGGTGGGAAAGGGTCAGGGGGCTGGTTTTCGGGTTGGTGGGTGTTTTATGTTTTTGTATTTATGTTTTATGTGCATAAGCCGCCCTGAGCCATCTTTGGTGGGAAGGGCAGGATAAGAAATTTAAACAAACAGTCAAATCCAGAATGTGTGATGCCACCCAAAATTGCAGGGGACAACAGGACATGGTCAACACGTAACATTGAAAAGGGTACCCTAAAAATTTCTCCCGTGAGCTGTGACTTGCAGGAGAAATGCCATCACAGGAGCACACGTAACATCTACAAGTGGCCTCATTTAGGTTATAATTCCCAACAAGGAAGAAAAAGAATTAACAATGGCTCTTTAGAATGGCCAGCACTGGGCAAAGGCCATTCTAGGCAACGGATGAGGGTGTTGCTGGAAAGAACAGAAGAGATAACATGACTTGATTTAGGACTTGTATACACAAACAAGTTACTGCAGAGTAATTAACTGCAGTGCTATTTACAGAGCATTTATTTCAGGGATGGGCAAAGAAGCCGCATGTGGCTCTTTGGCATTTCAACTGTGGTGATGATCCTTGGCCCCTCACTGTCTTAATGTTTCTGTGTCTTACTTCATTGCACCCAAGTCTCAAAAGCCGAATTGCAGCTACTCATCAGAATCTTAGCAGCCAGGACAGCAAAGCACCACCACCAACAGCGTCAGCTATTATGAAGCAGGAGAGGTTTGTCCGTGCATGCATGTGTGTGTGTGCACCTTGTAACTCTCGGCCATATGAAGATTTTGGTACGTGACTGGTTTGGGAACTCTGTCCACCCCAGATTTATTTGCTACTAGTAGGGAATCATGAGAGATGCCTTTCATTGGAGTGAATGCATGGAATGGGAAGTGAATGCAGAATTTACTCCAGGGCAAGCAGGCATATGGGCTGCATTTTGAACCCTGACATTCAGAGGGGAAAAAAGCCACCGAATGCAGCTGATGACACTTTTAGCCCCGCGCCGGCGTGCACAGCTCAGTGTAAGTTTCCCAGACAGGAGATTCCCCGCCGGGAGAACCGCCTACCAGTGTAACGTGGGCAAGTGGCCAGAGTCTCAGAAATAGAGAGTTAGAAGGGACTGCGCAGATCATCTTCTAGTTCAACCCACAGACCTGAGGCAGAACACCTTGTAGCTAAAACATCCCTGACAGATGCCTTCCCTGTCTTGAAAACCTCCAGGGAAGGAGATTCCTCCACCACCACCCTAGACAGCTTGTCCAACACTAAGTTTTTTTTCTAATGTCTAACCTAAACCTTACCTTCCTGCAATTTAAAACTTTTGCTTCTTGTCTTGTCTTGAGTGACAATGGAGAACGAAGGTTCTTCATTTCTTGTGGTATCCCTTTACATGTCTGAAAGCTGTTGACATGCCCCACCCCCTTAAATCTTCTTTTCTCTAGGTTAAACATACATGCCCTTTCCTCATACAATTCGTATTCCTAGGCTCTTGATCATCTTTGTTGCTGTCCTCTGTAGGATCGGGAAGCCGGTCAATTGACCACCTATTTGACCACAGTTAATCATTGTCAAATATTCCATAAAGCCAAGAATGGTCCTTGTGTAGGTGGTAGCCCATCTTTAAAAAAAATAAAAAAATAAGTCACATCATGGTCAGACTTCCATGTTTACCACACACGATCTAAATTCTGCAAGTAGGGAAGCCAAATTCTGCACATTCGCTAAAAGACGACAAACTGTTTATATACATGTTCACTTTCTAGCTCACTGTATGTTCTGCTAGACAACACCATTCTAGCAACACAAGCCAAAGAATCCCCACACGCCCTTGAAGCAAACACCTACAATCCCCCCCCACAAACCCCAGCAGCAAGCACGCCACAAAGCATAAAGTTACATTGCCCCACAAAATAAAAGCCCCCCCCCCCCTTTTCCCAAATAACCCAAGCACACCAACACAGCAAGCCGGAAGTGGGAAACCAATGTGAAGAACTGTCCAGTCTTGAATATCGTTAATGTTTATAACCTAAAACCTATCATTCATTACAAAATATTTTTTTTTAGCATTTACACTAATTTCACTGTTTCACAATAAGTTAACCTTTTTGTAATTAGCATAAGTATCTAATCTTGTAGAAGTTAAAGTCTTATTCTAATAATGAATGCTTTAAAAATACTTCATTTTTGATAAAATTTAACCAATATTTGACTGGTCAATTGACCAAATATTTTTTGACTGGCCGAATACCCAACCCTACTCCTCTGGATCCTTTCCAGTTTGTCAACATCCTTCTTGAAGTGTGTTATTCCAAACTGAACAGAGTATTTGTTCCATGAAAGGTCTGACCAGCCCCAACTTCCAACAGCTATCTGTGATTTTTCCACCTGAAAGTCTTGACTAAGATCTATCAGACTGACAAAAGGTTTGAATTTCAGCATCTTAAAAATGGCCAGATCCTCAAATGGAGGGAAAAGACCTGCACAGCTTTCCAGAGAGGTCACCACACTGAGAAACCGGAGACACCAGCTTTTACTAAAATCAACTCCAGTCAAGTCAAAACTTGCATCTTAGTTATTCTGATTTAGAACCAGCCCAGAAAACAGACCTACTCAATCCTCCCTTGGCCCCACATTCTGTCCAATGCACACCCAGGGGAATGTTTATGAGCCACTGTATAATGCAGGCACACATACAGAGCTGCATATGGTCCCAATTTCCCGAGCATCAGATCAGAGCGCCCCAGGGTCGCCTGAGACTTCCCATGGAATTTCTAGTTTGTTAGCGGTTTCCCCTTCCCCAGTAACAGTACTACCGTACTACATCCACCCTATAACACTCTCGTTGACCTTTACTATCTCCAGCCAGCCTCAGTGCTATGCTCCTCCAGCTTGGGTCAAGTCAATTATCAGTAAAGTTGCTGAATGCTTTAAAGCCAGCACTGAAGTAAAGAGAGAAACTAAAGGGAAGGAGGACAAAGATCACGGGTGTGATCCTTTTCTATTAGAGTAAATGGGGGCCAAGCCACTGACCTTAATGACAGGATTGTGCCCAGTAGATTTGTCTCAAGTATTAATCAAAAAGACACACATTAACAGAGTCCATAGATGGCTTGGTAGATTTAAACAGGCACTCTTAGATTTTTACCTTTATTATGTACACGCTCCCTCCTTATGTTGCATCTGCCACCACTGACCAGTGGTTCTCAAACCCCTACTAATAATAATTTCTAAAGCACTACTAGGCATACACAGCGCTTTACAATCATAGATTTTGGAGACAGGTCCCTGCCCAGTGGGCTTACAATCTAAGGTGGACAAGGGTGAGGGGAACACAGGGAGAGACAGACACATGCACATTCCCTTTTTACAGATGGGGAACTGAGGCTGAGAGGTTATGACTTGCCCAAGATCACCTAGTAGGTTTATGGCTAGGTCAGGATTTGAACCCTGGCTTCCCAGGACCAAGTCCAACACCTTATCCACTACACCACACTGGCTCTCTAGGCTGAGAAGTTGTGACTTGCCCAAGGCCACCCAGTGGGTTCATGGCAAGGTCAGGATTTGAACCTGACCAAGTCCAGCACCTTATCCACTACACTGGCTCTCTGGAAGGCTGTGTATTTCACCCAACTCAGATATTTTCACTAGGAAAACAATGGTTATGGACCAAATTCCCAGACCAGGTCAAGCCAGTCTCTCATCTAGTCTAGTATTCTGCATCAGATGGCAGCTGATACCAGCTGCTTCAGAGCTAGGAACAAGAAACCACCCTCCAGCTAGCAGCTATAGGATAACATGTCGGACGTTCCCACAGAAAGATTTTCCCAAATTTCGATTTCAATTTTAGCTTATATACTGTACAAGGGTTCCTATAGTTTTAAATATAATCTTGAACCCAAGACATCAGCAGCAAACTATATAAACTACCAAAGCAATTGCAACTCCAACTACAGATGGCACAATTCCCCTTAGATCCCAACCCACAGTTTAGGAACCTCTCTTATGAAAGAAGCCTTGTACCTCTTCCAAAAATTCCCCCCTCACTTCCCTCACCCTACACCCCTTAAATCTGTGCCATCATAACTCTGGGTGCTTACCAGAAAAAAGTCAGTCTTTGTCAGAATCCTGCTAAGCTTCTAGTATCAATTATACCTTATGGCAACTAGTTTCGTGGGCTAATTATGCATTGGGAAGCAAAATATTTCCTCCTGTGTTTAAAAACATGGGCCGTTTACTTTCACTGAATGTCTCCTTATTTGCCTTTATGGTCCATTTCTTGTTCAGGTTCTGCTGCAATATTTGGGCTGCAAACACAGCAAAGGTATATTTAAGTGGAAACACAAACCTGTTTTTAATGAATTTATTTACTTTTAAGTTTTATGAAAACATTTCTATTAATAAATGTGTGGCTTCAACCACAAAACCTAACAGGGTGGGGAACCTGCGACCCATTGGCCAAATCTGGCCGGTGGCTGTTTTTTTATTTGTCCCTTTTCCAGTTCCTGGATCTGACTCACGGACCCAGTCCCTTCCCTCCAGCACTGAAGGAACAGTGAGTGCAGGGAAGGAGGCAGGGGAGAGGAGGGCATGCATGCAAGGACAGGGGATGAATCCATGGCACAGATCCATTAACTGGACCCTCCCCTTCTTTCACCCATCCCCTTAAGTGCCTGCATGCCAACTCCTCTGCAGTCCATAGTGCTTGTACTAATTTTCAAAGAGGCCCACAGAAGGGGAAAGTTTACCCGATCGCTTTAAACCCTTTGGCATGTTTATGATAAAGGAGGCACAAGATTGGAAGCTCCCCAAGGAAGGGAGAGCTACAGCCCAATCTGCCAGTTTAAAAAGGGAAAGAGTCAGGAGTAAACTTGCAAGAATCAAGTAAGATGTGACAATATAAAGCCTGTCAAAAAGGGTGAGTTTGTAGTCAATGGACTAGGTCCCAAGATGATTTAAGAGCTCATTCACGCAACCCTCCCTCAAGCTGGGGTAAGAGGATATCAGAGCATAGCCCATGCAAGCTTTTCACTATGGATGGCCTGCACAACTATGCCAAGCAACCATTGACACCAGTAAGAGGGCCACGTGTACACCCTCAGACTTTGCCTGGCTCTGCCCCTTTGTCATGTTTATGGGCAAAGGGATTCTCATTCCTTTCTGATGTGGCCCTTCGGCACAATGTGGCATCCCAGCACTCCACAACGGGTGGCGTCACATCAGAAAGGGGTGGGAGAGCCTCTTTTCCTTACCCCTTTTCAGAGGTGGCCCTGCTACTTCTGATGATAATCCTCATGGAATGCTTGCAAGTGGCCCCATCACATGGGAAGCCAGCACAGGCTCCGGGCCCCCGTCAGCTTCGGGAGAAATGTGTGAACGAGCCCTAAATTGCAATGAAGTCAGTGTATCTGCTCCAACTTATACCAGCTGGGCATTTGGCTCAGTGTAATCTAATTTAGGAAACTTAAATTACCCTGGAACTGGTCTAACTACAATGAGGATTTTTAAAAGACATCACTGCAATGCAAATAAAAGAAAAGATGTTTCAATAAAAATCAAGGCCCCCATTGTACTAGGTTCTGCTCATACACAGAGTGGGGAGTTCCCCTTGCCTTGAAGAAACTTCAATCTTAACAAAGAAAACAAAAGGTGGAAGAGAAACCATGACAAAGAATTTTAGTAAGAATATCTACTTTCAACTCCCAGGTATCTACTTTCAACTCCCAGTGGCTACATTCACATGAACCACTCCAGTTGTGGGGTACCCAAGCCCCCAAAGGCGACACAAACATTTTGACCACTTGGTAAAGTGCCACAAGCTTACCACAAACCTATCACAGCCCTAGTGAGAAGTGAGAGCATATCCCATGGAGCTTGATTGGTGAAGTTACAATGGGCGTACAAATGACACAAGCAACCAGAGCATCCACAACCTTAGCATCTACAAATATATGCTTGAGAGAAAACCTAAGCCCTGTGGTAAATAACCACACAAGCACCCCAAAGTACCTCTGGTGTCACAACCATAAACCTCATCACAAACTGTTCATGAATCTGATGCAGAGTTAACCTGAGGTAGGAGAAGATTTACCAAGTGGTTAGCATTTCATGTGAACAAAGCTCTATATCAGGAGTGGACAAACTGCAGCTCAGGATCTGTGTGCAGCTCTTGGGCAGTTCAAGTGTGGATCTTGGCCACGGGTGGCTCTGGGCCTTACTTCATTACACCCAGCTCTCAGCAGCTGAATCATAGCGGCTTTTCACAATTTCAACAGATGGGACCACAGAGCATCAGCTCCACCAGCAAGTCACAAAGCAGGAGAGGTTGGCGTGCATGGGCAGGCACACGTGTGCCTTGCGGCCACATGAAGATTTTAGCATGCGACTCTTGGGGTTAGGAACCTTGCCTGACCTTGCTCTGTATCATACGAAGAACCAGTGTATCCTGGGGGATGAGGTGTTGGACTTGGGAGACCAAGTTTCAAATCCTATCTTATCTATGAACTCACTGGGTGGCCTTGGACAAGTCACTGGGTATTTTCAGACGTTACAAGATCACAGTCAACCACAGTCAATTCCCTGTGGTGGTTGTGACCACGTAACGTCTGATGGGGGGAACAGATGTTCCCCCCCAGATGTTCACCATGGTCAATCGCAGCGGGGAATCACATTCACCACGCGATCGGCTGAACCGGCGGGGCCGGCGGTAATCGCGTGATGAAGGCGATTCCTCGCCGCAATGAAACGAGCCATCACGTCTGGATGGCGGCCACGGCCCAGAATCCCCACAGGGATTCCGGCCCATGGCCAATTCGGGTGGGCGCTGTGGCCGAATTGGCCGCGGCGCCCACCTGTCTCCCCGGAGGGCGGGCGGCATGGGAGCAGGGCCGTGCAGCTGCATGTTGTGCTGCGCAGCCCCACCCCCTCCCCGATTCCCCACCAGGAGACCCTGGCACGTCTGTTGGGCCATGATGCCGTGGCCCCGGCGGGGGATCAACAGATTGGTTCCATGACGGGGTCAATTGGCCCCGTCACATCTGAAAATACCCACTGTCTCTCAGTCTCAGTTCCCCATCTGTAAAATGAGAATAATAGTGACATAGGGTCATTGTGAAGATGAACAGATAAGGATCGTAATGCACTTTGAACACTGATATCACTATATAAAAAACCACCAACACTAATAATGAAGCTATTAAAAAAAGCAAACTGCCTTGCATCTGTAATTGCTTCTAACTTTAGAGATGTTGACTAATTCTCATTATGTCTTGAGGAGGTGAACATCTCCTCATCCCTGTTCCTTTAGCTCTGCTAGCCACCATGTTAGCCAGCATGGCAGTTTGTGGTCTTTTATGATGTTCGTTAGTGACTTTGCCAAATAGGAACAGATATACCCGATTCACTGTTTGGAAGAAATAATTAACACCACACTTGCTGGAGAGGGGGCTTCAGAACTGTATACTGGTTTTTAAGGGGCTAAGAGAAATGTAGTATCATCGCGCTTAAGTGATTCCAGTCAGGGCTTGTGTTAGATGCTGTACTGGCAAGAATGGAAAACCATCAGCCCCTTGGCCTAAACAGCTTGCAAGTTCAATACACACACACACACACGTCAGCCACTGTATCCCATTAGCCCCATTACAATGTCTTATTTATAGCAACAGGTAGAAACGTTACGAGAGTTAAGTGCCATGCACAGTAACGATGACACTGCATGACTTTATTAATCACAGCCCCTCTGCCACGTACAGAGGGCCAGCAGACAGCAAGTACAGAATCTGCTCAGGGTTACCTCAATAACCATAAGGACAGGACAGTAAGCAGACTTGCCTTGCCTAATAAAGGCAAACCTGAATTCTAAAGTGAGAAAGTTCCAGGTTCCGCTAAGGTGAGAAAGCAAAAGGGAATGAACTGTCTCATTTAGAATAATTATAAATCAGTCATCAATAGGGTATATTTTAAATTTTACACGAGTATGGAGAGCTCTGTCCCCATCTTGCCATGTTCTTCACTCCCACCCACCCCACTCCAAAGGAGGAGAATGATATTCTTCTTGCTTCAGTCTAGAGCAGGGGTTTCTAAACTGTGAGGTGGGGCCCCAAGCAGAATCTTGATACCAACTGATATTTAACACACTTTGGGCCCCAATGTATCTGAAAGACTGCCTTCTCCCTCTGTCCTGTCATGACAGAGGTCAGCCAAACATCTTGCACGTGCCATCTGCGAGTCAAGTTCGTATCGCCAGAGCACACAGAACGGCACACTCTCAACTGCTCCACAATTATAGAATTTCCTTCCTCTGGGCAGGTTCATCTAAGCCCAAGCCTGATCATGTTCCAGGCATTTGACAGGAGGGGATTGAAGTTAGGGTGGTTTGCCATGAGGAATTTAAAGTTGTTTTCCTTTTTAAATCTTTTGATTTTAACTGTGTATTTTATATGTTTTTCATGTACTGTACCCTACCCTGAGAGCCCTTTGGGATAGGGAAGGATAAAAATTCAAATACATATATATTTTGCATATCTATGACAATGGGGTTGTAGGATTATTTTTAAGTCTCAAAACGGAGTCATACAGGACAAAAATTGTGAAAAGTCTTGAGTGGGGATTTTTAAAATTATTTTTATTATTATTTTTAAACACACCAGGAACAAGTTCTGTTTAACTCAAAAACTTTGTACACTATCACTAACAGAAGCTGATCCAATAAAAGATAACATCTGGCCTGCTTTGGCCCCATGACTTCAGTCAACATCTCAAGTAATAAAATCAGGCATAATAAACTAAACTAAACTGCCTAACTGAGTCAGACCAATGGTCCATCTTAGCCCAATATTGTCACAACCTGACACGGCAGCAGGGGTTTCAAATTCGGGTCCAAAACCAGCTCTTCAGGGTCTCTGGCAGAGGCCATCCGGTGTGCTACCTGAGACCCCTCCAAGCCCCCCCAGCAGAGGCCTCCCCCAGGTGTGCTACCAGGAATCCTGAAGTGGAGATGCCAAGGATTGAACCTGTGACCTTATACATGCAAAACACACACTCTTACCACTTGAGCTATGGCTGAATGGTTCAAGAATTGAAATGATTCTATTAGTTAAAACACTGCTGGGCGTTCTATGATGTCACGACCCATGAGTCTTTAAAAGGCTGGCTAATGCATCAGCACAAGTCAGCAGCACTGACAAGAACCTTAACCAATGTGATGCAGGGGTTTTGGTGCCATCGTTCCGTAACCCTTTTTAACATCAACTCTTTCAGAGATGGCATCTTCATGTCAGGCTTGAAAATTACTTTTAAGGGAAATGGGAAGAAATAGAAGTCAAGCTGAGGGCATGACCCGCTGATCTCCAAGACAGACATTAAAAATCTAAAGCTTTGGGGGGGATTGCTCTTTAACCGCAGGGAACAATGAAAATATGCTCACTGCCAGTCAGATCTATTTTTCAAATTTGCTGATCCTCAAAGCCTTTTACATTCAAAATGCTCCAAGTGTGGTTCAGGCAACAAAAGAAATGAACACTATCACTGTGACTTTGAATGCCAGAGACACACATTTGAGCCTTCAGATCCCATTACTTGGTTGCATTAGCACTACTTCCCAAAGCCTTGGAATCAATGAGAAAAATAGGAGGTTGGCTCTGGTGCAGTCTACACAGCTGGCTCCGCTATCTAGCTACGACATCTTCCTCATTGGCAACGTAGTTAAGTGGGAACAGAAAGTAAGGATCAAATTTGTTAGTCACAACACTCCGTGGGAGGCATATCAGCCAACCAAACTGAAGTAGAAGAACCAGCCAATGTTCTCCTCGTCCTTCATTCCACATTCAAATATTCTCACTAGTGTCTTCTGGCTAACTGAAGCCCCTGAAGCCGGAGAAGAAAGTCACAAATCACATTCGCATTTCCAAGAAACTAATTCACAGAAAAACTGAAGGGTATTCTTAAAAATCAACCCTTAAAGCTACAAAATAGCATAGCAGGCAATGTGCTTATTCTTTCTTATTCATTCACTTATCTCCTGTACTGGGTAAATGATCTTTTTAGGGTCTTGCTTCAAAGACAATGGTTTTAGCTTTAAAGTTTTCATTTGATAATGAAACAAGGACACTTGCCATCAAGCAAGTAGGAATCAGTGGACGGTACTTGGACAGCATCCTTACACCAGTATCAGCTGAAAAAAGTATTGGTATCAGCTGAAAACACTATAATGCTCACCGTTACCCAGGAAAAAAGAACAGAATTTGTGCTTGGATGATGATTTACCTGTTTGATACAGCTTTTCCCACCATCAACAACCCTCCTCCTGGCCCTGACTTTTAAATTTAAAAAATTGTAATCCTACCCAAGACACAGCTTTCTAAAACCCAAAATGGAAGAAAAGTCCAGATGCCCACCAAGTCTAGTAGAAACTTTGCAACTGCTGATCTAATTAAGAAAGAAGGCTTTTTGATGAACAGGTCTAAAAGGCAAGATAAAATGGGCTGGGTGCATGCAAAAAATGCTGAGATAAAGGATTATACCTTTATCTTCAAAGATGCAGATTCTGATTTTGGCTGGAACATTATAATTATTATTTTTAATTTTTATCCTGCCCTATCCAGAAGGCTCAGGGCAGCTCACAGCAAATATAAAACAATCACATATATAGAACACTAAACCCCCATCTTCCATACCTCACCTGTCACTCAAGGAAGTCCCCATCCCTCAACCAGAGGAAGGGTCCTTTCAACTGTCCAAGCACGTCTCCTTCAAGGACGGGCCATGGCTGTCGCAAGATCTCTTTCCCACAAAACAACTGAATAAACTCCAAATATCATAGAATCTTAAGAGTTGGAAGGGACGTCGAGGGTCATCTAGTCCAACTCCCAGCTTGGTTACAGGATATAAACGTAACCTTGCAAAACTCCCATCCCATTACCAATCGTTGGGGAAACCCTTTCCCATAAAACAAGGGTGGCAAGCCTCAGGCCCAGAGACCAAATCTGGCACATGGCTAATTTTTATTATTTAGTTATTTAGTTGAACTTAATACCCCGCCCCTCTCGCCACTGGCATCCCGAGGCAGCTTACAACGTAAAACAATACACAAATACAATTTTGTAAAACATCAAGAAAAATCACAAAACCTGAAATAGAGACAATAATAGAAGCCTGTGTATAAAATCCACCCTAATCCCTGATCTGGACCCTCCTCTTCCTGAACCTTAAGTACCATCCCTCTGCCACCCTACAACTTCTACATGGCCCTCAGCTTGTATTCATTTTCAAAGTGGCCCTTGAAAGGCCAAAGGTTTCCTATCCCTGTTATCACCTTATCCCCAAACCTGCTACCAACCGGCCACCATTTTAACAGATTGAATTTATTTCTGTTATGCTGCACCTTGGATGATATTTGATGTAAAGGAGAGACACCAAGGTTAGCAGCTGAAATTCTGAATATCTAGTTGGTTAATCAACTGGCACCCGCAACCATACTAGTTAATCAATTAACTGAAATACCAATACTGGTTTACTATTAATTGCATAAAATAATTTACCTTTTAAAAAAAAAAGTTTTATTTATGAGAGACTTTCTTTTTCTCCCCCGCCCCCCAAGAAGTTACAATGAAAGCCAAACAAATATAACACCATTTGACACGGCTTAACCACAAAGCAATATATCAATAACAAGTATCATATGTCCATGGCCAGGAATCCTTTATATCTTGGAATCTTTATATTCAATAAGGTGTATTTGAAAGCACAATGCTATTAAACTGAGAAGCAGCTAGAAAGATTTTTTTTAAAACCAGAAAACCATAGCTATAAAGCCTTCAGAACCAAGAAATTATGCATGTTAACATTCTGAAGATTAACAATATTTCTATTATATTACAATAACTGTATTAGAAATTTTTTATACAAAGTTGCATTGTAAATTCTAAGTGTATATAATCAAACCCGGATAGAACAAGGAAGAAACTTATTCATCTTATTTTGGAAAGTCAATATCCATCTCTCCATATCTATTAAAACCCATACATAGGGTGATTTCAGAAGTGATGCGTTCCAATTCACCACAGTGAATCCCACCCCGGTGTGAACGGATTCACCGCAGGCTGTGGTGACATGTGCGGCCCCGACAGAAGTGACAGGATCGTGACCACCGCCCGGGGGCAATCAGAGAGAACATGGGCCGGGAGAACACAACAGACATGCAGTGGAGACGTGGACCGTGGTTCGAGCCCCAGAATGCACCG
>QEPC01013222.1:2755119-2765941 GCA_003113815.1 Sphenodon punctatus
CCACCACTTCACCATCTCTACTAATTAATCAATTCATTTTCATTTAAATCCCTTAACGTGTTATTTATTACATTATATCAACATTTTATTTCTGGTTTTCCAAACAAACTACACAATTTCAACACCAAAATAAACTCGTTAAGGTATTTGAATGAAAATGAATTTATTAATTAGTAGAGATGATGAAGTGGTGGGAATTTTTTGTTGTTGATATTATAATGTTGATAGTATGTAAAGAAGAATGAGAGTTATGTTGAGAAAACATTGATATAGACAGAGCTGTTAATGAAAGGTATGAGATGGAGTACGATTGATGTAGTTGAAAAGGATGTATTATAAAAGTAACATTTTTAGGTGGTAGAGTAGTGAACTTATTGTTTTTCACTAATTCGCCTTAACTATTAATTTAAAATCGAAGGTTTTTAGATGTTGGATTTATATAGCGCCAGCAACATGTGGTGCTGAACAGCTGTGATAAAAGAGATGTTCCTGCCCTGAGGTATTAGGGTCTAGAATAGACAAGGGAAGGGGCAACAAAGGATTGAAGCACGTTGGGAGACACAGGAGTACATTCTTGAAGTTGCGAAGTTGCAGGGAATACCAAGAATTTAGCAGGCGATTGTGCAGGTTTGTTTCTGTTCTTGCAGGTGGATGGACAAAGTTTAGTAACATGTGCCTGCAACCTCTTAGGATAAAACACCAAGGAGCTTTCAGGCCCCATTTAGCATGCTTTCCCTATTTGTATTAATGGAATTATAAACAGGGTTTCTAGAAGAGCAATGATAGATTAATGAAGCTACCAGACCTTTCCTAAGTCACCTCTTCCTCCTCAATCATCAAAATTATGCTCAGGTTATGCAGCTTCCAACCATTTCTGAAATCTGAGTGCATCTGACCCATTAACTAATGGCACTACAATCTCAAACAATTTGTTGAATCCCAGCTCCTAGGGACATACAGATTGTCCTGTTCCACAGGGCCGGCCCCAGGCATGTGCCACATGTGCAGCAGCACATGGCCCCGCGGCCAGCTGGGGCCCCGCACTTGCCTGGCTGGGCAGCAGGTGGCAGCCAGATTCTCCCCCAGTAAGTGATTCTTCCTCCCCTTCCTGGATCCAGACCCCATCCCTCACCTGCCTCTGCCTTCTAGTAGTGCTGCAGCAGCAGGGACACTGATCCTGATTGGGCTGGGAGATAAGGCTATTTGTTTACAAACAGCTCCTCCCCATGTGCTGATCAGAAGGTTGCTGCCTTGTAAAGAAGGTTCTTCGAGATGGCTCCCAACATTCTCACAACTGGGTTGTGCATGCTTACCCTATTCAAATAACAGACCGCATGATCTTCTCAAGCTCCTTTAGTATAAAAAGAACCCTCCCCCTCTGAATGACAGTTCCTTCCAACCCTTTCTAGAAATATAAGAAAAGAATTCCATGTGGGGCTGGAAGGGTGGGTATTTGTGAGAATGTTCTGAGCCATCTCAAAGAACCTTGTTTACAAGGTAGCAACCTTCTGTTCTTCGAGTGGCTCCTCACATGATATTTTTACATGGCTCCGCCGGGTGGGGAGTCCGTGGGCGCGCCAGTGCATGGGTGGGTCATGCACACGACTGCACATGCATCCCCACTCACCCACCACTCATCCACACCCACATAGTAACCACCGTTTCCCCCGGTTGCTCCATGCGTGGGGACGAGTGGGGGGGTGAATGGGGATGCGTGTTAGGTGGGCGCGCACATACCCCCACTCACCATGGGCCCGTGCACCACGTCATTCACACAGGGTTCCCCCACCCATGAACACACAGAAATCTGCGTGTTCATGGCTGGGAGGAGAGGCCCATGTAAAAAGGGCCACATTCTCACAACTGTCTTACTTATACTATCTTAGGTAGGAATTTAGGATGTAAAGCAATATCTATTCTGTCTTGGAAAATAAATCTGCAAATATGGTTCTGAGATTATTATGGCTGCTATTTCACTAACTCTTCTTAATGAAGTTATTGCTAACAGGAATACTGTCTTTAAACCCGCACCCCATAACCAGTTCATTTGCACCCCCATATAATCAATTCACGCTGCCCCGTGGGCACAAATTAAATGGTTATGGGTGGGGGCAGCGTGAATAGATTATATGGGGGCGGGGGCAGAAATGAACTGGTTATGGGGTGGGGGCAGCATGAACTGATTATGGGGGCACAACTGAACTGGTTATATGTCTCTTTTCATGGCATAATGCGCTTAATAAGCTAGCTGCATTTTGGGTGTCTTGTGTGTGTGATAGCAGCACCTCTGGACTGGTCGCACCGCATGCGTGCACAAGGCACAGGCGACACTGGCAGCAAGAAGCAACAGGCCCTGGAGGCCAGACTGGCTAAGCTCACCCCCTCCCCCATTAAGGTAGTGGACGCAGTCAGCCTCTCTGCACCTGCCTCACTGCCCGCTTGGCTACCCCTGCAGTGGAACCACTCCTGGGGAGTGGTGGTAGACACTCAGCTGGGGGGGTGGGGGGGAAGGATTAGGAGGCCATGATTCTCCATGGTTGCTCGAGGGGTGGAGAATGGGAATCCTTCCTGTCCAGAGGAAGTACGTTTGATGTAAATGTAAACATGTGCATAATTAGGTTGGGCCTAATTATGCAAATTAGCCCCCGCCGCACCAAGACTTTGCACATGGCCTCACCAACCCTGGGGCCGGCCCTGCTGTTCCATTGCTGTATTCGGATGCCGTCACATCATGACAATTTTACTGATGGTGGTAAGGAGGAATCAGGATTTGTCTGTATTAAGTATATTTTTAAAAACCGAGATATTGTTTCTGCAGTGGCGCCTAGGAGTCCCAGTCATAGATCAGAGCTCCACTGTGCTGAGCACTGTACAAGCTCACGTAAAACACACTTGTCCCTGTCCCACAGAACATACACATCAAGCAGAAGGCAAACGGTGGCTATGACAGGCAACTCAAATTGAAATTTGATTTTGCTAGCTTTGATTAACCCAGTGGTTCCCAAACTTTTGGCCTGTGACACCCCATTTTGAGACAAATATAAATCACACAACAACCTTCTCCCATCAGACAAAGACATGCAAAGTTTAGCAAAAAGATTGTGATTGGAGGGCTCATCTAATCAGTAGCCAATTTTGGTCAATGAGGAGGCAAAGTACTCAACAGAAAAGTCAAAACAGCAATACTTTCTCTTTTGAACATTTTTTTTCCCCCTCTCTAGCCAACAATGTTAAGAGTTGAAGACTTGCATTTCCTTTACTGAATACACAGACCTAAAGTTTATGCATAGCACTTATCAACATGCCATCATCGAATCACAGCAGATGGAGAAAGTATTGGCCTGTCCTCCAGTCATGCAACTGGGAGGCAATTCAGAAGTCAAAGTACTGGTTACACAAAAACAAAAAAACAAAATCCATGACATTAAATCATACTGTGGTGCCTTACAGATTTGCTTCCCTCATTAAACTAGGTGATGCGAGAGACGCTGTTACTATATATCAGCTGATTTAAAAGATGAGCATATAATATAGCACCAGCAGAGTGCCTGGCACTGAAAAGTAGTGATCAGAGACAGGTCCTTGCCACGAGGGGATTACAATCTAGGATGTACAATGGGTCTCATTGTCCTGAGACTCTATTTACAGAAAAGCCAATGGTTTTGCAGCCAAGTGGCCAGGGAATAGACTAAGTAAAGCAAGTCTCTCTCTCTCGCACTTAGTAGCAGTGCATGCTTGATGCTGTGCTGGGAGAATATTCAAAACACAGACTATTAATTGTCTCCAAGTTGAATAGAGAAGGGTAATATAGCAGCAACACACCCATGATTTTTAACTACCAGGGACTGACATGCATACCCCAACCACTGCTCCTTGCCAAGGGCTTCCCGTATGATTGAACCCTCCACTGAACAAGCTCCCTCTGACCCATGGAAGCAAAAAGTAGTCTACAGGTCTGGAGGGGTGAGGGGGGACAGTTGTGGACTGGAAACCAACAACAACAACAAAAAAGGCTGGAAATTCATCTATCAATGTCCCTTTGAGTTAATACTTGCTACAAATACTGTAGGTACAACACACACCACAAGCACAACTCATCTGAAAGATGCAAGTTGGTTACTACAGTTTTACTATTGCAAAAAGCAAAAAAACAAAACGAAAACCACCCACAGAGTCCAGCTGCTAAACACTGCAAGTTTATTATTCCCAGTATATGTTCCTAGATAAAATGCCTTCCAAACTATTTGCAGCAGTACATTCATATTGGGTGTCTACACTGAACGCTAGCCACCATTCCAGACACCTCACACAATGGCAAGCATTACACTGGGTCTCTCAAACTCTGAAGCAACCAATGGATCAAACATGGGTTTTCAGAGGTTTGTTCCCTGGATCATATCTGGGGAACTCCTCAACAGACCCATGGAGCAGCCAAGAACACAACAGGGAATTGTCTGGTCACCACCCCACCACTGGGTGTATGGATTCAGAAAGTTTCTGCTTCACCTTGGGGCTTCAGGGCTTGTCAATTTCAGTTGAGGGAGAAGGGGCTTGAAGACTGGCTTGTCAATGTCAGCAGGGGGAGGGGCTTGCAGGCTTGTTGATTTTACTTTGGACCCTGTGTTCACTGCGTTGCTGCCAACGAGGAAAACACAGTGAACACGGGTCCCGGATTTTACTGAGCTTGGCTCTGAGGCTTCAGAGCTAGCACCTACTTATTCCTATTTATGCTGCCACCTGATGGGCTCCCCCAGGTGGCAGCATGAACACAGAAAAGCTTGACCATTTAGTCAAATTGCTCTGCCTCGGAAGGATCTCATGAATACCACCACAGAGTATATTTGCCTGTGTGTACTCATCAGATGTAGAGCCATCAATTGTTATGCTCTTGGAATGGCAAGCTTTTATGCCCCCCTTCCACACCTCTGAAATGTAGCACTCTAGATATGGGGTACAGCAACATGGGATGTTACCTTGCGTTGGGCAGCCTAACCCCAATTTAGGCACCGTTGCCAAGCAATGCGGTGGCCACCAGAGTCAATGCTGCCCCGAGGCAGGCAGCAGGTGGTTACGCCCTGCGTCCTCAGAAAAAGGCAGAGGATACAGAGTGTAGCAGTCTTGCCTAAAGTGGGATAAGGATGCCCAAGTAAAGGTAGCAGGCCCGGTCATGGGCCTGGTCACTGTCTGACCCACCCCAGGATGAGGTCCACCACAGGGCTTTGAGTGGCGGCCACTGGCACCATTCCCACGTGGCCATATCACGTCCGGAATGGGATAGTGGGTGAGCTGGGGGGAGGGTGGGGCAGGGCTAGGTACCCACGTGTGTGGCTAGCACCTCAGCCCATCCCAGGACATGGTGGGACCCTGCCTGGTTTCCCCATGTGGGGAGGGAGGTGCGACCATCTGCCCTGCTCTCCATGCTGGCCCTGCAGTATGGCAGCTGAAATTGCCCACCGCAGGGGCATGTAGGGATCGGTCCTGGCCAGGCTCTTCTGGCTGCACCCACAGTGTTGGGAAGTTGGACACACCCAGCTATATGGCCAGTCAGGCCTTTTTTAAGAGAAAATATAGTAGAAGGCAATGTATGAAATAGCAGCAGAATATTAGAAAGCAATTTGGGGCTTGGCAGAGAGCTGCAAGAGAGAGGAGGAGGGAAAGCTGGAGATGGAAGGGGTAGTTTGGGGAAAACACTATGCTGCTAGGCTTTAGGGAGCACTGCAGGTGCTATTATTAGTCACGTCTCATCAACTGCTCTTCAACCTGTAAATAAAAGGGTTACAGGTTTATCTATGACACACTGTCATGGGATTGGGGCTCTCTACTCTACTCGAGGCTGTTTGTGACTCTGTTTACCTCGCTTGCAGCTCTCACTGGACCAGCTCTCTCTCTAGAACTGATTCAGCCTACAACAAGTTTACCCTTGTTGTCACCTTTGAGCCTCCGAGTTTCCCAAGCACAGACTTTTCTTTCTAGGTCCATCTGCAGTTGAAAACACGATTAACCCAAACTGTCAGTCCAATGTTAGGAATTTCACTTAACCACAGTAGGATCAGCTAAAAGAAGTGTAATGAGTAAATCACGGATAAAACATGCAGTGCTAGATTATACTCGGAGTGCAGTAAATCAAAGCAACATAACTAAAAATGCATTTCTACCTGTACTTGTCTTCTCCTAACTTGGGTTTACCCTAATCAAAGCCCAAAGGATATTTTAGTACATTTCTCAGCTATGCAATGACAGAGCTTAGCTAGGCATAAGTCTTTAGAGTTTCTAAGGAACCAAAGTCCTTCCTCCATGGCTTGTCTGGTCCAGCCCTTCTATCTGGCTCCTCTTGAGTTGCTGATAAGATGCGATGTCCTGGTTTTTTAGATGGTTCTCTATTGCCCTTAAGTACTCCTCAAGGGTCCTTGGTTCCTTTTCCCGCTCAGGTGAGTTGTGCCTTTCTGCACGTAGGCATGATCAAGTCCATTTGCAAGTCAATGCCTGATTCCTGGTGTCTTTAGAAGGTATTAGGCTGTTTCCTGATGACTTGGCAGTTCACCAAGATTCCACTTCTCAGTTTACATTATATACATGGTGCCTTAACCCTTTCCTTTACATATATGTTACCTAGGTGGTCTACCTGTCTCCTTATGACACACACCCAGACTCCAGTCTCTCTCTCACTCCTCAGAAGAAAATCAACCCAAAAAAGGCTACCCAAAATCTTCCCACTGCTTGGAGAACAGAGTGTCCTTAGGGGTCGCCCTATGTCCCATCACACCCTCTCCAATCAGCTGAGAGCAGCCTTCTGGCCTTCCCCTTGGCAAGCCAAGTACAGATGACAAGAAGGTGGAATTCTCTTCTCCAAAGGTTCACCAAAGTCCATGTTTGTGTGTTCCAAAAGCAATGTAAAGCATTTTTGTTTAGGTGGGTTTTTGGTGGTCTGGGAATATTTTAAGTGCCTCCACTCTCTTTCCCCCCCCCCTCCTTTTCATGAGTTTTATTTAATTTTAATGTAACCCGCCCTGAGCCTGCTTTTGTGGGATAGGCAGGATAGAAATAGAAATAAATAGATAAAAATAAAATTGCCCACTGTGCTAAACTTTCCAAAAAGCCCACTATGGGGCATGTGCTTATGATCAAAGGGGATGTCCAGCCAGTCAGAAGAATCCTACTCATTACCAGGTCATGCCTCAGAATCAAGTTTCACTTCCTCTCCTCTTTTGGCTTCTGCAAGAATTGGTCTGTAGCCAATGCACGCCCCCTCAACACCCAGGAAAAACCTCTTCCCCGCCCCGGGAGGCTCGTCTCTGGTCCTGCGTAGATCACAAATGGATTGCGAACATGTTCTCTCTTTCAAAACCATCGCCACATACTGCAGCATGGCAAGCACCTTTTCCTCCTGTTGCGAGGCTTTGGTCTAGACTAGGGCTGAAACGAGATCTTGCAAGAAGCAAGAATCTCACCAAAATCCCAGTTCTCAACTGCAAAAATGGCCATTGCACTCTTAATCAAAGTGGCAGCAATGCTATTGCCATCATTTTGGGTGGTGTCTATTTTGTGCATGCACAACAAAGTCTGGCAGCCATTTTGTGCCTATGCAATCATTTTTAAATTTTGTTTCCTCACCTGAACTTGCGAGAAAAAAAAATCTCTCTCCTTGTTCAGCCATTGCCTAGACGAGCAGGTAATGGGGCAGGTCAGGACTGACGTGCCTTGGTGTAGCTGCGTGGGTGCTCAGGACTGGAATAGCAAGATGTGCAGCAGGTCAGGCAGGAGGTGCACTGGCAGAGTTGTGCTAGGGAAACTTGCAAGAACCTGCTTATCATGCAGCCATATTTGCTTGTTGCCTGTATCTCCCAACTTGCTTCTGCACTAAATCCCCTTGGATTTGTAAAGAAAGTGAAATGAACGCAAGCAACAGACTCCGATCAATTCAACCAATCTGTCAGCGCCATCCCAGGTACTTAGCGACTACCTTCTTCCCTGTGTCACGTTCTCATCATGCTTTCTTCTAACAGCCAGGAGCAGCCTTCTAGCCATACCTTTGTCACATCAAGTATGAATGGTAAGGGGACAAGCGGCGACATTCTCAGGGGCTTCTCCCCAGCTGTGGAATTTTCTTCCTCGCCACAAACGTTTGCCAAAGCTCAGGCCAGTGTGTGTTCCAGAACAGCGCAAAGTGTTTTTGTTTAGGTGGCCTTTCAGTAGACTGGGGATGAGTTAGGAGTGGGTGTATTTTAATTGTATTTTCTTTTACCGTATGTATTTTTTTTATTATTGCAACCTGCACTCAGCCTGCTGTTCACGGGATGAACGGGATAAAAATATATATATAAACAACAGGGCTCTGTTCACTAACTGGGGCTTAATAAAACATTGTAGCAGGACTAACCTCTGGGATGAAGCAATGTTGCATAGAAAACATTTAGCAATACAGTCACCCTCTCTCAATTTAACTGCAGGGATCTACCAACTTCCCAGTCCCCAAGAACAACAGAAGTTTGTTTGTTTATTTAAAATACAAAAACTGATGCATACAATTTTTAAAGCCAAAGTTTGAATTATTTTGTCTTCTGGTCCATGTCCCAGGATGAGCCTTTGCTCTACACAAAGGGTAAAAAAAACTTTCCCCTCCCACAAGTCACTTTAAAAATTAGTACAGCTTCCATGGGCAGCGTAAGAAATGGGGCAGGGAAGCTCAAGGGGCGTGTTCAAGATGTGTGCTGGTTTTGACCTTTAAAGCCCTCTCAACAACTTGGGCCCTACATATCTAAAAGGAACGCTTCCTCCCGTATGATCCACTGCGTTTCCCTCAAGTCAGCCAGGAACAACCTCTTGCAAGTTCCATCACTGCACCAGGTCCAGACACCATGGGCACACAGAGAGGCTCTCAAAGAGGCTGCTCCACAGTTCTGAATTTATATAATATACACACGCCACCTCGAGTCTTCAGGGAAGGGCAGGGTATAAATCAAAGGAGGGGATCATCTATTCCCTATCCTTGAGTGCATGCCTCATCTCTGCTCCCTTCCCCCAAATTCACTCTAAGTGCTTGAGGTAGGGACTAGATCCATGGGCTAAACCCAGGAATTGGAAAGGGGTCAAATCAAATACAGCCTCAGGATGGATTTGGCCCATGGGTCCTCTACACCTGCTGTACACCAAGAGCTAGAAGCTTACTTTTAAAGTAAAACTGACAGTAATTCTCATGAAAGTGTGCCATTTCAGCAGGTAGGGCTCCAAACAAAGCTACCAAATTTTGTAAGGTTCGTGATAAAATTGTGAGAGTTAGCATGACTGGATCCAGGTCTTTTGTGGACAACAGGTAAGTAAATGGTAGACAATTTCATGGACGCTTCTGCCCGTGCTGCTCTACTTCCTGTGCTGGGAAAGGAAGAGTAAAAAGTACAAGATCCTAAAAAGCTTTCATAAGCCACATTCCAAAATAACTACTTCAATTTAAATCAAAGCAACTTCTCCACTTTGGTAGCATTCTGATGAGCAGCATGAACCAAATTAACCCTCTGGCAATCTCCCCACTAACCAAGACATAGGGTAAAAACAAACAAGACAGTAGCCCACACCAGGTGGAGGTTTAGTAGGCATTCACTGCCCATTTATTACATGTCCGCCAGATGTTAGCCCCCACCTACCATGTGGCTATCTCGTGTCCAGCTTATGAGTCTCTTAGGAGTAGATATTTACAAGTTTATACGGATAATGTTAGCTGCCAAATATTAAGTTGTACAATGATGGATCTACTGAATCCCCGAGACTCGCGAAATCAAGAGCAGTGGCAGCCTTCTGTTTAAGGGCAATGCATATTCGACAATGTTTTCTAGATGGTAAATGATCTAACCAGAGTGATATGTTATTTTTGAATAATTTTCAAAAACTGATACCCTAACTTGGATTTCTGAGTGCTAAGTTGGGTTGTAAGACAGTCTATTCATAATTGCAGAAATATGGTGTTCATGAACTGTGGAGTTATAGGCTTTTATATGTATTTTGTGTATGTTGTATTTTGTTAAATTGTGAAAACCCTCGGGTTATACAATAAAGTATATATACCGTGTGGCTACCAGCCACCCACCACTCATGGTGTAGTCCACGGACATCGTGGACCCACAGTGCAAGTAAATCCGGGCTGACGTGCAACCGCATGGCTGCGTCCTGTCAATCAGGTTGCATGCAGCCTCTTCATGTCCAGGTCCGCCAGCACCAGAGAGTCACATGCAAAAAGCTTAGGGCACTCCAAGCAGTGACTGCCTCCTGCCCCCCCGCTCTTACTGGTGGCTTAGAAGTCCAACACATGCCAAACATGCATTGTCCTGGCTTGCAGCACATGCCCAACGCTTGATGCCTAGGCTGCGTCAGGTACCCTCTTGTGGGCAGCAAGTAGCCGGGCATCCTCACCGTGAGAAGAGCTGCCAGACCTGCTCAGGCAGAGGCTGTGAATGACAGAGAGGGGATGGGTTCTGCTTCCCTAACCTGCCCCCAGGTGCTGGTACAGACAGGGGACAGGTCTGGCCACCCCAGCACCCTTCTTCCTGCTGCCTGAGTCTGTCAGGGCTGGGTCTTGAACCCATGGCCCTTGGGGTGCTGAACAGGCTCTCCAGCACTCTGCACCACCTGGTGGGCTTGTGAGGGTGTTGGGTTTTCCCCCTCCTGTCTCCCTTGTGTGCTTGCTCCCTGTGTGTCATGCCCCTTCCCAGCTGTAGCCAATTACCGTAGCCCTGCCTCCCAGCTTCCTGATTGGCCACAGGAAGTATTTAAGCCTTGGTGTGGCCACAGGAAGCTGGTGGAGCAACGTCTCTTACCCCCTTCCCATTCTTGT
>QEPC01013222.1:2766556-2778191 GCA_003113815.1 Sphenodon punctatus
GTCCCTGTGGTGGGGTCCACCCTTGGCTCCGGACCCTGACCTCGATGATGAGTCGCGTACCTTCTTAGCCCAGGGTGCCTGGTAACGCTGCTGAGTACCTAATCTCTCGGGTGCAAGAGAGCGACTGAGAGGTTTCAGAGGGTCGCCTTGGGGCCACCCTTTTCCCCCCGGTGTCCAGGCCTAGATTCCTCCCTCTTTGTTTCCCTCTCCCCAGTACCGTCCCCTGGAACCTGGTAATTCTGGCCTTCCTTGTCCCTCCTTGGTTTCCCCCACGGCTCCGTACCTCGGAGCCTGACAGAGTCCCATTCTCGCCCAGCAATGTCTCCAGCCTGGCTGATCCCTGAGTCCAACCACTTCTGCTCTTCCTCTCCCCCCTCCCACACCCCGACCCATGGAAGCCAAGACAGCCAGTGAAGATCCCTCAGTGCCCATCCCCACCCCAGAGCCAGCAACATTCATAGAGGCATAGCAGAACAGTAAGTTAATGCACAGGGGTGGGAGGGGTTGCATGCCTGCATAATAAAGGCTTCCATTTATTGCTAACTATGTGGGTTTTTTCTTTACAGTGTTCACAGGTGGCCAGGAGAGTGCTGGGGAGCAGCACCAATGGACACTAATGATAAGCATGGAAGGGGGTGGTGGAGCGCGAGAGGCACCATGGCAGAATGGACAGCTGGCTAGGAGAGGCACCATTCCTGCTTGGTCAGGAAGGGCGGCTGTTCTATCAGACGGGAAGGGTGGGCACCGCCATACCTCCCACACCTCTGGCTCACTTGCCCTGCCTCCAGGCCGCTACAGTGCCCTGCAGCCAGTTCGGCCCCCCTCTCCCCCTCGTTCTCCCCACTTCAGGCCATGTAGGGGGGCTGAAACACCGGGCAGAGAAGGGAGGAGTGTGGGGAATCTGAACGAATGGCTTTCCTTGCTACAACAGGTACAGACCAATCCCCCAGCAACAAGTGCCCGGGACCTGTGCCTTCCTATTTTATAATAAAAATTATAATTATTATTATATTATTATTAAAACATAAAACAAGTGTTTGAACAAACAAATACAATGTTAAGCTGATTTGGGGCCTGAGGGTGGAAAGCGAGTGAAGGAAAAGAGGGCTATGGAGAACGGCAGTCTGACATGGCGATAAGCCGCTTTGGGGGCTGAGGGGGTACAAAGGGAAGGGGGTGGGAAGCAGGGGTGCAAGGACAGGCAGATGGAAAGGAGAGGGGGCTGTAGAGAATGGCAGTCTGGCATAGCAATAAGCCACGTTGTAGGCTGGGAAGTACTTGCCCTTGGAGGCAAGGAGCTGCAGATAGCCAGCTAACCTGGGCATGCCGCTGTGACGCTGGGTCTGCTTCCAACCTGGAGAGCAGGACGAAAGGAAGCATGGGACATGAAATGCCTTAGGAAGGACGGAAGGAAGCCACCACCTCTCCAGCCCAGGGAACTGCTCCCCTTCCCATTTGCAGCATCCCCTTCACCAGGCCCAGGGCAGCAGCAGGCGATGCCTCAGCCCAGCACAGGAGGCGAGGAAAGCAGAGAACCCGATGTGCTGAGTGCAAAGCTTGACCCTCTCTGGCTTCCATTAGCATGGAGCTGACCCAAGTGGGCGCCCAATCCCTATCACGAACACACAAGCCAACAAGGAACACTCAGGGGACTGGCCATGGCCTGCTCTGCAGTTGGGGCTCCCAAGGGATCCACTCTACTTCTGGGCTGCTGGCTGTAAAGCCCAGAGGAAATGCCAAGCCCTAGCTGGGGTGCTGTGCTCCTCGTAGGCATCTCTGCCAGATCCTTCCGCTGGCCACACCTACTGTGCATGGCCACAGGGTGCTGCCAGCAGCCCAGCCGTTCAAGCTTCAGCAAAAATCCTTGCGTCATCCCTGGTGCACGTACATTGCAAAGTGCTGGCAGCTATGAACCCTCATGGGTTGGTGGGGGATAGCAGGTAGTGGACCGCCTCCCGGGCTATTCTCACCCAGGAAGGAACAAAAATCTGAGGCGGCTTCTTCTTCCCATAGTTAGCAGCAGCGGTGCGTCATGATGGGAAGTGAGATACCGGGAGGGGTGGGTGGGCGGAACATGCCTCCTGCCCATGTATTAGGTTCATTGCGCTAAACCTGTGAGCTGGGGGCTACATGGACCGAACATGGACTCCAGTGGTCTATCGTCTTGTTTGGACACACGCATAGTGACTGCCAAACGGTGGTCGCACCCTCACACCAATGAAGTGTTCAGTTTGTATTTTGAAGTAACTGTCTGAAGAGGAATATGTACACTCCTGAATTTTCAGGAGTACATACTTCTCTTCTTACTCCTGAATAATGCTGATTTGGTGCTCTGTTCATGTCAACACTTCAAAAGTAAAGTATAAGTAAAGTCAGAACATGGCCGTAGGTGTAGATGGGAGCTGGGGAAAGGGCACCAAGACAATAGAGGGGAGAAAAGGGGAAAAGATACACAATGATCAATTATTCTGGACTGACAAGGCAGTGCAAAACAAAAATAAAATGCTCAAGGGGAGGGAGTTTAGAGTTTTTAGACTTGCCTCAAGGTTTCATTTCCATTACTTCTTTCGATGCATGGTCCTTTGGGGCTGGCAACACTGGAGTCTGACGCAGGCAAATACAAAACAATAAGTCTAGAGGCAGAAAGACAAATAGGGAATATGTATCAAATGGAATCGCCCTGCTGTTGTACGATTAGGGAAGAGGATAAGGAGTTACTGCGAAAGACTCTTGAAGCCACCAGGCCTGGTTCTTATGCAAATAAAGACCATACAGGGAGCACAGGCAGAATAGTCTCACTGTGAATGTGGGAGAAGCATGCTTAATAAGCTGTTAAGCAAGGCTATCCACTCAAATAGGAAAAATGAGTGGAAGAAACTGCATTATGTTTGTCTAGGGGAAATACTGAAGGGTTGAGAGGAAACTCAGACTAGAAGGGCCAGGTAGTAAAATTGTCTCCCCACTGCCATGCCCTGCGCTCTGCTCCCCATGTCTCTTCAGTCACTAACACATCTCAATTTACTGAGAAGAATCGAAGCTCTCTCCTGTCAGCCCAGCAAGTCAAAGTCAACATAACCAAGGAACTATAAACTGGATCCTGCTTTGCCCCATGCACCAAGACAAGAAGTTACCACTCACAACCCATTCTGCAGCTTTCTGCTGTGTTGGTAGAGACCATTTGAGTTTCAGAAACCAGACTGGGCCTGCAGTGCCAACAGTTGAAACAAATGCTGTTTGAAACAGTTAACTGACTAAATCTGATCTAGAGGGAGCATGGTGTCATGCTGGTCTCAAGTGTAAGAGGTGAGACAAAGTAGGTCAGAGATGCTCTCTCTGACTGGACCAACTACTGTTGGAAAGAGTATGCAAGCAGTCAGGCCGCACAGGGCCCTTCCTCGGGAATGTAAGATGTCAGAGCTAGAGACTGAACAAATGCAGGACAAATATAAATACACATGGTGGCTATTGCTTTAGAGAGGGTTTCTAGCGGAAAAGGTTGTTAGCAATTCACAACATTTAAATACAATGAAGAGAAAACAGCAGGTGTCGGTATAAACAGCCCAAAATCTGATCCAGAAATCATCACAGGAGATTAAATATATATTTGTAAGCCGCCCCGAGCTACTCTGTGAGCAGGAGGAGGGCCGGGTAGAAAAATAGTAAAATAAAATATATAATAAATATGTCAACCTAAAATGAGACACACACTGTACCCGGTATCAACGGGAAGCTTTCAAATCACTTTGAATGAAGCCCCATATCCTCAGTACTAGGTTATCAGCAAGCTTGAGAGAGCATGTACATACCTGTAACACACCCAAAGCACTCCGCTTTCCACTGATTAGCTGTATGCACTTCCGATTTGTTACTTTTAAATGGGCTGTCTAAGCAGACATCCCGTATTCTTTTCCTCCTTAAAACTCCCTACGTTCTCTCTTCTGGACACCATAACATCCTACAAGTCAATTATTAATCATTTCTCTTTTCTATAGCACCCACATTGTTCAAAGTGCTTTACAATCCTTATCTAGTTCAGCAAGAAACAGAAGCAACTGCTTTGATTTAATTAGATCACAGCAGCTACTCCATACCCTTCTCGCTGCAGCCGCAAATAGAAGTAGTTATTTGCTGATTTACTTTAAAGTGGTCATACTACAGTTACTTCAAAATAGAAAGGAAAGGGGTATATGTATTCCTAATTTTTCAGGAGAGCATACTTTTCTTCCTAATCCTACATAATTTCAGGTTAGAGCTCCTGATGTGTGAACAACTCACGGCTTTACTACTGTAAGAAGCGGTGGGCTGAGTCATTACTTTGGGTGAGGGTCTCTCCACAGAACACCTCCTTGTGATTCAGCACTGCACCAACACCAGTTCCAAACATTCAACCATACAGTTCCAAGACAACCCCAAAAATAAAACACTGAAATCTCTCAGGACATTTAACTCAATGAGTTTGAGGTTGTTATTTGCTCTCTGGTCTAGATGTCATTAGGGTTCGCCATTTCAAGTTCCTCTCAATAACAGGATAAAAATCAGGGAAGTTGGCAACACGTGCCAAACCCAGCAGAGAGTTAAGAAGCCAAGTACCACTAGTGATGCCATCTTTGTGGATGCAATGCAACGCCACAGTTCTAGTGTTTATGTAGCTATCAAAACTCCCATTGGCCTTTTCATAAAAGTGTGTTATTAACCCGGCTATTTTAACCAATTCTCTCTCAAATAAGCCCCACAGGCTCTAGCAGGGTGAAATGCCTCCCTCCCACCACCCAGTGGAAGTGGTGACGGGTCCCAAGAGCCTGCTGCCACCTCTATCACTCCTGAGGGCCTCTGCTACCACAAGCCCCTCTCTGAGCTGCTACCCAACAGCTGCTACATTTGTACAAGGACGTTCTAGCTACACAACGCCAGCCGTGTAGAAGACTTTCCCATAGCTACTGTTACATGCAATGCCCGACTTAGTGGTTTTGAGCCAGTTGCTGCTACTCTCCACATCAGCTCCCTGTCTGTAAAATGAGGTGTTGGCAACAGGCTTGGCATTCTGTTGGTCGTATGATGGACTTGAGGGAAGTGGAATGGTTCTCCACTGTTGTATTAACTTGAAATCCAGTTACTGGGGCTCCTGAAGTCCTTTCCAGACTGTGGGAATTGTAGAGGGTTGACCTTAAGTGCCTTCAGGATTAGGCCCAAGAGTGCCAAAATAAGTGCTTGCAGGGCTGGAGAACAGGCCAGTTGAGAATGGCTGATTGGCCCCAGCTGGGAGCAACTAAGTAGCTATGGGGAGTAGCCAAAGTATGAAGGCTGAGCAAGGGAACTCAGAGACTCGACCATTAGGGCTATCTGGAGCCTGAAGGGACGCAGATCAACGGGGGTGGCTGGCATACCAGGACAGTGCAGGGCACCAGGAGGAGGGTGTAGAGCTTAGAAGCTCTCTCAGGAAAGCCAATCCCCGAGGGCAATGAAGCAGGAGTGGGGAGGCAGAAGCTGCTCGGTCATGAACTGTGTTTTGAGAACTGGGTATTTCCACTGTGAAAATAAGCACACACTTGGGTGAGCAGAACCTGAGTTGACCTAAGTTATTGGGGTCTGATTCTGACCTACTTATAGCCATTGGCCCTAATGTTACAGGGGTAAGTGGCGATCGTAGCAGTCATTGGTTCTGTTTCTATTAAACACCTATCTTGAGGGGAGAAGGCATCATTCAACTCTCTCAAAGTTTTAGCTAAGAATTTCCTTCGCATTCTTCTTTTGCAATTTCTTTAAAAACAAGGGAGGGGGATAGAAAAAAATCACAGGAACTCAGCTACATGGAACTCTTTCTTCTCTGCCAGTTATATAAATTAAATTACATACTGGATGACAGCTGCATGAATTCAAATACCCTTCTCTCTCATTTGCTAGAACTATAAGAATGTTTCCTCAAGAAATTCATGGGAAAAGTTTTCAATTTTTTCACACATGGATTCATAGGGATGAAGACTAAGTACCGTAGGTTAGATGACATCTTTCATTGCACCAATTAAACCAGACGTTGATCCACTCCATGATATCCTCTAATTATTGTCTCTCCATCCTTTATTTTTGGGAGCAGCATGGCAACTACACTCTTTATGGACTTCTTGAGAAAGAGTGTGTCTAAAATTTCATATAGCAAATAGAAAGCTAACTAAGTACCTGTCCTTCAAAGACTCAAAAGCATTCTTGGTAGATGGGATTAAAAAAAATGAAAGCAAATGTAAGCTTAATGGGCTAGTTATGACCAGGAAGTTGTGTTCTCCCCATTGGCAGCAATAGGGAAAATGCAGTGAACATAGCCCTGGGTTATGACATAATCATGCAAGAAACTATTAGATCTCTCTGGAAGCAAAAAGAGCTTTAAAACAAAACAAATATTGCTAGATACTTTTGTTGATCTGAAGTGTTCCAAAATAATTTTCTAGCAAGACATCCCATTGGGAACCTTCACCTAGAAAGGTTTAATTAATTTGTTTTTTGAACCAAGTTCAGTTTGGTTTATGATAGAAAGCCATCTGCAGACTTAATTCCTGGATTGCTTCAAAACACTTCATTACAAGCCTCCTCTCATTCATTTCCTGGTTTTTGAGAAGTTGAAATTATGGTAGAGTCCGCATTCTGGAAGGGCATGTCTGAGAACTGAACTACCTTCACTCTGTTACAAATGACAAACGTTTGCCAATAAACAGAGGCTGGTGCGAGACCTATAGTAAAAACTTCCTATGTTTGAAATGAACCCATTACCAAGATAGTAAAGCTACAGAGTAACTAAGAGGACATGCTAAAGCAGTGCAGGGACAAGAGGTGTTTAAAGATGTCCTTTAGAAATGAAACTAAATATGGAGTTTGGGTACATAGGGTGCAGCCACACGAGCCAGACAGGACCGATTCCCTCACGTGCGCCAGCCTGGACAATCACAAACCACCACACTTTGAGACCAGCATGGAGAGCAGAGCACACGATCCGTTCCTCGTGGGGAAATCGGGTGGGCTGCTGTCGGATGTCCCACCACATCCTGGGGCAGACCGAGGTGCCGGCAACATACACAGGTGCCTGGTCCTGCCCCACTCACCCTCTCCCAGCCCAGCCACTATCCCACCCCCAGCCATGATGTGGCTGTGCAGGAATAGCAACACCTCCACCCCCCAATAGCCCCACAAGAAGCCCGCTTCACCCCATTAGAACCCCACAGGCTCTGGCAGGGTAACTGGTAAAGCAGAGCTCTTGCAGACTCCTACTTCACCCTGCCAGACCATGGGCCATCACCAGGTGTGACAACTGCTACCTGTCTTTTGCCTGCTCGTCAAGTACACCCACAAATGCTGCAGGCATAAACAAGGAGTTGCAGACAGGTGACCGACACATAGTAGAACCTGTACAGATGTAGCAACCTGCTGCATGTCTGCCACCCAAGCCAGTAGCAAGCATTACATCTGATGGCACTCTTCGTGGGAGGAGGATTTAAACCTAGGACCTGATGCAGGGAGTTCTAATACAGTATCTACTAGATCAGACCATTCTTCAACATCTTTGCTCTGGACATTTTAAAAACTTAATCTACAAGACTAAAGCCAAGACTTTTAAAGTGAATAGCAGCTGCGGCCATCTCAGTCCACCTTTGTACGTACAGAATGAAGCCAATGGTTTCAATAACTCACTTTGGTATTATTCACACTATTTTTATTGAAAGTTAACATCTTGTAAGACATACAGACAATTCAATAAAACACAGCAAATGCACTGACACTGATTCTCATCTTACAAATCAGTCTCAAAACCAAAGAAAAAACTCAAAAAAACCCACTTAACCCACAAAATAGATAAATTTTAAAAACCTCACTCTAAACCAGAAATATTTCAGGGAAACCCATAACATCTCAAATAATCTAACCATCTTGCGGTGAATGAACAGTTAAAGGCACAATACATTAATGACATTATGGAATGAAGACAGTCCTGCAGGGTTACCAACCCCTACAGATCCAACATATAAAGTTGCTCCTAGATTTCTGAGACAGAGGAGTTTGTCATTTGAATTTGGGGAAGCCTTGCTCTTCAGACATTTCAAAGCATGCACTCCAAGTCGTATAGAACTCTTGCAATTGGTCATTCACATCTGCCAGCACTTTCTCCATTATAAAAATATACCAGAGACGGTTTAGTCATTCCCCCCTCTGTAAGGGGCTATCACACTTCCATTTTCTGAGTATAAACATTCGCTCCAGCCAAGATCAAGCATGTGCATGTCTTTTTATAATAGCTCATCAGAGGAAGATCTGGGTACAGACCCAATAGTGCAATTTTTGGCTTGAAAGGCAAGATTAGACCAGTAACTGACCTAATATACTCCCAGATAGTGCTCCAGAAGGGGCTACTTTTTCACAAGTCCACAAACCATGAAGGAAACTACCTCTTTCTCCACATTTTCTCCAATATAAGGGGGGAAAAGACCTAGACAGTTTGGATACAATCAGTGTCTCATACCATCTCATTGAAAGTTTGAGTTTCAACTATAGCCAAGGATGTATAGTTTCAACTATAGCCACTTATGCATATGGGTCCAGATTTGTGTTGTCTTTTTTTTTTTTTTCCTTCCAAACTTCAAATTAAGTTCCCTTTCCCACTTAAAGATATACTGAATGGATGGCTTCAGGCACATTCTTTTCAATTCAATATAAATATGAGATAAGAGAACCTTCACACTAGAAGGAGCAAACCTTATGCCCTCTAGAGCCTTAGGAGGGAGAGAGAAACAGTATCTTTTTTTCTTAGTGCCTGCAAAAAAAAAACAACCCACCTTACCTGGTTATACTGAAAGGTGTCTATTGAGGTTTGCAACAATTCTTCTAGACTTAAACACATCTCCCTGAAACAGATGTTTTGCCAATGTAAACCCTTTTTCCCCCTAAGTACATTAATTAGCAGCTGAGCAATACCAGAACATTTTACAACACCGGTAATTAGGGAGACACATGAGATCCAAACTCCATTTTCGCCAAGCATTTGGACCAATTTAGTCAGGTGAAGCCTGCAAAAGGGTGCTCTTCAAAGCCTTACGATTTTCAGTTTCCATTGTAACCAGTTTTTCTTTAAAGCTGCAAAGGCCCAGCATTTTTTCTTCTCTCTCAACCCACTTCACATCCAGGGAAGACTGATAACACAACTTAATCGTTCTAAGCATCGCAGCAATAAGTTTTAAAGTCGGGTACGTTTAAGCCTCCTTCTGCACGACCTGCCTTCAAAATATCATGTCTCATCCTGGATTGTTTTCCCTTTCATCTCCATTTCCGCATCTCTCTCTTGGCCTCCCAAAAAAAAATTATCAGGGATTTTAACTGGAAGCAAAAGAAACTTATGTAGTAGCTTAGGAAGGACTAGCAGTTTAGGAAGGACTGACATCTTAAATAAGTTAACTCTACCCAGTCACTAGCAGTAAATCACAACTAACTTTTAAAGAATCTCTGTGTCGAATCCATTAGGCCTGGAAGCAAATAGCGGACTCGTAAGCCTCTTCAGCGGTCCATGTCAACAGAATGGGACAAACACCCATGCAGCATTGCTGATGGCGATCTGTAGTTACATAAACTTATCATTATGGAGGGGGGGGAATGCAATGGATGCAAGGAATAAAAGGCAAACAAAAAGGTTTTGATGCCAACTTCAGGGGATTTGGATGAAACAAAATAATGTTACAAGATCCCTAGACACACAAATGCTTCAAAACGGTTTCCTCTGGTTGAGGATTGGAATCCTGTGGTTTGTACCCAGCTGCATGCCCAGTAACATGACAGCATTTTATTGCATATGCCACAAAAGAACAGACATCAGGTGGCATGGCCGAGCAATAGGCGTAACGGTTAGCTGCATGCAGACTTCTCAGGATGCTCTCTGGGCCAACGGACAGTAGTAGCAGCAGTACTTTATATAGTACCAGCAAAGTGCCTGGCGCCAAACATTCCTGACAGTTCTTTTCCCCAGAGGGCTTGCAATCCAGGAACAATTTAAGGACATTGCTACAGTGTAAATGGCACTATCTCGGAGAGTACTGGTGCCTGCCACACAACTGCTGCCCAAGCCCAACATGACCACATAACCCAAAGTCAGTGAAGTGTTTCAGGCACAGAGGTTTTTAATACAAGTTTTCAGCAAGATTGAGAGGGTGCTGCAAGAAACACACCTGATGCCATTAGTACACGTCCTCTACAGAAAGACACAGCAGGAACACTGGAACTCCATGGGTGGAGGATAGCAGCATCTTCAGATTCAAAATAATTACAACATTAGAGAAATTTAAATTTTCTAAGTGCATCTTTTGGATAAAATGAAAAGCTTTCTAGTTTGTTCCCGCTCTACATGAGACTGCCCTTGATGTCTGTCCAGAAGCTGCAGAACACTGTGGCTCGGTTCCTTTTGGGGACAAAGGACTGGGAGCACATTACACCAGTGCTCGAAATCTGCACTGGCTGCCTATAGCTTTCCAGGCACAATTCAAGGTGCTGGTTTTGACCTTTAAAGCCCTCAACGGTCTGGGCCCCACTTATCTGGAAGTTCGCCTGGCCTACCATGCCCCATTGTGACCCCTGCAATCAGGCGGGAGTGCCTTCCTGTGGGTACCATCTGTCAACCTTGTTCGTACAACAAGGGCTCGCAAGGAAATGTTCACATTTGCTGCCCCAACGTCATGGAACTCCCTTCCCCTAGGGGTTTGATTGAGCCTGGTCCCTAGTGTCTTCTGGAGATAGTGTAAGACTTTCCTGTTTGAAAAAACATTTGGCAGGTGGTTTGGGGGGGGGTAGGGTTGTGAGGGGACTTTGGGTGTGAGGAATTGGGAGGTAGTATTATGTGGGTTTGGGGAGGGCTGGGGGTTTTAAGGATTATTTTTTTTTTAAATACAAGTTTTATCTATTTTTTATTGTTTTTGAGCTGCCCTGAACCTTGGGAAAGTCAGCACGTACATTCAAATAAATAAATAAAGTGGTCGGCAAGAGTGGCACACACTTTTAAATGAATTTTAAAGTTTTATATACTGTAACAGGGAACAGTTATACCAGGGTAAGTTCATGCAGGTTAGGCCCCTGCTCAAGAAGCCATCTCTTGACGCTGATGCTCCTGCCAGTTATTGGCCGGTCTCTAACCTTCCCTTTTTAGAGAAGGTTATTGAACGGGCTGTGGCATGGCAGCTCCAGGAACATCTGGACTGCATCGGTTTCCTTGATCCCTTCCCAGTCTGGGTTTCGGCCTGGGTATGGTACGGAGACGGCATTAGTGGCCTTGGTTGACGATCTCCGTCTGGCGTTGGACCAGGGTCGTCAGACCTTACTGGTCCTGGTAGACCTTTCGGCTGCATTCGACGCAGTCGATCATGAGGTGCTGGTGACTCGCCTACGGGACCGTGCCAGAATTGGCGGAATGGTCTTGGGCTGGTTTCGTTCATTCCTGGTGGGGAGAACTCACCGGGTGGTCTTGGGGGAGTGTACGTCTTCCCCCCGGGACCTCACGTGTGAAGTTCCGCAGGGTGCCATTCTGTCCCCCCTCTTGTTTAACATCTATATGCAGCCGTTAGGGGAGATCGTGAGGGGGTTTCAGGGCATGCAGTGTCATCAGTATGCTGATGACACT
>QEPC01013222.1:2784960-2847011 GCA_003113815.1 Sphenodon punctatus
TTAAATAAATAAATATAAATAAATATTAGTACAAGCTCCAAGGGCCAAATAGAGGTTGGGGGCGGAGGTGCTTAACAGGTTTATTCAAAAAAAGAAGGGCCTAGATCATGGATCTAGGCCATGGATCTATCCCCTAACCTTGTGTGCATGCCCTCTTCTCTGCTTCATTATCCTGAGCTCAGTTTTTCAGTGTTCGGGGGTAGAGACTGGATCCAGGAGCCAGATCCAGGCACTGAAAAGGGGCCACATAAAAACTTGCCAAGGGCCGCATTTGGCCCCCGGGCCTGAGGTTCCCCACCCTTGATTTAGCATCTCCTTCTCCCTTGTAACTAAGGCCACTTTTAGACATGCCCCCCACCACACATATTTGGGCTACAGTGGGGAATGCACAGCGCAAATATGCACGGGGATCAGCCGGTCTGAAAGGCCCCCACGCGCAGCTTTGCCGGCAGAGACCCACAAGGATGCAAAGCAGGAAACTGAGTTCTGCATCCCAGCATGTCTCTGCCAGCAAAGCTGCACCAGGGAGGGGGGTGGCCTTTCAGACCGGCTGATCCCCCACACATTCGGGCTGCGCATTACCACACCACCACCGCAGCCCAAAGATGTGCAGGGCGGCAATGTCTGAAAATGGCCTAAGTTAAGCATGAGCACCTGCAGCTTCTCAACTTCACGAATGTGTCTGTGTCTATCCCTATGTCCCCCCTCCTCTGACTCCCATCAATTGTAAGCCACTTGGGACAGAGCCCCATCTTGAAGGGGTCTTTTTAAACAAGCAAAGTTTTTTGGGGAGAGGGTGGCCGATGAGTGGCACAGCTGTGGAGCAGCCTCTCAGGTGGATTGAGTGAGGAGGGATTCTAACAGGATGCTCCCAATGTGGCTACCTCAGCAGCTGCCTCGGACTCCCCTGCCACAGACCATGGATGAGGGGGAAGCATGCCAGGCTGGTTGTTGAAACTGACATGTCCCGGCAGTGAGCACTTGGGAACTGGGCTCCCCTGGAACTGGCTGCGAGCGCTGTGACTTGTAAAGGCCATAAGGCTGTCCCCCTGCTCACAATGTCTCTGAGTGGAGAACCTGTCTGCTGGAGTAGGTGGCCACCCTAGTTCATGTGAACAGGAGATGCGTGCGCGCCTGTTGCCATGCACGTTTTTGGCTTGCCCCACACAGGGCACTCTGGATTTTTCAGCAGTGTCCTGTGAGTGGCCACGAGTGAGTGCTGTGTGCCTCACAGGAGCATGCATCCCCCCACTCCACCTTCAGACAGGCAGTCAGATAAGTGATTATTGGGTGGCCATGCCTGGTAGCATCTTGTTTAACAACACACAGTATAATGATGGTTCAGTGCCAGGTACATGCCTGCTGCTATATAAATAATTTTTAAAAATTATAAAACCAAATAAATGCTGCATTCTTCTCAAATTCCTCTGCATCCAACAAGACACATTTCCCACTGAAAAAGCCAAGCTTGGGGGGGGCGGGGGAAATAATTACAAAGAACATTTCCAATATATTGGGAAAAGACTGCAGCCTCAAGGAAGTAACTCAGTAAGAAAGTGTCCATGAGCACGACACTGTCACTTTTAGCCCCACTTCCCTCCCGTTGTAAGGATTGTAACATTGGCTACCACCCACATCTGTCCTACATCCCTGAAGGAAAAACTGCCTCTTACTAAAAAACCACACAAATTTATACACCCCCAAGATCTCAAAAAACTAAGAAAGCCCATGCTCAAATGTTGCCCATCCCACAGCACAACAGATCAAAAAGCACACATTTTCTTTGCCACTCCTGACAGCAGAATCCCCAGGCTTTGATCTCGTGCAACAAAACCATGGGACGGACCAAGAAAAGAATCAGCCAACCCTCAGCTAGCAAAATTGGGGAAAAAACAACAAAAAGACCACTTCCACATAAAGCGAGACTGAAGAAGACAGGGACCATTTATTTTACATAGTGGACAAATAGTGAGGGGGACAGGACACAGACATAATATTGATAAAATAAATTATAAACTTTAAAAGGTTAATTAATTAAAAGTAAATAATTAAATCAAAGTAACTACTCTCCTTCAGTAGCATTCAGACAAACAGTGCAAACAAAGTAGTGTTGCATCAATTTCTCCCAGCTGAGATATAATGATCACTGTACGGATACCACTACTCTCACACTCAGAAGTGTTCACATGAACAGTTACTTCAAAATCCAAATTGAAGGGAGTACATACCTCTCTTCCTACTGCTGAATAACTTCCGTTTCATGCTCTGTTCATGTGAACACTTCAGGAGTAAAGTAGTACGGTCCAACTACTACATCAAACTAAATTTTAATCAAAATGTAGCCTTAGACTACAAGAACCTGTGAACATTTAATGAAGCAAAAAGCAGCAAAAGTTACTTTTTCCACACGATTAGCCTGAGGAACACATTACCACAAGATTACATTGAAGACAAGAGTCTAAGCAGAATTCATATGCCTGTGGGTTCAAATACACTAGAGTTGCTGCAGTAATTTTTTTTAAAATAATCCTTCAACAGCCAAGAGTTTTGTCAGGATCAGGCTGGAATGGACATGATACTTCATATTCATAAAGCTAATTCACATATTTGTTTTTCTCATAAATAAATATCCAAATTAGTTTTCATTACCTTTGCAGAATTCACATCTTCATGTTTGCATTTTGGTTCTCTCAGTATTTGGCATCATTCATTTTTGGCAGTAAAATTTGGGGGAGAGGGGTTACTGTGACGGATTCATTTTGGACCAACCACAATACTGAAATACTGAAGATTTGAAACTGCAAACGAAGTGGAAAGCAAACACTACTTCATATCCAATTTGACAGTTATTTAACAAGGATGCAATAAAAAACAGAGAAAATTTGTTCTCCATTGTCACTGAAAACAGGACAAGGAGGAATGGTTTTAAAAAACTGCAGGAAGGTAAGTTTAGATTAAATATTAGGGAAAACTTTGTTAGAATAGTCCAACAGTGGAACCAGCTGCCTGGAAAGGTTATGGGAGCTCATTCCCTGGAGGTTTTCAAAAGTCTGGACAGGCATCTGCCAGGTACATTTCAGGGTACTCTGCCTCAGGGCAGAGAGTTAGACCAGATGACCCATGAGGTTCCTTCCAACTCTACAGTTCTACGATTCTATGTATCCATTTTGTTAAGAGAGACTTGAATATGCTCAATTCATCATATTCAATATTCGCTTCAGATATTCATTTCAGCCTTAAAAGGGCCATAAAGCCTCATACATTTGCCTATCCAGGAGTGACAGTAACCAAGCACTTCAGGTCATACGTCCAGCTTTAGCTAACAGGTGTTAAAACAAAACTTTACCTGTGGGCAGGTTAAACCATAACTGCTTGCTAATGGATTTCTTGCAATTTCTTTTAAAGCAACCGGCATGCACCATTATCCAGGACAGAATGCTGAACCGGAGGGGACTATTCAATCAGTTTGGTATGGCAATTCCTGGTTCTTTCTCAAGTCCAGGGTTGTTGTTAAGAACTAGAGATCACACCAACAAAACATTAAAATAAAGTAGATACTGAATAAACAGCTCTGAAGAGAGAACCACCGTTCTATTAGAAGGCTGGAAAAATCCACTTGCCCAGAACAAATGAGAAATCTTTTTAGGGTGGGTGCTGCCACCTTCTGCAGAACTGAAGTTTACATGATAGATGTTTCTTCACCCAAGTGGGGTCATGGCACCTGTGGATGGCATCACAATCCCTGGGATATTTGGTATACTTTGTATGTCTTCGTTACAGTCTGGGAACATGGTTTTATGCTACAGTCACAAAATGGAATCATATGAAAAAAATTGGGAACGACTGTTATACAAAGTAACAAGAACAAACCTAGCCCTTATGGTTGCAGTAATAATGTTCCAAATGCAAATTGTGTCTGCAGGCAAGTTGCACCAAGAGTTAGACTATAATGTTCCAGCAAGCTTTGGTAGAGTGAAAAAGGTGATTAAATTCTTCACTGCCATTTTCCATCAATCTCTGGACAAATAACAATACTGACAAAAATCTAACGGATTTAATTCAGCTGTATGGGAAAACTAAGCAAGAGCAGAAGTATAGCAATAGAGTGATTCACTGGGGAATAACCACCAAGAACGCATGGGATCTAGAGAAATTGTCAAAATAGTTTTCTGCCCAGCGCAACAAGTGTAAGGAAGAGGTGCAGTAACATCACTTCAGAATAAGCCACCACCACCGCTCATGTTTCACAGCCATATCATGTAGTTACTATGTTCATTTCTTCTGGGCAGTTGGTATCCAATAAGATGTGCAAGTCCTACAGTCAGTGTTTCAGCAAGAGAATGGAATAACTTGAAAAGGAAAAGTATGGGAGGGAGAAAACGGTCTCAGTAAAAGGCAAGAAAGAATGTGGAAGGAGGTAGAGAACACAACGTAGGGAAAGGGGGAGAAGAGGAAACAGACGAAAGCTAACACAAGAAAAGATACACCATGATTTATTTTAAGAAGTGAACAAAGGAAGGGAGAAGAGGCCCAACAAAAGGAAGATGTGACAAGTTAGAAATGTGGAACAGTGTTCAGTGTATATATTAATTATCTCAGCATGCCTCAAATAAGTTGATTAAAAAATCTTAGTGCTATTCAGTCAACTCACTAATTAATTTATTCTTTAAATTATTAAAGCAGGTGGAATTTAAGTATATTCAATAAATATTTTGAGAGGCTATTTTTCAAGTCTTGCTATTCTTTATGCTAACAGGTTTCTAATTTTTTTCCCCAGCCCTACCCACTGAGACCCTGTACGATGAGAGAAGGGTAAATCCTACATTACACTCAGTTCTCTTCCACCCCAAAATTTAAAGTCACAAGTAGGTAAACCAAGCCTCTTCCATACACAGTTATAACATTAATTACAAGCAAAGAATCCCCCTATATTCTCATAACTCCAATGTTAACAACAAAGCTACTAGCACCCAAAATACAACAGAACTGAATGGAACAAAGCAGAAAAAAACCAAGCAAAAGAACTAACTACTAGCTATAAGAGTTCACTTCAGGCTATTAGACTCAGTATCATTAGTATCCAAGGAATGCACCACTGCAACATAATTATTCACCAATTGAATGCTAAGGCCACGATCCACAAGCCACTTACTCCAGAGTAGTCACACCTGAAGTCCCTGTCTCTTATACACATCTAGATGTGTATAAGAGACAGCCTCAGGGCAGTGTTTGTGTGAAGAATGCATCCAGGAACTGCCTCAGGGCAACATGTGTGTGAAAAATGAATCCGGAACTTACTTGTGGGCTTGTAAACTCAGAAGACTGAAAAATCTAGAACTTTAACGTGTGTGTAAAAATGCCCACTGATAAGAGTTTACATGAACAGTTACTTCAAAATACAAACCCAAGGGGAATATGGACTCCTGGGTTGTTGGCTGTTTTCTGTTTGTTTTTTAAAGAGTTCATACTTCTCCACCTCCTGAATAATATTAGTTTAGCACTCTGTTCATGTGAATGCTTCAGGAGTAAAACAGAACTATATAGAATTACTTGCTCTGCCAACTTTTTGTTAGGCTTGTAAAACCTGGCTGATCCACCAGGCATTTGGTGGAGGGGATGGGCATGAGGGGGGGATTTTATATTGTTATATTTTAATTGAATTATTATTATTTTGTTGTTGTTTGTCGTAAGCCGCCCGAGCCACCTGTGGTCAGAGAGGGCAGGGTATAAGAATTTAAAATAAATAAATAAATAGTTCACCCCTCTTCAAGATCATGCAAAGGTAGGTAAAATATTAGCCGATAGTCAACTAATCCTGAGAATTATTGACTTATTGGCCTGAGTAGTAGTAATCCTACTTGTAGCCACTTAACCCTAAATTGGTTTAAGAAACCTACCTTTGTGCATCCACATATAGAGCTTGTACTGCTCCCCAAATTCACTTATTCACATGGCTGCTTTTTTGTACCGGTTATAGGTACAATGGGTTATGGGAGGGTAGGTGTCCCAGTGTCCCTCATCTGTTCCTGGGAGACAATAAGGAAAGAGGTGCCTGAGGCTTGAATACTGCACTTATTGTCTCTCTTTCCTGAAAGAGGGACAGTGGGATTCAGCACCCAAGGAGTCACTGACCCTCCAAAATAGGGAATATTGGGAGATCTGCAGATACAGTCCGTCTCTCGTGGCCCACCTGGTTCCATCTTGTCCATCGCCCCTCACCGAGCTCAGTTTTCACTGTAACCCCACTCCCTGTCTCACCCACAGCACTAGTCCATCCCACCCACCTGACACCTATCTAACCTGGCCAACTCCTCTCCTGACCCATTTGTTCCTGGCCCCAGCCTGACTCTCTGCCTACCCATTTCCATTCCCTCACCCTACTCCTCACCAGATGGAGGACATGCCTGGCAGTAGCATCAGGCACTGGGCCTCTTGCAGCAGCCGTCGTCCATTCTACCTACAGAAAAAGTACTGAAAGTGTTCTAGCTTGACCACACCATTCTCAGAACTACTCTGGGTTGCTGGACTAATGCTCAGGACAGACAGGGCCGGCCTTACCATAAGCGGGGCCCAGGGCAGGGAAGAAATGCGGAGCCCTATACCTTCTGCCGGCAGCGAAGCCAGTTCAGGGGGTGCTCCCCGGGCATGGGCTCGGGGATGAAGGGAGGGGCACTCCCCTCCACCCATCCCCAAGCCTGAGCGGCCATACGGATTCCGACTGGATCACTTACCTGATCCGCCGCTGGTGCTGCCAGCGCCATCGGTGCCAGCACCACCTCTGGCCTGGGCCCCGCGCCAGGCCCCCCTCCGCTGCCTGGCACAGTCTCTTGGCCCAGGAGAATGAAGGAGAGAGAGGCAGAGGCCCCGCCTCTCGCTCATGTCCCCTGGCCAAAACAGCCAGGCAGGCAGTGGAGGGGGCCAGAGGATGAGGGAGAGGCGGGGCCTCTGCCGCCTTCTCTCTCACTTCCAGCAGAAGTGAGGGGGGAAGAAGCAGAGACCTCACCTCTCCCTCACTCGGGTGCCCCCCCAATGCCTGTCAGNACACACACACACACACACACGCTCTCTGGGACAGGCTGCCCGTGCCACTGCAGTCCCTCCTGCTACACCCACCGCCCTGAGCATTCCCAGGCTGGGGGAAGGAGGAGGCGCGCGCACACACAAATCAAACCCCCTTCCCCCAATCTACCGCCCGGCGCCAACAACTCCCCATTTTCCTGATGCTGCATGTACTTTGCTGAAACAACTGTCAGGAATGCAATCCCCACGCCCCATAGCAAAAGAGATGGGTCTCTTACCAGCTCTCTGATCACACCCCAAGCTGCTTTCCTCGCAAGACAGAAGAGTCAACGTTGCAACTTCTCAAGGGAGAAGGAGGAAGAAGATTTCTGGGGAGAACCACAAAGTTTAAAGACAAAAAAAAAAAGCACCCAAAAAATCCCACTGGGTGTCTCTACACAAATCCTGGTCTCCCTTTCCTGCAGGGGGCTCCGGCGGCTGCTTTGCTCTTCTTGGGTTAATGATCTGCCGGCCCGATGCAAAGGTGAACTTTCCACCTCGGTGGTGGAGGAGCCCCCTGCTTGCAGCGCCCACCCCGCATTGGCACCAAGCACCGGGGCGCCCTATCGCTCCTGCTTGGACAATGTGTGTGTGTGTGCGTGAGAGAGAGTCGAGTCCTAGCGAGCAGCACACGCCCAGACTTCGCTCACCGCCCACTAGTCACTCAGAGCTTCCCCCAGCAGATGATAGGCGCGCTCAGCACAACCCCAAGGCACCCGGGAACGGATCCCCAGCTAGTCCGGCCTCGTGGTGGGCTGCGTGCACTGTCAATCACGCCGCAAAGCTGCCTCCCTTTCCCCTCCTCATTCCCCATCCCGCCTGCTTTGGCCTGGGCACAGGGAGGTCGGGGGGCGGGAGCGGGGGCTAGAGGGATTAGGAAATATCAGCAGCAGGAGAGGAATTGCTGTTCAGTCCTTATTTTTAGAGCTCTAGTTCCTGTAGTGAATCCTCCCCTCCCCCGATTCTCCTCTCAAGTCTGTTCTCTCCCCATTTCCTGACTCTTCCTTCACCCTCCAAGTCAGTGCGTCTAGATTTCCCACTGTGTCCCTGCTTCCCCCTTGGCCGAATCCTCACTATTTGTCTTTGCTCCTGCTCTCTCCCCCCTCCACAGGGATGATGTCATGTGCCAGCCTGTGAAATGCACAGGACATGAGGAGACACCCCCCCCAGCCCCCAAACCTTTAAAAGGAGGGGGGCATGGAGAGGGGAATCAGACAAAGGGGCTAATCCTTTCTAAAGAGGCTGGTGCTGACACATCCCTGGGGCCAAGGAGTATTATTCAGGCCTCAGACAGACCATATTGAATAAAGAGCTGATCTTCCCTCCTTGCTTTCCCCTACAAACACTATAAGCTCCCCCCACCCTTATCAATTTGAGCCCTATTATAATCTGCTGCTGCGATGAAGTGACAGAAAGAGTTGTGATTAAGCTACCTGCTGCCTTGCGTATGGTTCACTTCCACTGCATGTTTCATCCAACGGTCTGTCGTGCGTTCATTAAACCTCAGAACAACCATGCAAACTAAAGGAATGAGGTTACCCCCAATTTGGAGACAGAGATACAGAGGCACAAAGGGTGTTCAGGGATGCAGAGGCAGCCTGCCCTGGAGCTGCACCGCTACATCCCCCTGCTTGCCCTGCCTGTGTCCATTTTAGACAGACCCAGCAGCTGCCCTGGTCCACAGTCTGCCTGCATGGCACCCCACACACACCAGAGAGTAGTGGGCAGATCGCATGACGCTTTAGGCTGTCAACGGGCAGCTGGAAGCAGAGCTGCAGCGTGGGTCCACCGAGCAGACAGACTGCAGCTCTGCCTCAGGCTGGTGCCCCAGGTTTGGGCAGTCTGCTCCGTTAGCGGTGCTCCAGGAAGTTCTGGAGTGCAGCAAGTGGGGTTGGCCCAAAACAGGCAGCGCCTGCTCTACTTCAACATCTGGCAGGGTGCCTTTAGATGGCCAGGCCACCCTGTGAGTCAAGCAGGCAGAACCGGGGCAGTCCGTCCATCGAAAAGCACCCAAAGAGATGACAGACATGTTTACACTATTGCTTGTACCTGGAGTGGACGGGGGGGAATAATCCAGACTGCTAGTTTGCATTCATCAGTTTGTGTAAATTTATGCAAACGTAAAATAATTTTTAGGATGGCCTAATAAAAAACAGATGGATGCAGGGCATGGGGGCAGGGAGTGGATGGTGGACTGCATGGTGGACTGGAGGTCTTCTAGATCTGTAATCAAGCTCCTCCTTGCATCTCCACTAGTACCTGGCAGGGAGTCACACTGGCTCTTGTGGCTGCTTCTCACCCCCTTTGTGGGACATGGAACAGCCACAAGGTAATGAAGGAGCAGAACTGGACAACTGCTACCACAGAAGCCAACAACACCTCACTTCCCACCCGCCATTGCCAATTTTAGTTTAACTTGTGCCACATTCTGACAAACAGAGGTAAAATGAAGTAACTATTTTGACTTAATTTAATCAAAGTAACTACTCCCCTTAAGGGAGTTACACACACATTTCTCCTGGATGTTGTCTGTTACATCCTGAACTTTCTGTGTGTCTAAATCACTCACTCAGATCTTAAACATCCAGATCTTTGAACTTCTGTATAGAACTTCTCCCAGAACTTTTGTGTGTAAAATGTTCTCCTGGTAAACTGCTTTGCTCCAGGCAGCTGTGGTCACTTGGTTTCTATGGCAGCCTGTCACATCTGCAGCTGCAGCTACTTTAGGCTGCCTCAGGGCAGTGTTTGTGTGAAGAATGCATCCAGGAACTGCCTCAGGGCAACATGTGTGTGAAAAATGAATCCGGAACTTACTTGTGGGCTTGTAAACTCAGAAGACTGAAAAATCTAGAACTTTAACGTGTGTGTAAAAATGCCCACTGATAAGAGTTTACATGAACAGTTACTTCAAAATACAAACCCAAGGGGAATATGGACTCCTGGGTTGTTGGCTGTTTTCTGTTTGTTTTTTAAAGAGTTCATACTTCTCCACCTCCTGAATAATATTAGTTTAGCACTCTGTTCATGTGAATGCTTCAGGAGTAAAACAGAACTATATAGAATTACTTGCTCTGCCAACTTTTTGTTAGGCTTGTAAAACCTGGCTGATCCACCAGGCATTTGGTGGAGGGGATGGGCATGAGGGGGGGATTTTATATTGTTATATTTTAATTGAATTATTATTATTTTGTTGTTGTTTGTCGTAAGCCGCCCGAGCCACCTGTGGTCAGAGAGGGCAGGGTATAAGAATTTAAAATAAATAAATAAATAGTTCACCCCTCTTCAAGATCATGCAAAGGTAGGTAAAATATTAGCCGATAGTCAACTAATCCTGAGAATTATTGACTTATTGGCCTGAGTAGTAGTAATCCTACTTGTAGCCACTTAACCCTAAATTGGTTTAAGAAACCTACCTTTGTGCATCCACATATAGAGCTTGTACTGCTCCCCAAATTCACTTATTCACATGGCTGCTTTTTTGTACCGGTTATAGGTACAATGGGTTATGGGAGGGTAGGTGTCCCAGTGTCCCTCATCTGTTCCTGGGAGACAATAAGGAAAGAGGTGCCTGAGGCTTGAATACTGCACTTATTGTCTCTCTTTCCTGAAAGAGGGACAGTGGGATTCAGCACCCAAGGAGTCACTGACCCTCCAAAATAGGGAATATTGGGAGATCTGCAGATACAGTCCGTCTCTCGTGGCCCACCTGGTTCCATCTTGTCCATCGCCCCTCACCGAGCTCAGTTTTCACTGTAACCCCACTCCCTGTCTCACCCACAGCACTAGTCCATCCCACCCACCTGACACCTATCTAACCTGGCCAACTCCTCTCCTGACCCATTTGTTCCTGGCCCCAGCCTGACTCTCTGCCTACCCATTTCCATTCCCTCACCCTACTCCTCACCAGATGGAGGACATGCCTGGCAGTAGCATCAGGCACTGGGCCTCTTGCAGCAGCCGTCGTCCATTCTACCTACAGAAAAAGTACTGAAAGTGTTCTAGCTTGACCACACCATTCTCAGAACTACTCTGGGTTGCTGGACTAATGCTCAGGACAGACAGGGCCGGCCTTACCATAAGCGGGGCCCAGGGCAGGGAAGAAATGCGGAGCCCTATACCTTCTGCCGGCAGCGAAGCCAGTTCAGGGGGTGCTCCCCGGGCATGGGCTCGGGGATGAAGGGAGGGGCACTCCCCTCCACCCATCCCCAAGCCTGAGCGGCCATACGGATTCCGACTGGATCACTTACCTGATCCGCCGCTGGTGCTGCCAGCGCCATCGGTGCCAGCACCACCTCTGGCCTGGGCCCCGCGCCAGGCCCCCCTCCGCTGCCTGGCACAGTCTCTTGGCCCAGGAGAATGAAGGAGAGAGAGGCAGAGGCCCCGCCTCTCGCTCATGTCCCCTGGCCAAAACAGCCAGGCAGGCAGTGGAGGGGGCCAGAGGATGAGGGAGAGGCGGGGCCTCTGCCGCCTTCTCTCTCACTTCCAGCAGAAGTGAGGGGGGAAGAAGCAGAGACCTCACCTCTCCCTCACTCGGGTGCCCCCCCAATGCCTGTCAGTCTCTTGGCCAGGGTAACTGAGGGAGAGGCGGGGCCTCTGCCTCTCATTCCCCCTGGCCGAGACTGTGCAAGCAGCAGAGGGGGGCCATGGAGTGTGGGAGAGGAAGGGCCTCTGCCTCACTCCTGCTGCCCCCCCCCACCTGACCCGATGTTTGTGGTGTTGTTTTTTTAAACCCAAACCCGTGGGGGGGCCCAAGTGTGGGACCCTGGGCGACTGCCCCTAACCGCACTGTGGTAAGGCCGGCCCTAAGGACAGAGGTCTATTGCCTCCTTTCTTCATCCCTTCTGAGGCTCTGTACTTGTGCAGAGATGGTCAGAGGCTCAAGAGTGCCCAACAGATTGTCATCTTTAATCCCCTCAGAAATTAGCACTTCTCTGGAAACACCATGTGGGGTCACATGTGAGAGACTCTGCTGCATGCTGTAGGATCCATTCTAAGTGTCTGAAGCAGGCACGTCCTCTTTGAATTTAACAAAGTATGGCCAAAGGCAGCCAGTGGTAGTGTTAAAACTAGTGGATAAGGTGTTGGTTTTGGCCTGGGAGTCTAAGTATGCAATCCACCACCCACTGAAATCAATGGCAAAACTTCCATTGACTTTAATGATGGAGGACTGACTTATAAGGTTCAAATCCCCTCTTAGTCATGAATGCAGTGGGTGGCTTTGGGAAGTCACTCACTCTCAGTCTCCCATCTGTAAAATGGGAATAATAATGGTCCGCCTCACAAAATTGTTGTGAGGGTGAACTAGATAAGAATGTAAAGCACCTTAGACAGTGAAAGTGCTATATAAATAATAATAATAATAATAATAATTAATAAAGATAATGCTTGAAAGTGTTGTACTTCAAGGTCATATCATAGCAAGCAGGTGTTTGGGATGATGGTGTGTAGCACAGTGGGGCTTGACAGGCATAAGTCTCTCAGGAACAGGGACCCATTCACTCAGTCTCCTCAGGGATTAGCTCCCAAATGTCACTTTATCTGCATACACCACCATTTAGTCTCTCAACACACTGCTCCACCTGCAGTCTCTCAAGGCTCCCTGGGTCCAGCAACCCCTCAAGTTCCCCAGAGGAACCCTTCAGTAGGCTCCCAGCCCTGGGCAAGGCTCCCCAGGCTTACGCTCCTCTCTAGCTACTCACACCAGCTCTTACAGTCTCTAGGTCAGGTTTCCCCATCTCTGACCCTTTCTCAAGTCTTTGCAGTCAGTACCCCTCTGGCTATGCCTTCTCAAGGAAGTATGATCTCAGAGGTCTTTCTCACTTGCTGTTATCCTTAGCACTGAGATAGCTTCCAGCTTGGCTCTTGTAATGGGATTGGGGGCTCAGTACTCCACTCTAGGCTGTTATGACTCAGTTTCCCTGGCCTGCAGCTCTCACTGGATCAGCTCTCTCTAGAACTGATTGAGCCTGCAACGGGTGAACCTTCTTGTCACCTTTTCAGCCACAGACTTTCCCAGCACAGACTCTTTCTCTCTAGGTTCATCAGTGTTTGTAAACACAGAATTAACCCCAAACTGTGTCTTACCAATGTTAGGATTAGCAATTCTACTGGACCATATAAAGTTCAGTTAAAAGTAGTTTAATGAATAAATCATGAATAAGCATGCAGTACAAGATTATACTTGAGAGAGCAGAAATGAAAATAACATAACCAATAAGGCTTTCCTATCTGTACTTGGATTCTCCTGATTTAGGCTTACCCTAATCCAGGTCCAAGGGTATTTCAGTTCATGTCACAGCCAGCGATGGAAAGCTTGGTCGGGTATCAGTCTTTAGAGTTTTCAAAAAGCCTTACTTCATAGTTCTGTTGGTGCAGGCCTTCTCTGGCTGGTAAGCTAGGATCATGCAGATGCAGCTCAACCAGCTGATCTCAACCCACCAAGAGAGATAGCAAGATCTCCCTCTTTCTTTGTCCCTTAAGTACCTTTCCAGTGTCCTTTGTTTTGTTTTCCCGCCCAGTGACTCTGTGCTTTCAGTCACGTCCACAGGAAGAAATCCATTTGCAACTCACTGGTCTATGGCTAGTGTCTGCAGAGGTGTTTAGGCTTTTTCTGAATACACATTTGGCATGACTTTGCCTTTCTCCATTGCATTAAGTGAGTTTCCAGTTCTCAGCTTTCATATTACATACATGTTTAACCTTTACCTTTACATATTTGTTAGACCTGTAGTCTACATGTAGCCCAGTCTCCTTATGACAGCTCCCCCCCTTCCAAAACATGTGAAGGATGCAGAAAACAACCTGTATCCAGAACATATTGAAGCGGGTGGTGTGTTGTGTTGGTGGGAGTAAGGATATGCCACCCTTTGGTCGATTCATGTTCAAGTTATACATGTGGTGCTTCAAACACTCTGTTAGCATTGTGGGGCTATCGTGTTCACTTGTTTTCCCCCATCGCACAGTGGAGTGATCATTGGGATTCACTCTTTCGGGGTTCACTATCTTGTAGGGGTATACACTGAGATGTCCATGTCACTCTGACCCTTGTTGCATGTGGGGTTCCCCTTGAACAAAACTTACAAGGTACATCAGTATGGATGCTGGGGTTCTTAGGTCTTTGCACAAGAATGTGACAAAAGGGTGGCAACGCCATGTCAACCTCCTTTGTTCCCCTGTTACAAAAATTGGCCGTGTTCCCAAATTACATGGTAGCATAGGTAGGTTACCATCGTTTGTCGTTGACCTTATGTCATTTGTGCATGTCATCACTTCCTTCCCTGATCTACCTGGACTGGCCAGACCGTAGATCATAAGTATCAGTAGACAACAAACGAGAGAGTATGCAGTAAGTGTCAGACCTTTTGCATTGCTCAGTTTAGTGTCTATTTCTGCAATTTCACCAGTTGTTTCTCTCATAACCTGGAAAAGCGTATCCCTTGTACAATCTGTTACAGAGGCAGAAGGAGAGAATGTAAGCTTGGTCTGTACCTTGGGGCAAATGTCTCCTACCCCCATCACTTTGTCTGTGTTACTCTGCATTTTAAAAGGCTCATCACTGTTGGGATTTGTAAGCTTTTCACTTTGAGAATAGCTGTCATTCCCAGTCAGGAGAGAATTGTTCTCTAGTCTTTGCCTTTCCGCTGTGTCTGTAATGCTATGGTTGAACGTAGTCGCATTCAAATCAATCACATACCCAAAAATTGCTTCTCTCAAGGGGCTATTGTCACCAGAATCTCTTGTGCCCTGCCCCCATATTGTGTTTGTTCCCCCAGGACCCACCGGGTCTTTACAACCGTGTATTTTTCCTTCCTTGGAGTCTGACTTTGTGGACTGGGTGTGAAGATCCTCAAGTGTTATTTCAGACATCCCTCCATGAAACTCTTGATTCAGTTTACCATGCGCAGTAATCTGATCTCTGGCAGCTTCTGTGTCTTGTAGGGAGTAAAGATCATGTACACTATTAACCGTTTCCTCCCCTCCACTCTCTATGAGCCAGACCTGCCCTGCAGGACATGTCAGCCCTGTGTCTGAGCTGCATTCCCCATGACAATTCTTATCTGGAAGCTGTTTTACCTTTTATCCATAGAGAGCAGCACAATTCCCCTCAGGGCTTTGCACTGTCTCGTGAACTCTTTCAAATTTAGCATAAGCTGCAGCGTCTCCCTGTGTGAGGGGGGGGAGGGGCCACGCCCTTGCACAGCGGGAAGGGAAACTAGAGGGGACAGACCCTTTTGGATTAGTGGCGTGGAGCACGAGCCACTCACAGTACTGCTGGCAAGGTTCCCTGGAGGAATAGGATGCCCGTCAGGATAGTGTTTGGGCCAACAGATCCCACAAGGGATTAGGCCCCTATCATCATAGGGCGCCGAGCAGATAACACTGGAGTGCCCTGTCCCACCATTCAACCACCCAGCTAACATAAGTCACACCACAAGGGAAGGAGAGGTTAGTGCCCACAGTGAGGTCTGGAAGGAAGAGGGACTGGGGACCACAAGGAAGGGAATGGGAGGGGGGGGCACTCACACTGATGGGGGAAGGGCAGGACCCCAGAGGGGAATGGGCCACTCGCACACAGCCAGGCACTCTCTCTCACTCCTCACTTTCACTCACAGGGAAACAAAGGGGAAACAGGCATTCACCACACCACGAGGGTCACAGCACTCCACACGTCAATTGTGGGGAAAGGGGAACAGGAAGGTTCAGGAAGAAGGGACTCAGGAAGGTTTCACTCTAACGCTTGCAATCCAGGGGCCAGTCTCTCTGATCACTGACGCTGTGTGCTTCACAGCGCCGGCATTTATGTTACTTGCCACGCCCCCTTGATGTGCCCTGAGGTGTGGGAGCGGCGCAGCGGGGGAGACCCAGCCCCCGTGTTCTGCGGGGCCGGGGAGACACTTCCTGGTTCGTGCGGGCATTGTGCTGTTGGGGGGGTTTCCCTGGCTTCTGAAGTAACTGCGGGCTTGGCTGTAGCACTACTGGGACCGGGAAGGGATTCTGGAGCTGCGGCGCTGGGGTGAGCTGCAGCTGATCACTGTCGGCGTCTTGGCAGGACCAGGAACACTGCCCTTCTAACAGTACCCCCACGACAAGCCCCCTGGCGATGGCCCCAGCAAGGTCCAGGCTTTTCAGGATGGCGACGATGAAAGAGGTGGATGAGGCGCGGTGCGTGAACGTGCGCAGCAGGTTCCCAGGAATGCTTGTCAGGACCAAATTCCTGCCAATCAATAAGGTAGTGAGTGAAGGGCTTGACCTCGTACTCGGGCTCGTCAGAGATGTCGAGGTTGATGGCCAGAGGAGGGGAGGTCGCAGGGTCGGGAGGCAAAGCCTTTTTAAGGAGGGAGACGTGAAAGGTTGGGTGGATACGTAGGTGAGGAGGAAGAGAGACTTTGAAGGTAACCTCGTTAATTTGTTTTTCTATGGGGAAGGGTCCAAAAAACCGATCGTCGAGTTTCTTGGATGGACGTGTAGATGGATAGTGACGTTTTGCCATCCAGACATAATCCCCTGGCTGAAGGGAGAGCAAAGGGTGTCGATGTTTATCTGCTTGAAGCTTGTAGCGCTGTCGAGACTCTGCCAGGGTGGCTTGTGCCACTGCCTGGGCCTGTTGAATATGCTGTACTAAACCGCCTGTGGCGGGGATGCTGGTGTCGGGGACGTCTAGAGTCCCCATTCGGGGGTGATATCCATAGGTAACAAAAAAGGGTGAATTACCAAGTGATGCATTCGGAGCGTTGTTATGTGCAAACTCAGCAAGGGGGAGCCAGGCGTACCAATCATCCTGGAGGTAGTTTATATAACAACGCAAATATTGCTCAAAATCCTGGTTCACCCTTTCCACCTGTCTGTTAGCTTGGGGGTGATATGCAGTAGTGAGCTTTAATTGTATGTGGAGAGCTGAGAACAATGCCTTCCAAAAGCGCGAGATAAACTGGGACCACGGTCACTGATTATCTCTAAGGCCCACCCATGCAATCTAACCACATGCCGGATGAAGAGGAGGGCTGTGCAATATGCTGTTGGTACTCCTTTGCATACAATGAAATGGGCCATCTTTGTGAAATGGTCGACCCAGACGCAAACTGTGGTGTACCCACAGGAGGGGATTAGTTCCACAATAAAGTCTATTCCTATTCATTGCCAAGGCCCGTGTGGTGGCTCAGCGAGATGGAGGAGCCCTCTCGGGGGTTGTCGCAGTATCTTGGTGCAAGCACAGGTAGTGCAGTGGGTGACGTAATGTTGCACGTCTGGACTCAGAGATGGCCAGCAGAAGGTGCGTTGGATTAGTTGTTGGGTCCGGTCTGGTCCCGGGTGCCCGGCCAACAGTGCATCATGATGTGCCTTGAGTACCTGGGTATAGCAGGAGGGTGGGACAACCACGAGTTCCCCCTTTTTCAAGAGGTCTGCTTCTTCCAGGTACGCTGGATTAGTAGAGGGCAGTAGTTCATTGGCCATTGCTTGGAGGAAATGTTTGTGAGATGGAAAGATAGCCTCAAAAACCTTGATTCAGAAGGGGTCCCTGATGTTTTCGTTCTTCGCAGGTTCCCTCATAATACCATGAAAGTGCATCAGCTAGCACATTGAGTTTACCCGGGCGATACCGAATTGTGAACGAAAACTATGCAAAGAAAAGAGCCCAGCGAGCGTGCTGGGCGTTAACTATTTGCGCAGTTTGAAGATATGTCAAGTTCTTATGATCTGTGACCACCAGGACCGGGTGGCTGGCTCCTTCAAGGTAGTGTCTCCAAGTTTCAAATGCTGCCTTCATAGCTAGAAGTTCTCTATCAAAGATAGTATAGTTTTGTTCCGCTGCTGTTAGTTGGCGTGAATAGTAAGCACAAGGTAACATCTGATGGTGCAGGGTGTCTTCTTGAGACAGTACTGCTCCTAAAGCCTTGTTGGAGGCATCAGCCTCTACTTGGAATGGTTGGTGAAAATCTGGGTGTTGTAACAGTGGACTGACATAAATGCCGCCTTAAGAAAGGTAAAGCTGTGTTGTTGCTGGAGGCCCCATTAATAGGACTGGTTCTTTTTTAGAAGGAGGGTTAGAGGTGTAGTAATTTCAGCGTAGTTGGGTATATATTGCTGGTAGTAATTTGTACTACTGAGAAAACATTGCAATGGTTTGACGGCTTTCAGTGGGGGCCATTGTTGTATGGCCTCAAGTTTGTGCGGGTCCATCCGAATGCCTGCGGGGGTAATTATAAATCTTAGAAAATCGACTGAGGTTATGTGAAAGGCACATTTTTCTAGCTTGCAGTATAGTTGGTGGGAATGCAGACGTTGTAGCACACAGCAAACATGTTCTATGTGCTGGGAACGGCTTGTGGAAAAGATGAGGGTGTCATCTAGGTACGCGATGACAAAAATATCGAGGTCTCATAGAATGTCATTGATAAAGTGTTGGAATGTAGCCGGAGCGTTTGCGAGGCCAAATGGCAGGACCAAGTATTCAAAATGCCCATAGCAGGTTCGGAAGGTGGTCTTCCACTCATCCCCTTCTCAGACTCTCACCAAGTTGTAGGCCCCCTGCAAATCCAAGTTCGTAAAGATATGAGCTCCATGGAGGCGGTTCAAGAGTTTTGGGATTAAAGGTAGGGAATATCGATTTTTGATGGTCACCTCATTGAGGCCTCGATAGTCGATGCAGGGATGCAGTCCTCCATCCTTTTGGGGGACAAATAAAATAGGGGCGCCTGCTGGAGAAGATGAGTGGCGAATACTCCCATTCCTTAAGGACTCGTCTAGATATCTCCGGAGTGTTTCTAATTCTGGGTTAGAGAAGGCATAAATGCGCCCAAACAGTGGTTCTGCCCCTGGTTGGAGATCAATCGGGCAATCATATGCCCTATGTGGGGGCTGCTTGTTTGCTAAACACATTGCAATAATTGTGGTACTCTGGAGGTAATTGTGTTGTTGCGGGTCCCGTGGCCCCAATCAGGGCCCCCGATGGCACTGGCATAGGGGGGTCTTTACAACAAGTGGCCCAACACAGGTCAGAGGTCTAACGAAGCTGGTTGTCACCCCAGAAAATCTGGGGGTTGTGTTTGCAGAGCCAAGGGAGTCCCAAGACGATTTTGAAGAGTGGTGTGCTTACTAAGTCGAAGGCGAGGTCTTCATGGTAGTTCCCGATCCTACATGGTAAGGTGATAGTGTGGGTCGTGATGGGCCCAGATTTTAGGGGCGATCCATCAATCGTGTGCACCGGTTCCAGAGCATCCTTCAGTTCCATGGGAATTGCGTAGGCCTGAACAAGTCCCAGGTCCAAGAGGTTACTTGCTGCCCCAGAATCGATAACAACCCAAGCTACCAGGGAACGGGAGGAGGTAAGTCTTAGGATACCAGGAACACAGAAGTGGTTGCCCCACGAGGCGATGGTTGAGGGGATTGGGTTTAGGTCCGGGGAGTCCCCTGCCCGCCTCAGCCACTGGAGTTTCCCGGTCCTCTTCGGAGTGGGTTGGCTGGGCACGTCTGGATGAAATGGCCTGGTTCTCTGCAGTAGTAGGAGGAGCGGAACCGCCGACGTCTATCTCGTTCCTCTGGGGTGAGGGGACCTTGCACTGCCCCTACTTGCATGGGCTCTGGTTCGGGGCTCTTGTTAACCTCTGGAGTCCCTCCGAATATCAAGGGGGCCCGAGGTACATAAGAGGTCCGGGTCTCCTGTCACCGCTCTCGACGACACTCGGTCATCCTCTCCTCAATCTGTAAAGCGAGTGTGGAGAGCTGTTCCCATGTCTCTGGTAATGATGTGAAGGCAAGCTGATCCTTTACTTCATCATTTAGCCCTCTACGAAAGAGAACACGCAAGACATCTTCAGACCAGTGTAGTTCAAGGGCCAATTGCTGAAATTGGGTAATGTATTCTAGCAAACTCCATTTGCCCTGTTTGATGGCCATAATTTGTGTTTCGGCATCCCTCGTGCGTTGGGGGTGGTCAAACAGAAAGGTAAACTGTTTCACAAATTCATCATAGTCCACAAGGAGTGGGCTTCTACTTTTAAGCAGCGTGGTGGCCCACTCCAGGGCCACGCCTCCCAGGTTCCCAGTGACAAACGCTACCTTCAAGTTATCGGTGGCATATGTTTTGGGTTACACATGAAAGTTAGCTCGCAGAGGGTCATGAAACCCTAGAACTGGCGTTGGTCCCCCAGAAACATTTCCACCCAAGGCCCTTTGGGTTCTCGGGGGGTGCTAGTTGCTGCCTCCGGGGGCTCGGCTGGCTGCGGTGGAGCTGGGATGGGCGGAAGAGCGGCAGCTGCTGCCTGAGCCCCTGCGTTGGCCATTGCCGCTGCTTCTAGTTCCGCTTGCTTAGCCTTTACATCCTTCATTTCCATGGCGAGGGATTGTACTGCTCATACCAACTCGCCAAGCTCTCTGGCCACCTCCATCCCAGTAGGGGCTCCACCCAATCAGGAGGGTTTGTAGGCCGGTGATACTGTCAGGTGGGGGGGGGGAAGGGGGCCACGTCCTTGTGCAGCAGGAAGGGAAACCAGAGGGAACAGACACTTTTGGATTGGTGGCGTGGGGCACGAGCCACTCACAGTACTGCTGGCAAGGTTCCCTGGAGGAATAGGATGCCTGTCAGGATAGTGTTTGGGCCAACAGATCCCACAAGGGATTAGTCCCCTATCATCATAGGATGCCGAGAACACTCGAGTGTCCTGTCCCACTGTTCAACCACACAGCTAGCATGAGCCACACCACAAGGGAAGGAGAGGTTAGTGCCCACAGTGAGGTCTGGAAGGAAGGGGGACCGGGGACCATAAGGAAGAAAACGGGGGGCCACTCACACTGATGGGGGAAGGGCAGGACCCCAGAGGGGAATGGGCCACTCGCACACAGCCAGGCACTCTCTCTCACTCCTCACTTTCACTCACAGGGAAACAAAGGGGAAACAGGCACTCACCACACCACGAGGGTCACAGCACTCCACACGTCAATTGAGGGGAAAGGGGAACAGGAAGGTTCAGGAAGAAGGGACTCAGGAAGGTTTCACTCTAATGCTTGCAATCCAGGGGCCAGTCTCTCTGATCACTGGCGCTGTGTGTTTCACAGCGCCGGCATTTATGTTACTTGCCACACCCCCTCGACGTGCCCTGAGGCGTTGGGAGCGGCGCAGTGGGGGAGACACTTCCTGGTTTGTGCAGGCATTGTGCTGTAGGGGGGGGATTCCCTGGCTTCCGAGGTAATTCTCTTACAGCGGGCTTGGCTGTAGCGCTACTGGGACCGGGAAGGGATTCTGGAGCTGCGGCGCTGGGGTGAGCTGCAGCTGATCGCCGTTGGCGTCTTGGCAGGACCAGGAACACTGCCCTTCTAACAGTACCCACCCGACAAGCCCCCTGGCGATGGCCCCAGCAAGGTCCAGGCTTTTCAGGATGGCGACGATGAAAGAGGTGGATGAGGCGCGGTGCGTGAACGTGCGCAGCAGGTTCCCAGGAATGCTTGTCAGGACCAAATTCCTGCCAATCAATAAGGTAGTGAGTGAAGGGCTTGACCTCGTACTCGGGCTCGTCAGAGATGTCGAGGTTGATGGCCAGAGGAGGGGAGGTCGCAGGGTCGGGAGGCAAAGCCTTTTTAAGGAGGGAGATGTGAAAGGTTGGGTGGATACGCAGGTGAGGAGGAAGGGAGTCTTTGAAGGTAACCTCGTTAATTTGTTTTTCTATGGGGAAGGGTCCAAAAAACCGATCGTCGAGTTTCTTGGATGGACGTGTAGATGGATAGTGACGTTTTGCCATCCAGACATAATCCCCTGGCTGAAGGGAGAGCAAAGGGTGTCGATGTTTATCTGTTTGAAGCTTGTAGCGCTGTCGAGACTCTGCCAGGGTGGCTTGTGCCACTGCCTGGGCCTGTTGAATATGCTGTACTAAACCATCTGCGGCGGGGATGCTGGTGCCGGGGACGTCTAGAGTCCCCATTCGGGGGTGATATCCGTAGGTAACAAAAAAGGGTGAATTACCGAGTGACGCATTCGGAGCGTTGTTATTTGCAAACTCAGCAAGGGGGAGCCAGGCGTACCAATCATCCTGGAGGTAGTTTATATAACAACACAAATATTGCTCAAAATCTTGGTTCACCCTTTCCACCTGTCTGTTAGCTTGGGGGTGATATGCAGTAGTGAGTTTTAATTGTACGTGGAGAGCTGAGAACAATGCCTTCCAAAAGCGCGAGATAAACTGGGGAGTCGGGGGACCACATCTGGGCTCAGAGTTGGCCACCAGAAGGTGCGTTGGATTAGTTCTCGGGTCCAGTCTCATCCCGGGTGCCCGGCCAATGGTGCATTATGATGTGCCTTGAGTACCTGGGTATAGCAGGAGGGCGGGACAACCAAGAGTTCCACCTTTTTCAAGAGGCCTGCTTCTTCCCGGGATGCTGGGTTAGTAGAGGGCAGTAGTTCCTGGTTCGTGCGGGTATTGCGCTGTTGGGGGGGGGGGGGGATTCCCCGGCTTCCGAGGTAACTGTGGGCTTGGCTGTAGTGATACTGGGACCGGGAAGGTATTCTGGAGCTGTGGCGCTGCGGTGAGCCGCCGCTGATTGCTGTCGGTGTCTTGGCAGGGCCAGGGACGCTGCCCTTCTAACACCCTACTCCTTCTCTGGTAAGATAGAGACATAAAGTTCACCCTTAGCACCATGTTCATGCCCCTTTAGGACTACTTGCTGAGTTTCTGACCTCGTTTGCTTAATTTTTATCACTGGGAAAGAGACACCCGTCCCTCCCTCATTTATATTAGGTAAGGTTTCTTTCTTAGCTTGTTGTGACCGGAAATCTGCTTGTTTTTCAGTCAGCACCATCTCACCTTCTCTTAAGGTAGAATAACCAACCTCCTGGCCTGCCTGCAACCCCCTGAGTTCAGTAGGGGCTTCCCCAGCCTCTAACTCTCCCCTCGTGGTGGCTACCTGGTTTGATTCTGCCGACATTGGGCCCTCCCATTCAAGGTCGAGGGCCAACATTTGGGCCTCAGAATCAGTTTGGCCATTTGGCTTCACTCCATTTAGTTCCCCATGTGAGACAGGGGCGTGCAGTTCACTCCCAGAGTCTTGTTCTCCCATGCCTTCTGGCTGGGCCTGAGCCTCCTCTTTGGAGTTTTCCTGCTCTGTAGTGGAGTTCATAGGTTGTGATGCAGCCTGTGTGTGGCTCCCAGAGCCTTGCTGCAACCCTTCCGCTCCACTAGGCTTGCTCTCTGTCTCCCCATGTTCTTGGGAAGGACCCTGGGCTACAGCTACCTCTGTAGACCAGTCCCAGATATCATTTCCCACCAGCACTTTGTTCTCTGCATTTTGGGTGAGCACAGCCACCTCGATAGGCCCCATTAAGCCCTCCCATTCTAACTCTATTATTGCTGTGGGTAGAGTGTCTTTAATTCCTATTGCCAGGTAAACCACAACCTTTCTGGCAGTGTTAATTTTATGTTTTGGGACTAGGTCCTCATGGACCATAACCATCTGTGTCCCATTGTCAAGCCTCCCCATACAGTTTACCCCATTCACCTTAGCAGGTTTTCGTAGCAACTGATCCGCTGTGGGCGGGTCAGGGATAGTAGAGCCAGCATAAACCCCTTCAGGGACGCGCTGGACTACAAATACAAAATTCACACTGACAGTTCTAATAATTCCCTCGGACTCTCCTTTTGTGGGGCAGTCACGTGCCAGATGCCCTGGCTGATTACTATTAAAGCAATTTCTTGAGGATTGGAAGGTGTGTGCCCTTTGGAGTCTGGGTGATCCCACCTTTCTGACTTCCATGTCCCCATTTGGCCTGCCGTGGGACGTGGTGGCCTTATTTGATTGGGGGGTTTTGTAACCATTTTATTTGTTATGGAACCCATTTTGTGACTTTTCCCCCTTTTGTTTGTGTTCCCCATAGGCTAAAATACCTTTGGCAACATATTAATCTGCCCTTTTGGCTGATTCCGTGCTTTTAAACCAGAACTGCAGACGGTCAAAAACTGTTCCATAATAACTAAATCTATGATGGTATCAATGGTAACATTCCCTTCCCCCTTTAACTATTTAACACCAAACTGCTTAAGCATGTTGTAACAATCTGCATAAGATATACCCTCCCCCCTTTTTAAAATTACACAACTTCTGTCAGTATGTCTCTGGGGTTACCTAGAACCTGTCCAGTAACCCTTTTTTAAATTCTTCATATTCCCATTCCCCTTCTGTTTTAGAATTGAATACATTACGTGCCTTGGCGGTGAGCTTCAGGAGCATCAGTCTAACCCACAGGTTCTGGTGAATTTGCTCCTGGTGAAAGATGTGCTCTACCGTGGTGAAGAAATCATCAGTGCATTCAGTTTCTTGGTACAGGGGCAGAAGAGCTGAATAATCTCTAATCTGTTGTCTTCTGTCCTGGTTGCTTTCAGAGGGTGATGTAAGCTGGATTCCTAATTTCTTCTGTGTCTTCAGGAGTTCAAGTTGATATTGTTCTCTCTCTTTTGCTCTTTGCTGTTTTAGTTTCTCAAGTTCCAGTTCCTTTTCTTTTTTTAGTCTTTCAAGTTCAAGCTCCTTTTCTTGTTTCTGTTTTTCGAGTTCAATCTCTTTCTCTTGTTGCTTTAGCTTTTCTAGTTCGAATTGCATCTTTAGTTTCTTTGCATATTCTCTCTCCTCCTTTTGCAATTTCATTTGCTCTAAACTGAGCTTATGCTCCAGTTTCAGTCTGACCAGCTCAACTTCTGTGTTTGAGCCATGTCCCTGGTTGGTTCCAGGTCCTTCTTCTCCTGGTTGCTGGTCAGATGGAGGGGGATTTTGAGGGGAGTTTGGCACATCAGCTCCATTCTGATCTTGGTCCATCCCCTCAAATTCTAGTATAAGCTGCTTGAGTTGCTGTTTAGTTTTTCCCTCTGTGTGGAGGTGTCTGTTTGTGCCTCCTTTATCAATTCTGCCTTCAGGAGCCTGGAGAAACCCTTTGGCAGCCCTATTTTCATAACTGGCCCTGACACCCGAAATGAAAAACAAAACAACAAACACAGCACTCTGATATACTCTCTTGCCTGCTTCTCTTGCTTCAAATCTAAGAGCTGAGTTCCAGAAACAGCTAGCAACTCCCTCTTCAGTTCCTACCTATTGGTACACAGTTCTGGGATTTATTCCCTTTGGTTGGGTGCCACTGTCATGGGATTAGGGGCTCAGTACACTCTAGGCTGTTATGACTCAGTTTCCCTGGCTTGCAGCTCTCACTGGATCAGCTCTCTCTAGAACTGATTGAGCCTGCAACAGGTGAACCTTCTTGTCACCTTTTCAGCCACAGAGTTTCCCAGCACAGACTCTTTTTCTCTAGGTTCGTCTGTGTTTGTAAACACATAATTAACCCCAAACTGTGTCCCACCAATGTTAGGATTAGCAATTCCACTGGACAGTTCAGTTAAAAGTAGTTTAATGAATAAATCATGAATAAGCATGCAGTACAAGATTATACTCGAGAGTGCAGAAATGAAAATAGCATTCCTATCTGTACTTGGATTCTCCTGATTTAGGCTTACCCTAATCCAGGTCCAAGGGTATTTCAGTTCATGTCACAGCCAGTGATGGAAAGCTTGGCCGGGTATCAGTCTTTAGGGTTTCCAAAAAGCCTTACCTCATAGTTCTGTTGGTGCAGCCCTTCTCTGGCTGGTAAGCTAGGATCATGCAGATGCAGCTTAACCAGCTAATCTCAACCCATCAAGAGAGATAGCAAGATCCCCCCTCTTTCTTTGTCTTGTCTCCCCCCCTAAGTACCTTTCCAGTGTCCTTTGTTTTATTTTCCCACCCTGTGACTCTGTGCTTTCAGTCATGTCCACAGGACGAAATCCATTTGCAGCTCAATGGTCTATGGCTAGTGTCTGCAGAGGTGTTTAGGCTTTTTCTGAATACACATTTGGCATGACTTTGCCTTTCTCCATTACATGAAGTGAGTTTCCAGTTCTCAGCTTTCATATTACATACATGTTTAACCTTTACCTTTACATATTTGTTAGACCTGTAGTCTACATGTAGCCCAGTGTCTCCTAACACAACTGTTACCCAATTAGGCATGGTCCAGTGCCTGCAGCTGTGCTCATGGAGCCCCCTGTGCTGGCGCTAGCTGCCTTAAAGGGCCAGCAGCTCACAAAGACTCGGGCCTGCCATATGCTGCCAATTGTGTGAGATATTTAGAGTCAAATCAGCAAAATTAACAAAAGGAAGTACTTTTCACTCAACATACAGTTAACTTGTACAACTTGTTGCCAGAGGATGCTGTTAAGGCCAATGGCATAACTGGGTTTTAAAAAGGATTGGATAAGTTCTTAAAGGACAGGTCCATAAATGTCTATTGGCCACATTGGTTGGGGGATGTAGCCTCTGACTGTCAGGAGCTGGAAGTAAATAACAGGTCGTTCCATTGTGACCTGTTGTGCATTTCTCTGAAGGGCCACTAACAAGAGACAGGGTGCTGGTTTAGATGACCCAGTGAGGCACTTCTTATATTCACCAAGAAGATACAATTTTTTGTTTCAAATCACACAGCCAGACTGCACAGACAAAGTTTGGAACCTGCATTGCAACTTAGGATAGTGCTGTCCATGAATAGCCCAAACCAAGGCACCAATCAATACTGCAATAATATGGGCGGCCCACTACTATTGACTATTGGGAAAGTGTAGTTTTACTGACTGTTAAGCTTTATTAATGAAAAAAAAAATCTTAACAAAACACTATCCATGTTAACTACTAATAATTTCTACAGCACTACTAGGCATACACAGTGCTTTACTGTCACAGATTTCTGGAGACAGGTCCTTGCCCAGAGGGCTTATAATCTAAGATGGACAAGGACAACACATAGGGAAAGACAGACATACACATCTTTTTAAAAAACAAAAACAAATGGGGAACTGAAACTGAAGCTTGCCCAAGACCCCCTAGTGAGTTCATTGGCAAGTATGAGATTTGAACCTTGGTCTCCCAGGTGCAAGTCAAGCACCTTATCCAGTACACATTTTTTACATTAAGACCAGTTTGCAGTATGGACACCAATTTTGAAATACATATTGTCCATAAGGTATGGGTGGCAAGCCCATTCTGAAGGACATCTGCTACAGAATGCTCATTCAGGGCTTATTTCTTCTACAAACAAAATCACCCTGGGGTCACTTTCCCACATACATCTGCCATTCATCTGCAGAGTCACAACTTGGGGTTATGGAAGCTCAGTTTTGTCCTGTTTGGATCAGTTTCAATTGGTATCGCTCACCGATGCGAGGGAGGTGCTTCGGATGAGGAGGGCAACCAGTTGTGAATTAGATTCTTGCCCGTATTGGCTGGTGAAACCAACCAGGAGACACTGAGTGAGACTGTTGTTGGCTGGGGTTGTCAACGCCTTCCTACAGGAGGGGAGGGTGTTGGATGCCCTTAAGACAGGGGTGGTCCAGCCCCTGCTTAAGGAACTAGCTTCCAGTGCTGACTCCCTGGCCAGCTATCAGCCTGTCTCTAATCTTCCCTTTTTAGGGAAGGTTATTGAACGGATGGTTGCCCAACAGCTCCAGGCTATCTCAATGCTATTGGATTCCTGGACCTGTTTCAGTCAGGTTTTTGGCCTGGGTATGGCATGGAGACTGCACTTGTGGCTTTGGTCGACGATCTGTGCCTTAAAATGGACAAGGGGGAATTCTACCTTGGTGATCTTCTTAGATCTTCAGCAGCTCCTCAAGAAACCATCGTTTGACGCTGACTCCCCTGCCAGCTATCGGCTTGTCTCTAACCTTCCCTTTTTAGGGAAGGTTATTGAATGGGTAGTGGCTCAGCAGCTCCAGGAGCATCTTTACCACATCAGTTATCTTGATCCTTCGCAGTCTGGCTTTTGTCCGGGTCATGGCACTGAGACAGCACTTGTGACCTTGGTGGATGACCTTCACCGAGAAAAGGACCGGGGTCGATTCACCCTATTGGTCCTATTAGATCTATCAACAGCATTTGATACCGTTGACCATGAGATATTGGTGACGCGCCTGCGGGACAGTGCGGGGGTGGGCAGGATCGTTCTTGAATGGTTCCGCTCATTCCTGATCGGAAGAACTCAGCGGGTTGTATTCGATGATTCCTTTTCATCTTACCAAGACCTCCCATGTGGGGTCCCACAGGGTTCAGTTTTGTCCCCTCTCCTGTTCAATGTGTATATGCAGCCGCTCGGCGAGGTGATCAGAGGGTATGGGGTGAGGTGTCATCAATATACTGATGACACCCAACTCTACCTCTCATTTTCAACTGACTCAGGCCCGGCTGTCTAGGTGCTTATCCAGTGTCTGGCAGCTGTGGGGGACTGGATGAGGGTCAACCAACTGCGACTGAATCCTGACAAGACAGAGGTGATGTTAGTGGGTAGGTCGGCGGAGGTGACGGCCTCATCGATTGAAGGGGTCTTCCCTCCACTGACGTCCCAGGTGCAGAACCTGGGGGTGCTCCTCGATGCGCAGCTCCGCCTGGATCTCCAGGTGGAGGCTGTGGCGAGGAGTACCTTCCGCCAGTTACATCTGGTGCGGCGGCTTCTGCGGCTGGTTTCGGTTCCAGACTTAGCCACAATCATCCATGCTTTTATTACCTCTAGGTTAGACTACTGCAACGCACTCTACGTGGGGCTACCTATGGTGACGACTTGGAAGCTGCAGCTGGTGCAGAATGCAGCGGCCTGGCTCCTAATGGGGTTGGGCTGCCGGGAGCACATTACACCAGTGCTCTGATCTCTGCACTGGCTGCCAATAGTCTTCCAGGCCCGATTCAAAGTGTTGGTTTTAACCTATAAAGCCTTACATGGTCTGGGCCCTACTTATTTGCGAGACCGCCTCACCCCCGGATTCTAGATCAGCCCCTGCGGTCGTCTGGGGGCGCCTTGCTGGAGATCCCCTGGGTTCTCCAGGGGACCACGCAGAATAGGGCATTCTCGGTGGCCACGCCGCACCTTTGGAATTCCCTCCCAGTGGGGGCATGGTTGGCCATGGACCTCCCGGCCTTCCGTAGGAACTGCAAAACCTGGCTGTTCTGTCAGGCATTTGGCGAGGGAGAAGGGGAGGGGTTAGGGAGGGTGGTATGGGGGAGTTTTATGGTTGTTTTATTTTATTGTTGAATTTGTTTTTGAAATGAATTGAAATGTTTTTATTATATTATATGTACTGTTGAGGGAGAAAGCGGGATACAAATTTTGTACATAAATAAATCAATAATAAGTTGATTGTGGGGTGTTGTTGACATGACTGCGGGACTTGGCGGGGGTGCGTGGAATTGCTCTTGATTGGTTCTGCTCCTTCCTGTCGGGGAGGTCCCAGCAGGTGGTGATGGGCAATTGCTTGACATTCTCTCAGGACCTCTGCTGTGGGGTCCCGCAGGGTTCTATTCCATTTCCCCTCTTGTCCAATGTGTATCTGAGGCTTCTGGGTGAGGTCATTTGGAGGTTTGGGGTGAGATGTCATCAATATACTGATGACACTCAGCTCTACCTCTCTTTTTCATCTGACCTAGGTCCTGCAGTCTCAGTGCTTACTTGATATCTGGCTGCTGTCGGGGACTGGATGAGGGTGAGCCAATTGAAGCTGAATCCTACAAGACTAAAGTGATGCTGGTTGGCCAATCTTGTGACTTGGAGGGGATTGGGACACCTGATATTGAATGGGTCCGGCCCCCTCTGGTTGATTGGGTTTGCAGCCTTGGAGTGCTTCTGGATCCCTCACTGCACCTGGAATACCAGGTGGTGGCAGTGGCCAGGAGCGCTTTCACCACCTCCATCTGGCAGCCTTTTCTTTCTGACTTGGATCTGGCCACTGTCATCCATGCTTTTATCACTTCAAGGCTAGATTACTGCAACACGCTCTATGTGGGGTTTTCCTTGATGACTGTTTGGAAGCTGCCATTTGTGCAGAATGAAGCAGCTTGGTTCCTTTCATGGAAGAATCACAGGGAGCACATTGCATCAGTGCTTCAAAGTCAGTGCTGGCTGCCTATAGCTTTCCAGGCACAATTCAAGGTGCTGTTTTTAACCTTTAAAGCCCGAAATTGCATGGGTCCCATATATCTGAAAGACTCCTGTCCTACCATATTCCATTATGACCCCTACAGTCAACCAGGAGCACCCTCTTGCAGGTTCCATTTGTTACCCTTGTCCATGGGGTGGGGATGCACAGGAGTGCATTCTCAGTTGCTGCCCCGGTTTTGTGGAACTTCCTTCCCCAGGGGGTTCACTTGAGTCCAAGCCTAAGCATCTTCTGGAGGCAGTGTAAACCATTTTTATTTGAAAAGCATTTGGTGGGCAGGGATAGGGGTTGGTTGGGTATTTAGGTAGGGTTGAGGGAAAGTTTTGAGGGCATGGTGGGAGTTTTTATTGTTTGAGTTTTATTATTGTTGTTTTATTCATTGTGAGTTGCCTTGAGCCTCTAGGGGAAGGACAGCATATAAATTATAATTAATTAATTAATTAATTAATACAATGTTCTAGGGAAACCTTTGAATAATCTCAGAGAATTCAGTTGGGGTGGGGGATTATTAATTATTAGTTATTAGTTATTCCTTATTAATTATTAATCATTATGTTTTACTATTCTATTGTAGCTCTACTCCACTGTTGTCCCAATGTTGGCAGGGAGCATTTTGTGTGAACACGCTTACCCCCTGGATAGGTGATAGAAACAGAGGTATTTTGCCCCATGGTACATACAAAGGAGGGGGGGGAAACCAATCAGAACATCCTGTATGATTTGTGAATACTCACAGTAGATCATGAGGGCAACCCTGGGTTAATATCAGTTACTATTTTGTGTGAAAATGTTCTCAGAGGATCAGAATGCAATGCTGGGTGTAGTATGCATGTCCAGATAAACTTTGTATGTCACTGTGGCAGAGCAGAGGTTCATTTGGGTACTAGCCCTTTAAGAGGCCAACGCTGGGCCTCAGAGGCACACCTGGGCAGGGCGTGGCCAAGCCAGTCTGGTAGTCAAAAGCCTCTGACTCGCTCCATCAGAAAAAATAACTGCTTTGGAAAGCAGATGTAAGACTATGTGTGATGAAGCCAGGAGCCCAATAAGGCTGGTATCAGTAGGGAGCTCTTTATGGCCTATGAGGTAACACAGTGAATAGAACTTGGTTAACCTTTGTATATACACATGGTAGAGGAAATATTTGCTGGGAATAAATGAACATTTTGCTTCAGCTAATTCCTTGTGTGGGTCTGGCTGTTTGGGGGCTGATCCTGAGAGGAACTACCCAGACCAGGGCCCACCCTGTCACATTGTGGTGGAGAATGCAGACAGCCTCAATCTTGGCCATCAAGTAGGCAGTATGAAAAGGGAGTTTGACCTGCAACAGGGCTTACCAGTGAGTCAGAGAGAGAGTGGGGGGATTGTACCCTGAAAGCAGCAGAGGAAAGAAAGCGACTGAAGACCACCCTGTGTGCACTCCCTGGGGTACAGGTGAGCCTGGGGTACAGGTGAGACCAGGCCAGAAGCAGACATGCTGGAGAGGCCCTGCATGTTGGTGTGACAAAACGGCGGCTGGAGGAGTGTGCTGCAGTTGGAAATGAGCAGCTTTTGGAGTTACGTGGAACCAGAGTTGCAGAAGTGTGTCCGGGGAAGATCACAACCACATACCCAAGTTCCTAGAGAGGAGAGTCCCGCTGCAGAGAGGACAGACAGCGTGGGGACTAAGGTACCAGGATTACCCCCGATGGGGAGTCCTGAGAAGGTTGTGGGGAAATGGGACACTTATGGCGATGGTTCCCCTCCTTGAATTATAACAGTGAATGGACTCAGGGAGGCTCAAGATGGACAATATATGTGAGCAGGGGACAAAATGATAAAAAGACATATAATTATTAGAATTTTAATTTTATGACTTTATGGTCCCTTTTATGGGAGAGAATTAAGGGGAGTTTTATGGAAAAGATGTGTATAGATAATTGTGTTGAAATATTTGTATAGTAACTTAAGTACTTTAACTTGCTGTTGTCTTATTTGTTCTTTACGTTTTATAAGTTGTAACAACCTATTTGGTTTTATACAATAAAGATTTGAATTGACAATAAAAAGACTGTCAAATTTACCACCTGTGAAAAAACAGGATGGGAAAAGAGGGTGGGTCCTCATGAAGGATTGAAGGACTGCCTGAAGTGAGAGAGACAGAGTTGTAAAAGCCAAAGACTGAGCTAAGAACAGTCCTGGAGAAAGGAAATGAGAAAACCTGGCAGGGGGCAGCCCAACAAGAGATGGGTCCCCTAAACAAGAACCCCAAGTAGAGGGAGGTCCTCGGGAGATAAAGAAATGCTGGGAGTGTGGCCATCCAGGGCATGTTAAGAGGAACTGCCCTGTCAAAAGGTATAAAGGAAGAGGTGCTGGTGTTGCCAGAAAATGGGACACCTACAAAGGGACTGTCCCAAAACAAAGAGAGCTAGCGCAGAGTCTAAAAGATAAAAAGGGGTTCAAGCAATAAAGACTGAACTGTGCCTAAGAAATAAAGGATTGTGCAAAGCTAATTCCCAAGTGAGACTGTATAAGTGGTTCTGATCCTGAGAACATTTACCCTGGCAAGGCATGAGCCTGTCACAGTCATTCAAAGCCATTATTAGTTATTTGTTGTTTCTACTATGGTAAAGTCTAGAGGTCCTGAATGAGGATGAGGTTGTAATAAATGCCTTTCATGCATCTAATAAAAAGGCAATCCCTGCCCCAGCCCAAGTGCTGAAGTTATTAGATAAGCACTAAGGGAGCATTTTGAAAGATTTATGCAGGATTTATCAGTGCTAACTCCCACAGACACATGCTTCCCACTCTGAAACCTGTCAGAATGATTTCAAAATTGCCCCTTTAGTGCCAAACAAAAAAGGAAATGCCAAAGTGAACAGGTCCCCAAATCTAACTTTTTAAAAATAAAATGTTCATTTGCTCTATTGTGCTATGCTTCTGATTCTGCAAAGTCACAGTCTAAGGCCCTTTAGCTCTTGGAATTCCGCCATCCCTTCTAAGTAAGCCAACAACAGCAGCAAAATCCAGGGTGCTGGGTTTCTTCACAGGCAAATGAATGCACATCATATCACCCCTCTGCTCTGCTCTGCCTGTCTTGTCTTGTCTTATTCATTTCTTATGAGCAGGCAGGTTACTGACGTGTACAAGAATCCCGCTCTCTGCAGCACTAGCAGGGTCACTATATACTTCAATAGCAAACTGGCTGATAAGATGGAAGCGAACGGGACAAAACAGAAGACTATGAATACGTCTAAAAATAAATCATCCAAAGCCAAGGGTAGGTCTCATTTTGTGTCTCCTAGCCTTAATGGTGGCTCATAAGAGAAAGGGAAGCTTTTATTTATTTATTTATTTATTTATTTAATTCAGCTTTTATGCTGCCCCCTCCTGCCACAGGCAGCTTGGGGCAGCATACAACAATAAAACACACAAAACATCTAAAAACAATTTTAAACAGTAATACATAAAAGCAGCAATAATACCCCCATCTAACAAACCTCCCCCTTCCCCAAAGGCCAGGCGGAACAGCCAGGTCTTGCATTGTCTATGCTTATGGCAGCGTATATCTAGTACGTACAGAACATCAGTAATTTGAAGGCTGCCATTAGCACAGCCCCAGCTGGCTAATGGTAAGTCATAACCATACAACCACACAGGGATGATGACACAAATTTTCAGGTCAGAAGATTGGAAATCACTCAAGTCTTTATCTCGCTCTCTCTATTGTACATTTTCTAAGGGCCACAGAAGTTTCTGGCAGTTATTATTAATAATAAAAGTAATTAATAACAAGCATTTATATAGCGCAAGCAATGTACCTGGCACTTTACAAAGTAATTGAATAGATACGGTCCCTGCCCTAGGGCTTACCATCTGAGAGATGGCAGGGGTGGGGATGAAGGAAGGGGAACAGAGGGAGAGACAAGGAGTGTAACATTCACGAAGATGCGAGGTCCCAGGTGCACATGCTTGGCTTGGTTACATCGAGAATGATGGCTGGCTGGGACATGTGGTGAGGATATGAGAACACAGACCTCAGGTAACAGATTGTACTGGATGGAGGGTATCAGCAGGAGTTAGGTGAGGGGAGCAAGAAGTCGGGGAGGGCAGAGCGTAAGAGGTGGATCTTGAGGGATTTGAAGGTACGAAGGGAGGGGGCAAGGCGGATGTAGGAAGGGAAAGAGTTCCAGGTGTGGGGAACAGCTAGGGAGAAGGGACAAAGGCGGTTAGGTGAGCAGGGGAGGCGTGGGAGGGCGAGATAGGGGACAGAGGAAGAGTGGAGTTCATGGACTGGAGTATGGAGGGAAATTAGCGCAGAGAGGTAGGGGGGAGCAAGGTTGTGAAGAGCTTTATAGGTGAAGACTAGGAGCTTGTGCAGAATTCGTTCAGGAAGGGGGGGCAGTGAAGAGAGGATAGGAGGGGCTGCACGTGGTCAAAGCGACGAGCAAGGTGGATTAAGGGACGAGCAAGTGGTGCTTAAGGGATGTACTCAGATTCAGAATGGGGAAATGGAACGGCAGGGTACAGATCATGGATCTGTGTTATGGATGCAACCCCTATCCTTGAGTGCATGCCCTCATCTCCGCTCCCTTGCCCTGAGCTCACTCTTTCAGTGCTTTGGGGTCGGAACTAGATTCAGGGGCCAGATCCAGGAACTAGAAACGAAGGGGACAAATAAAAACTAAACTAGACATGGGTCACATTTGGCATCTGGGCTTGAGGTCATAGCTTAAGCAATGCTGATTTACACTAGCTAAGGATCTGACCTTTTACAACAAAGGTTGCCTGTGAGAATCCTACCAGCCCCTCTAACTGGAGAGAGAGAGAGAGATCTGTCCTGCATCTGTTCAGTCTATAGTTCTAACTTCTTACATTCCTGAGAAATGGCCCTGTGTGGCCCAAATCCTTGCACGCTTTTCCAAACAAAAGTTGGCCCAAGAAGAGAGATTATCTGAACTATTTTGGGTAAAAACAGACTTGTGGCCAAAAGGACTGGTCCCCAAGCTGCTCCGGGGCAGAAAATAGTGACGACATGGCCCGGGTCAGGTTGGGCACTGAACTGACGTACCTGTGGCCAGGGAGCCATCCTGCTGGCTGCACGGCCTGGATAGGGCCAGCAGCACAACAAATGTGTGGGCAGCTGGCCCCACCCCTCTGCCATGACAGACAGCCATGGTGGCCAATGAGGCAAGCCATGGTGCCCAGTCAGGGCTGCCCTTGGCCTGCGGCAAGTATGGCGTGCCGCAACAGATGTACTAGCCCACTGTGACCCACCTTTGGCTCACATGGGCAGCCCTTAGCCCAGGCTATGACCTTGGAGATTTGCTGAGGTCACATGCCAGGCTAGCCACCAACACTCCCTGGGGCAATCCCTGGTCAGCATTTGGCAGCACGTGTTTACACGTGCCGCTGGGTCCCAAGACAAATCAGGCCACAGCGGGCCAAAATCATGTCTGTTTTAACTCGTCTCGTTTGCTTTTTTTAAAAAGTTGAATTTGTATCAGATTGATGAGCCTAGCAAATGAAGTTCTCTGTTTTTGGGCACAGTGGGGAAGCCTGTTCTACCCTGCTCTGCCAATATTGACTTGGAGGGATGACAGGGTAATTCCATCTTCAATCTCATTCACCCCTTGAGCTCCCTGGAGGAATTTCTGGTGCAGGTGCCTGCCAAGTGTGGGTGTTTTTAGACAAGCACTTCCTATTGCCCATCAATCACCCGCCCATCATGCACGTTGCAGGGCTGCGAAGGGCGCCAATGCAGCCCTGCAATATGCATGATGGGTGGGTGATTGGTGGGGAGGCACTTGTCTAAAAACACTGTGACGGTGATTTTTGTGATGTGCAGGTACACTATGAACTTGTCCAAACCATATAAGCTACCAACCAGATCTCTGATACCGCATTAGCGTTCTGAAATAGTAATGCGGGTCCCACATTTCTGAAAGACCACCTCCTCCCCAATGTTCCATTGTGATGGCCGCAGTCAGCCAGGAATGCCCTCTTGCAAGCACTATCTGTCCATCAAATGCACACTGCAAGGGTCCATAGAGAGGCTTTCTTGTTAGTTGTCCCACTAACGTGGAACTCCCTTCCCCTGAAGATTCATCAGAGCCCAAGCCTGAGCATTTTCCAGAGGCAATGTAAGACCTTTCTGTTTGGCCAAGCATTTGGTAGCTGGGGACAGGGGTTAGGGATACAGGTTTGTTGTTTTTTTTTTTATATATATATATATATATATATATATATATATATATATATATATATNTATATATATATATATATATATATATATATATATATATGCTGTTATCCCCCTGAGCCTTTGGGAAAGGGTGGAATACAAATATCAATCAATCAGTCACGGAAATGTGAAGACATAGAGATGAGAGAGTGAAATATACTATCCTTTAGAAACCCTCTTCAGCCAAACCTGCAATGTCATTGATTAAGCAACCATGATCCTGCAAAGACTAGATACCCAACCTGCAAGACTTATGACAGCATGATGCTATGAGTTAGCATGGGCATAAAAATAGGAAAAAGGGGGACATTGCCCCCATCCTGCTCAGAAATCACATTATGCACTACTTATCAATGGAATAACAAATGTCTACAGTGAGGAGGGGCAACTCAGTCTATTTGGTCTTTCCAGCCCCCATTCCCATCCCTTAATCTTGCTCCTGTTTTGTTTTGTTTTTTAACAGAACAGTCTTTAGATGAAATGACAGCCATACAACCTTGCATAAGCCTCACTTCAACCCCTGACCTTCAGATTTCCTTTTCAAGCCCTACCACTTGAGCTAAAGAATCAACAGCTGGCTGGATTGTTTAATTCAGTTAACACAGAAGCATTTGACTATCACCTACTAGCCAAATAACAGTTCCTTAAAATGCTGTGCAGCAGCATTAGCAGTGTGGCTGGATGGCTGAGGGGGCAGTCATCATGGAAAGAATCCTGAGTTCTGTCCTACACTACGCCCTTTGTGTCGCCTTTCCGCTTCATGCCCCTAGTTCCTCACCTGGCAGAGCAGCGTGTTCATTTAAAGATAAAATGGTCTTGTGGATAGGAAGCACAGACAATGGAAGTGGAATTCAAACCTTAATTAGGATCATGACCCAAGGCTAGCGGCGTAGGTAGGTGGGAATGGACCCTCTGCTGGGTCATTCCACTCCAGTGTGCATAGGCACTCTACTTGTATGTGGACTCCCTCCCCCCCGAGTCTTGTGGGCCCCAGTGCAGCTGCACCTATCATAGCTACACCCCTGTCAAGGGCTACAGGAGATCTGACAGGAGTCTCTCCCTCTGTAGGAACAGCTCTAAAATTAAGGAGAGGATTTAACTCTCCAAAGTCAAAATGGGAGAGTGTCTCCCCATTTTATGCCTATGCTAACTCACAGTGTATTGTGTTACATGTTGTCATAAGTCTTTGCAGGGTGGGAATGTAACACTAGAAGAAGCAGAGGGCTGTCCTTAATTACAAGGTCAGGTTGGCTAAATGCAATGGTTAGTGATAGGAAGAGGTAACTAGTAACTAGTTCAAATTGAATCAAGAACTTTGTCTTTCAGAAGGTACTGAGAAAACTTGTTGGTCCTCTGGTTTCTGGTGTTATTGAGGAAATCCACATTCTCATTTTATTGTGCTCTCCCCAAGTTAATGGCACACCCCGTATCTTCATCTCTACAAACTCTCTTGTAGATACATCCTCCTAAGGAACCTGTAGTGCAGTTGTGAGCCTGGGGTCACCACCTCACTGATATGACACTCGTCAAGCCTTGTGGCTACTTCTTAAAAGGGCAGAAAACTGAACTGGATTGAGAGGTAAAGTTTAATAATTTGTTTTGTTTTCTTTGGATAATGCAAAGTGCTTCCTGTTTCTATCTGACAATATGACACAAGTGATTTGCCATGGCAACCAGCTTATGAAACAGAAAAATGTTGATCAGAAGGTGCTGGTTGCTATGGTGAGGAAAGAAGCTGAGGCCTTTTCGTCTTTGTTCACTGGTGGCTGTGCATCATCTAGCAAGTAGGAACTGTGTCAATAAAAACCCTTTCCAGACTTTTAAGGCAGTAGATTGGTGTTGCATTGCCTGACACACAGGTCAAACCTGAAGTGCAGTCATCATGGAGCGAAGGAAATATACAGAAATGCAGGGATAGCGCTGGGCCCTTAGAAAAACAAATGAAAGTTATAGCTACTCTAGACATTTGTCCATAAATGGATATTAGACAAGTAGGTCAGTGTCTGGGAGTCAATAGCAGGAAATTAATCACTCCATTATGACCTTGTGGGCTGGGCCAACAGGCCGGAACCCCACTAGACTTGTCCTGAGTCTAACCGGGTGAAATTCACTCTGGGAGGGCACAGGAACCTGGCCAGTGGCCACTGCAACCCTGGAGACAGTCACCCCAGGTTCCTCAACCAGGTGGCCCCACGACCCTACCCTTTCAAGTAGCTAGGGTACCTGGTTGGCCGGTGCACGGGATGGACTCTCTGCACTCTGAGGCCTGGACTGGCGAGCAGTGGCTTCTTCTCTATCCAGAATTAGGATGAGTTGCAGCAGCAGACGCTGGTCTGCAATCCTCCTGGCAGAGAAACAGAAGTGCCTTGGTAGCAGCCAGCAGGTAAAGCCCGCACCGTCTCCTCTTCCTCTCTTCCATCACCCCCTCATGGCCTCCGAGATGGTCTTTGAACTCTGGGCCGACTCTTGCCTCCACCTTGTTGCCGTAGTGACTCCACAGTCAAGGCTTCTGCCACTGCAGGGTGATGACATCTATCGTGGGTGCGGCTGAGCCCGGCGCGGCTATTCCCCGTGGGGCTCCTTGTTTCTGCCAGGAGTGCTGGTAGCTGTGCTGTGTCCTTTCGCTGATGTGGGCCAGCCCAGGGCGAGTTATTACATACCCAGGCTTGGGCCACCAAGACATGGCCCAACGGGCTGGGCCCAGGAGGTGCATCATCTATCTGCTGAGGAAAAAAATAATCAGTATTGGTGTGTTGTCAGCCAGACCAGTGTTGTGTTGTCAAAGGCATATGGCTTTAATTCCAGGAACCATCGCAACAACCTGTGGTTGGTGTCTTTCATGGTGTTTAACCATTGTAACAGGGCATGGTCTGTAATTAGCGTAAATTGTCACCGGTCTAAATAATAATGGGGAGCACTGATAGCCCACCATATAGCCAATACCTCTTTCTCAATAGTCACATACTATCACTCCTGTGGGGATAGCTTATGATTGATATAGGCAGTCGGATGTTCTTCTCCATTAACTACCTGGGATAGGACAGCATTGAGTCCCACCCCAGAGGTGTCAGTTTGCACTATGAACAGGAGTGAGAAATTCAGTGCATATAAGACTGTGTTAGGATCATAGGCCCCCAGGCCACGCCCCCCAAAAAGAATAGGGGCAGCAATCCCCACGACCAACTCCCCTGAGATCCTCCCTGGACCCAGCAACACCTCAAACCACGGCACCGCTGCAGCTGACACAGAAGATTCTCCCCCACTGCAGTAACACTCTCCCGGCGCAGCAGGGGCTTCCCCGATGCCGCACAATGCGGGGGTGGGGCCAACAACACTGAGACGTTCTCAACGCCTCCAGACACGTTACAGGGGCATGGTCAGCAATACAAATGCTGGTGCTATGATGCACACAGCGCCGGTGATCAGAGAGACTGGCCCCCTGGACTGAGCGTGTGACTGTATTCCTTATCCCTGCTGTTGCCCTTTCTCCCTTGCCCTTTCCCCTTCTACGAGCGTGTGGAGTGTACTGGCCTGCCTGCTTGGGGTGAGTGTGTTCCTTCCTTATTTTCCTGGTATTGTGAACGAACGAGCGAAAGTTTCAGTGATAGTCAGAGTGCAAGCCCCTCCCACTCCGGGGGTTCAGCCCTTCCCCCCCCTCCACAGTGTGATTTACCTGCTCCCTCACTGAAGCCCTGTGATCCCTACTCCCCTCGCCATCACTGTGAGCACTACTCATTCCCCTCTTTGTGGTGTGACTTGGCTGTGTGGGTGGTTGAACGGTGGGGCAGGGCATTCCAGTGTATCTGCTCGGCGCCCTATGATGATAAGGGCCTAATCCCTATTGGGATTCAGTGGCCCAACTACTATTCTGACGGGCATCCTACTTTCCCTTCGGGGACTTGCCAGCAACACTGTGAGTGGCCCGTGTCTCATACCACCAAACCCCGCTTGGTCCCTTTCTGGGAACCTAACCTTCCCTTTCCCTCGAAGTGAGGTATCTTCTCTCCCCCTCCCCCCCCCCGCCTCACCTGACAGACTGGGACATTACATAGCTTCTGTTTCAGTGTCTGGAAGGCTTTCTCACATTCAGCAGTCCATTGTACCTTTATGGGTTGTCGTTTCTGGGCCAAGTTGGTAAGCAGAACTGCTACTGAGGTGAAGTGAGGAACGTATCGACGATATCCACCACAACTTTAGTGTAAAAATTGAGGCAATAGGAGAACTAAAGGTAATGAAAGGTCTTGTTCAGTTTTATGGGATCAATTTCAGATGGTGGAGCCCACTGATCCTGGGGATGTGCTTGGGGCTGTCAGAGTCACCACTTGTGAGCTAGATCCATGCCCTCCTGGCTGGTGAAAGCCAGCCAGGAGACATTATGGCCACTGCTGGCAAGGGTAGTCAATAACTCCCTTAGGGAGGGCAGGGTGCTGGAGTGTTTGAAGGAGGCGGTGGTCCCGCCCATGCTTAAGAACCCATTTTTGGACATTGACTCCCTGGCCAGCTATCAATTGGTCTCTAACCTTCCCTTTTTAGGGAAGGTTACTGAGTGGGCGGTGGCTTGGCAGCTCCAGGAACATCTTGATTGCATTGGGTTTCTGGATCCCTTGCAGTCTGGCTTTCGTCTGGGTTATGGCACTGAGACAGTGCTTGTGGCCCTGGTCAATGACCTCCACCTGGCAATGGACCAAGGTCAACAGACCCTGTTGATCCTATTATATCTGTCAGCTGCATTTGACACTGTCTGTTGAACATGACGTGTTGGTGGGCCGCCTGCGGGACCATGTCAGGGTGGGTAGAACCATCTTAGAATGGTTCTGTTTTTTCCTGGCCATGAGAACTCACTGGGTGGTCCTGGGGAATTGTACATCTTCTCCCCGGGACTTCACGTGTGGAGTCCCGCAGGGTTCCATTCTGTCCCCACTCTTGTTCAGTTTGTACACGCAGCCACTAAGGGAGGTTGTACCGGGGTTTGAAAGTGTGCGGTGTCACCAGTATGCTGATGACACCCAACTCTAGCTCTCATTTTCATCAGACCTGGGCTCAGAGATCTCGGTGTTTACCTGGTGTTTGGTGGCTGTGAGGGATTGAATGAGGGCAAGCCATCTGAAGCTGAATCCTGACAAGATGGCGGCGATGTTGGTGGGCAAGGATTCGGGGGGCCTAGGAGTGGTGGAATCTCCTGTCATTGATGGGGTCTGCCCTCCTTTGGTCTCCCAGTCCCAAGTCTGGGAGTGCTCCTCAATCTGCAGCTGTGCCTGGAGGTCAGGTGGCAGCTGTGGGGGGGCGGGGGGGAGTGCGTTTTGGCAATTACATCTGGTCTGACAGCTTTGGCCATATATCTCAGACTCTGACCTTGCTTCCATCATCCATGCCTTTATCACCTCAAGATTAGATGATTGCAACATGCTCTACATGGGGCTGCCCTTGATGCTGGTCCAGAGGCTGCAGCTGGTGTAGAATGCGGTGGCCCATTTGCTTATGAGAATGGGTTGCAGGAAGCACATAACACCAGTGCTCCAAGTGCTGCACTGACTACCAATAGTCTACCAGACCAAATTCAAGGTGTTGGTGTTGACCTGTAAGTCCTCCATGGCCTAGGCCCTGCATACCTATGGGACCGCTTCACTTCCCATGTTCTTGATCAGCCCCTGAGGTTGTCCTGGGGCGCTTCTTGGAGGTCCCTCGGACAAGGTGGGTGACCACCAATCAAAGGGTTTTTCCGGTGATTGCCCCCATGCTGTGGAGGGGGGTTTGATTGGCCCAGAACTTTGTCTTCTTTCGCCATGGCTGTAAGACCTGGCTGTTCCGTCAGGCATTCGGTGAGGGAGAGGGGTAGGGAGGGATGGGGTTTTATTTTCCCAGTTGTAGGTTTTTGCTAATATTAATTGTGTATATATTTTATATAGATGTTGTTTTTATTGATTTTGTGGAATTGTATTTTATATATGTTGTTCACCGCCCAGGGCTTCCAGAGTCAGGATGGGTAGGATAAAAATATAATAATAAATAATAAATAAATATAAATAATAATAGCCTGCTAACCCAATGAATTGTTGAACTTTCCATTTTGTCCCTGGGCAGGGGCTGTTGCAGAGGGCCTGTACCTTGTCTACAACTGGGTGCAGCTGCCCGTTGCCTACCCTAATGCTGAGGTAGGTAATTTCTCGGGGCCATATGTGGCATTTTGTGGGGTTAACTGTTAGATACTCTGCTGCTAGGCTGTCAGCCATGTGTTCCAAATGGACCAGATGGTCATCTCAGGTCTTACTAAAGATGATGTAATTGATATATGCTGCTGCATATTGAGTATGGGGGGCCGTAAACAGTCCATCAACCACTTGAATGTAGCCACCACCCTGTGTTGACCAAATGGCATCCTGGTGAATTGGTTCAAGCCAAAAGGTGTAGAGAGAGCTTTTTTCTCTTGTGCAGAGGAATCCAGTGGGATCTATCAATATCCTTTCATAGGTCAGGTGTTGACATATGGGTGACTTCTCCATGCTGTTCAAGGAGTGTGTTAACTCTCAGCATCGGATAGACATTGAATTTCAATATGGCACTTACTTTATGGCAGAATCTTATCGACCCATTGGGCTTCCCAATGAGGACTGGTTGGCTTCACCTGGGACTCTCGGGTAACCCCGAGCTCCAGCATTTTTTTTTACTTCTTCTTTGATGATGTTCCATCGGTGACAGAAATGGGTCACAGAGAGTCCCTGTCACAGCCCAGCTCACAGAAAAATACTTGCCCCCTCAGTTCAGGGAAGAAAGAAACACAGCCCCTTTAAGTGACACTCTCTCAGGTTTCAATTACCCAGGAATGTACTGCTTCGGGTAAACTCCTGGACTGCTGGATGACCCAGCTCAAGGCCCTGCAGAAATCATTAATGGAATCTACCTCCACAGTATTTCCCTGCTCAGGCAAGTGCTGCCAATGACATCGCGGCTTTATGAACCCAAGTCAACATTGCTGAGCATGGAACTAGTACAGATACTGTCTTGAACCTTGGAGCCCCGGATGAGCGTCCACGGAACAGGAGTTGATTAGCTCTCAGCATGGCTAATCCGGTCAGGCAGACACAGAGTGCACTTCTAGGGGCTGCCTCTGGATGGTACCATTGAGAGTTGTTGCAATCTGCAACAGTTCAGACCTGGGTTGCGAATTCCCGACCAATTGTGCCTGATCTGTGGTGGTATCCATGGTCCCAGATGGTCCTTGGGGGAAGATCTGGTCTGAGACCATAGTTGTGTTGGAAAAACAGCTCCAGATGACATCACCTTTTGCACCAACAAACCCTAATGACCGCTAGGGACATTTGGGAGTAGAGATAGTGAGTTAGTGTGAATGTTACTTTAACCTTTCCTGATCTCTGCTTCTAAGCCCCCTCCCAGGTGGGATGTGCCCAGGAAGCTCCTATTGGACTTCCTCCTTCTTCCTGACCTTTCGCCATTCCTAAATTCTCTCTCTGACCTTCAACATGTCTGGCCACCATGCTGGTGGCAGCTAGCTAGTAAGACTAGGGATAGGCCTTTCCTATCACAATGTACTTCTCAATAAAGTAGTTTATTTTAATCTAGAAACAATCTCCAAGGTGTTGATTACTACTAAGCTGTTGCTACTAACAATTCAAGCTGCTTTTGGTTTTTTGGTTTTTTGACCATTAATAAAATTCCAACATAAAGTTATGGGCCCAGAATCCTCCTGAAGATCCTAACAGATTTTTTGGAATTCAAATTGAATCTCGAAGGAGAAAAGCACAGCTTATTTTTGTACCTGGTTTTTGTTTTGGAACAAGAGAAGCAGCATGGAGCAAGCTCAAGGGAACCTCAACATTCCAAAGCTGGAAGGAGCGAATTTCAAAGATTGGAATTTCCTCATGCAATCTTGCTTAAAGAGTCAAGGTCTTTATGAAGTGCTAATAACACAAAGACCCACGGATGCAGGAGATGAACAAAAGAATTGGGACAGACAAAATGACAAAGCTCTTGGAATCCTAGGAATGAATGTAAGTCCAAAACTGTTTGTTCATTTTGAAAATGTGACTTTAGCCAGTGATGTGTGGAACAAGCTGGAAAATCTCAATTTGAACTGCCAGTAATTTGAGGGATGTTCATAAAGCCACAATGTCAGCAGCAGCACTGGCCTGAGCAGGGGAAGACTGTGGAGGTAGATTCCATGAATGATTTCTGCAGGGTCTTGAGCTGGGTCATCCAGCAGTCCAGGAGTTTACCCAATGCAGTACGTTCCTGGGTAATCAAAACCTGAGTGAGTGTCACTTAAAGGGGCTGCATCTCTTTCTTCCCTGAACTGAGGGGGCAAGTCTTATTCTGTGGGCTGGGCTGTGACAGTCCTCAACCATCTTGCCTGGCTCTGTCTCCAGTCGATGTACAGCTAATGGGGTACAGCCTGGACGGGACAAAAAGATGTGATGAAAACATTGCAGCAGGGAGTGTACTTGTTGTTTTGTACCTTTGTGAGGTGTGCTCCCACTTTTGGTGGTTCTCAGAGGCTGATCGTTTGGAAAGAGGGCCCACATTTGGCATTTTCTGAGTACATGGTGACCCAGATAGCATCCCTCTCTATCCATTCCTTCAGCAAATTCACATGATAAACTTGCAATTCCTTTTGGTGGCTGGGAATGTGTACCTCGTAATCAACTGGCTGACCCCACCTTCCACATGATCTCAAAGGGTCCTTGCCACTTGGCTAGCAGTTTTGAGGAGGTGGTAGGTAATGAGTAGAACTTGTTGTCCTAACTGAAAGGCGAGCATGTTGATCATAATGCTCCTGCCACTGTTGAGCATGTAGTAGTTGTTCCTTCGCAAAGGTCCCCAGGCGGTCTAGTTGTTCTCGTAACTTTAGCACATGTTGTATGACTCTGGTGGACTGGAGGGCCATTTCTTCCCATTCTTCACGGAGAAGATCGAGAACACTGCAGGGCTGTCTCCCATATAACAACTCAAATAGTAAGAAGCCCATCAATAAACCCATCAGTTTGCAGGTGGTACATAGATGTGTGGAGGATCCCTATTTTCAAAAGTGTACATAGTAGTTTCAACACTTTGCTTGTAAAATTGGTTTCTTGGTTAGTAAGGACGGCCTTAGGGAGACCTACCCTGGTGAACACCTTAAACAGTTCCTTGGCTACTGTTTGGGTTTTAATAGATCGCAAGGGAATGGCTTCTGGTCTGCATTGACCAGTATATGGGTATGGCCTGCTGAAGACTTCTCCAAGGAACCTACTATATCCATGCCTAATGCCTATGCTCTCAAAAGGTACACCTATGAATGGTAAGGGAATCAACAGTGCTGGAGGTACCCTTTGGGTACTGGCTCTTTGACACTCAGGCAACAGCATTGTACTTTGGCCTTTACCTCTGGACAATAGAACCTCTGCACTATCATATCCCACTTCTTCTGTTCTCTCAGGTGGCCAGCAAATGTTACCTTGTGTGCTAGTCATAGAATTTCCCTCCTGACTTCTAAAGGGGCCACTAACTGCCACTGTTCCCTTGCATCTGGTCTGGTTTTATCAACCCTATAAAAATGGTCCTGATCCAGCTCAAAGTGGGACCAAGTTGGGGGTGTTTGGTGATCAGTAAGTTGCCCATCTACCACAGCTATATGTTCATAGGCATGTTTCAAGGGGATCATTTCTTTGTGCCACGACAAGGTCAAACATACTTAACAGTTGTTTGGATTTCAGAGGTGAGTTGGTCTCTTCCTCCCACTCACCCAGGACTTCTAAAGGAATCAGCAGTTGTGGCCAAGTTGACAAGTTGCATCTGATGACCTTCACAGGGAAGACCAAGTTGGGGACTATTCCCACTTCCATACAGGTGGTTTTCCCTGTTGCTGTAATCGCCAACATACTGGTGGTATATGACTTCCAGTTTCCATGGATGCAGCGTATTTGCAACCAGGATGAGGTATGAGGGGTATTGCCTTCAACCCCCTTTCACACCAAGGTCTGACTACACCCGGTATCAAGTAGGGCCATATACTGACGGCCTTACATCCATGTAGCACTGGCACCTGGGAGTGTATTGGTGGGTCAGGTGGGGTGTGCTCCATGCAGACTTCAGCAAGGGTGCAGTCCATTAAGGGACAGTCCTTTTGCCAATGCCTTTCTTCACCACACATGAAGCAAGTCATCAACAGGGCCTCCCAGAGCAGCAGAGCCAGATCCAGTTGCATCGCTCTAGAAGGCCCTGTTTGGCGGGACCACGAAGCGGTCAGAAGGAGCATCTGAAGAGCATCGAGAGAAGCTGCTGCCACCGCCACCACTACTAGGTGTGTTTATTTGCCAGGCTGAGGGGGGGGGAGATTCCCCCCCCCATGCAGCCTTGAGGGGAGGGGAGGCCGACTGCTGCCAATCCTGCTAGGTTTGTTTATTTGCCCAGGTGCAGAGGGCATGGAGAGAGGTGAGCCCTGCCAGCTCCTCCCACCCAATGCAGCCAGGGTGGAGGGGAAGCCAGTTCTGCACTGCATTTGGGAGGCTGGGGAGCCCAGTGCAGTGAGGTGCAGAATCTGGCCCCGAGCCTCCCACACTCCCGTGGAGCTGTTAAAAAATTCCACAGGAGAATCGCGGCCCTGAGGGTAGCCCATTGATCCTCAGTCCATCAAGTTGAGACAGACATCCGTTCAAATGTCTGAAGGAAAGCTTCAGGGTCATTGACACTCTGTGCCCATCTTGTTAAAGTGGACAGGTACCAACAGCAGTCATGTTTTGGAACTGGGCTGCAATAATGGGGCGGTCACCTCAGTGATCAGATGGGACTGGGCTTGGGATTGGGTTGCTGCCAATTTCTGCACTAGTTGGACTTGCCTTGTCTGTTGTTGATTCGTTAATTGTCAAATCAGCTGTTGGTTTTCAGAGGCTTGTATCAATCAATAAAGTTTATTTTGCATGACCAAACAGTCATTGCAATGAATTTAAAACCTAGAAAAACTAAAAATATACAATAAAACTTTCAGTCAAGAATACACTGTGCAAGGAGGAAAGCAAACACATATGGGAAAAACAACTGCAAAGAAAACGACAATAAAGACAATATCTGTAAACGGATCTTATGTTTAAAGAGCCAGTGTCCAATATAAATCAGAACAAAGCCTGAAGACATGCAGAGGCTTGTAAACGGTATGCCTCCACCAACCACTTTGCCATAGCCTCTGGATTCATGATTGGTTGTGGCCTATCTTTCTCAAGAGTGTTGACTAGACGTAAAGGAAGCCAAATAATGCCGCATGTCTTTGGCTGGTTGTCCGTTTTGGCTTCCTTCCCTCCCTCCCCCTTTTGCCCCTCAATCCCCACAAGGGGGAGCCTCGTATCCGCATTTTTCACCAGTTGTGGGCTGTGCCAAGGGGCAGGAACCCCACTAGACGTGTCCCGGGTCTACCTGGGTGGAATTTACTCTGGGAGGGCACAGAAACCCATCCACTGGGACCCTGGAGACAGTCACCCCAGGTTCCTCAACCAGGTGGCCCCACGACCCTACCCTTTCAAGTAGCTAGGGTACCTGGTTGGCCGGTGCGCAGGATGGACTCTCCTCACTCTGAGGCCCGGACCGGTGAGCAGCGGCTTCCTCTCTATCCAGAATTAGGATGAGCTGCAGGGTTGCAGCAGTAGACGCTGGTCTGCAGTCCTCCTGGCAAAGCAACAGGCATGCCTCGGTAGCGGCTGGCAGGTAAAGCCCGCCCCATCTCTGCTTCCTCTCTTCCACTGGCCTCTCTGTAACCTCTGAGATGGCCTTTAAACTCTGGGCCGGCTCTTGGCTTCGCCCTTGTTGCTGTGGTGATTCCTCAGCCGAGGCTTCTGCTGTTGTGGGGAAATGATGAGTGTGAGCCTGGCACTGCTGTTCCCCACAGGGCTCCTTGTTTCTGCCTGGAGTGCTGACAGCTGTGGCATGTCCTTCATCTGACGCAGGCCAACCCAGAGTGAGTCCTTTCAGACCTGTTGTGAACTTCTCTGATGTGACCAAAGCTGGCCATTGTCGAAGACAGGATGCTGGGCTAGATGGACCATTAGTCTGGGCCAGTGTATGGCAGTGCTTATGGTCCTACAACCACTCACACCAAGGGTGAGTTTGAGTTACCATCTTTACCAGCATCCACATTTAGAATGCTCGTTTCCAAAGTTCATCCAACAGAAAAACTTCTGCTCAGTAGGCTTAAAACAGGGGTAGGGAACCTCAGGCGTGGGGGCCAAATGCGGTCCTCGGCAAGTTGTTATATGGCCCCTTTCCAGTGCCTGGATCTGGTCCCTGGATCCAGTCTCTACCCCCAAACACTGAAAAACTGAGTTCATGATAACGGAGCACAGAGGAGGGCATGCACACATGGGTAGGGGACAGATCCAGGGCCCAGATCCATGATCTGGGTCCTTTTCTTGAATAAACCTGTTAAGCACCCCCGCTCCCAACCTCTATGTGGCCCTTGGAGCTCATACTAATATTCAATGTGGCCCCCAGGACAGAAAAGGTTCCCCAACCCTGGCTTAAGATATGATGCTGGTTTTAGAGCTCTTGTTGCCGCTAGACCAGGGGTGAGGAAACTTTTCCCTCCCAGGGGCCACTTTGAAAGCTTGCACAAGCTCTGAGGGCCACACAGAAGTTGGGGCAGGGGTACTTAAGGGATGTACCCAAGGAAAGGAAGGCCCAGATCATGGATCTGGGCCATCGAACTGTCCCCTTTCCTTGTGTGCATGCCCTCCTCTCTGCTCCCTTCCCTGTAGCTCAGTTTTTCAGCGATTGGGGGTGAGAACTGGATTCAAGGGTCAGATCCAGGAAGTGGAAAGGGGACACGTAAAAACATGCCGCGGGCTGCATTTGGCCCCCGGGCCTCAGGTTCCCCACTCCTGCTCTAGACAGATTCAACTCTGGAGGTTGTAAGAGAACAACAGGATTTTTCTGTCCACATAGGAATAACAGCAATCTAAACCGGGATGGAGGCAGTGAGAGCCCCCTCTACTCCCCATCCCGGTTTTAAAAAGCAAACATTAAATCAAGCACACAGGATATCAGTACAATCCAGAACCTAGATGACACTTTTGAGGTCCCTTCCAACTCTAAATTCTATTATTCTAAGTCAATGGAAAAAGTCAAGTCCCATTGACTTCAATGGGTGAGGTCTGCAGCTGTATAACATTGCCCCACATAAGCTAGATTCGAATCCCTGACCTCCAGATTCCCATTTCAAAGCTTTTATTGTCTCCCACTTGAGTTATGACTGGGCTGCTTTTCATCTAGCCACCACAGAAGGACTTTTCGTGTTGCCTGCTAGTTAAAGAGCTGGTTGTTAGGATGCTCCAGCAGGTATTTTTATGGCCATATTTATTAATCCCCTGTCTCAGCAGGCTTTGGAACCCTGCTTGGAAGTGTTGATTATTGCTGTAATTGGAAATAGACAGGAGGAACTGGAATTCAGGAAAGAGTGACAAACCCTAGAACAATCCTGTCTTGGATTAGGAGAGGGCCGGCCTGAGCTTTATTCTTCTTCATCTTTTCTACAGCACTTCCATTGTTGAACAATCACTATCTGATTCACCCGCCCTGTGAGATAGGTCATTATTCCCATTTTACAGATGGGGAACTGAGACTGAGAGTGACTTGCCCAAGGCCATCCAGTGAGATCATGCCTAAAAAGGAATTTAAACTGTAATTGTTTAGGTTCAAGCCAACTCCTTATCCACAAGGCTACACTCTGGCAGTATTTTGCTTTATTTCCACAGCCAATGAAGGAAACAGCCGAGTTAGTTTGGACAGAGGTAGCATGTTTCTCTGGTGCTACAACCTATGCTAGCAGATATGGATTGCCTCCTACAAGAACTTGCATATAGGGGGCACCCTGTCACACTGCCCCTTGGAGCAGATGACCAGTGGATCCTACACTAATGACCTGGCCCACCTCTAACCACACATTTGCCTTCCTTCCTCCTCCTCCAGCATAGTTCAAAGCCCCTGCCTCTGGGCCCCATAAAATTGTTGTGGCTAATAAGCCAGTTTTACTACACACTACCCCCAGTCCTAATGTCCTGTTGAGGCTGTAAAGAGAGCTTGCATGGATAACAAGCTGGTCTGATGGGCTACTTTTCATCTGGCACCAAGATACGGGTTCTTTATGCGTGAAGCAAATCTATACTGGGATGCAGGCTCTAGCTCATTGTATAAAATGAATTACCGTATTGTAATTGACTGGCTATAAATGCATTACAAGAGAAAGCTCTGAGAGCCTTCCACTCCTTAAAGAAATTGCCAGATAAATGAAATCCATTGATAAAAACTGCTGCTAAAATTATTCAACAGTGTAATTCAATTCTACTGTGCAAGTGTGGTATCTGGGGGCTCAGTGTAGATTCAGATTGTCCCAAATGGGACTCCACACTTTCAAGATTTATTTATTTTTTAAACCTCTCTTGTTAAAAAAACAATTAAGAAAAACTGAGCACGATTTTGGAAAACATGAATGAGAAGGCAGAAGTATTGTGTGCCAGCCAGCCACTGGCTTAGAAATGAATGGCGATTCCAGCTGAACACATTGTAAAGAAATCCATCCACTGCAAGTGTGAAATCTAGCTAGCCTGGACAGTACACTGGATTTAACTTTGGCAACATTAGTTTCCCCTCTCGTGCCCATGAACAAAGAGTAAAATAAATAAATAAATCGCCACAGACAATAGCATGTGGGAGTGAAAAGACAAGGCAGTCATATTTGGAGCACTGGATATAAGCAGGGTTCCATGTGTTCTGCAAAAAATCATTTCCAAAATTCCACAACCAGGAATACCCAGATTCCACGTCTGGAAAATCCTGATTCTGTGAGCAGAGCAAATCGTGCAAATTAACTAAATCCTGAAAATGATAAAAATGCATTTCGCAGCATGCCATTCCATCCATTTTGGATACCCCGTGTCTTAAAAATGCAGAATATCATTCACAGCTACAACATCCCTGACAGATGGTTGTTCTGCCTCTCTTTGAAAACCTCCAGTGACAGACAGCCTATGACCTCCCTAGACAACTTGTTCCATTGCTGCACAGCTCTTACTGTTGGTAAGTTTTTTCCTGATATTTAGCTGAAATCTGTTGTTTTCTAACTTGAGTCCATTACTTCTAGTCCTGTCATCTGTAGCAATGAAGAACAGTTCCTTGCCTTCTTCTTGGTAGCAGCCCTTTAGATATTTAAATACTGCTATTATGACTCAGTCGCCCATTAGTCTTCTCTTTGCTAGGCTAAATATACCCAGTTCCTTCAACATTTCTTCGTAAGACTTGTTTTCTAGGCCCTTTATCATCTTTGTTGTCCTCTGATGAAGCTAAACACTACACCTTGCCCCAAGTTCTTGATTGGTTGGATTGTCTGCATCCTCATTAGCTACCTGTTCTCTCTAGAAATTGAAGAGGAGTAAGTTGCCTGAGCAATGTCATAGCACTTTATGGGTCGACCCAGACGATGGTGTGTGCTTTCGGCCTACTTTACCTTTGTTCTTCCCTTACATCAACTACTTGCCTCGCTCCTGTTTCTGCTTCTTGCCTGCCTTTTCCCAGCTTCCTGCTTTGCACCTTCACCTGCCTCTTGCTGGAGTGAAAACTGGTCACTACTCTCCCAACTTGTGATTCCTCTACTCATTAGACCTAACTTGCTCCTGACTAGTGTTTAATTTCATTTGTTACACACACAAAAAAGGTGTCAGGGCTTCAAACTTGTTCCCTTGCTCAGGACCACATTGGGTGTTTTTAGATGGACCGCAGCTCTGGTTCTGCCCGTGCTAGTTCACTTCAACCCCAGGGTTGGCTGGTCCATTTAAACGTGCCCTGCCAAATATAGGGGTAGCCCTGCTTGTGGGGCTCAACAACATCCCAGAGCACCACCTGTGGAGCAGGCTCTCCAAACTTGGGACACCGGACCAAAGCAGAGCTGCTGTCCGTCTGCTTGGCAGACCCATGCTGCAGCTTCACTTTCAGTTGGCCATTGCCCTGGGCAACACCATACAGTGGTGGACACCAGAGTAGGGCATTGGGCGATCCTCCTGCAACTCTATGGTGCGTGTGGGGGGTGCTGCATGGACAGACCTTGGCCTGGAGAAACCGCTGGATCTGTCTAAAATGGACCCAGGTGGGGCTTCAAGTGGGCAGACATGGGGATGCACCCCCAGAGCAGCTCTGGGGGAAGGCAGTCTCTACATCCATCTGTTTATACCCATTAAGTTTGATGGGGACCAGGGCTGGGAGCTGCAACTGCCACCACCTATCAGCTGTTTGACAGAAAAACAATCTCCCTGCCAAACAGCTGGTGGATGGCAGCAATAGCAGCATCCGCCCTGTCCATCCATAGAAACGCCAACTGCAACCCTGTCAGGAGAGACTGGGAGGTGCTGGGGCCAAATCTTGGCCAGCCCTGACACAAATGAAGCCTGATCCTAACTCTGATTTTGGCTTCAACTAGAGCACTGGCATACCTCTTATCCTCTGCTTACTGGTATGGCTTGATCCCAACTGTGGCAGGGAACAGCGTGGAAGAACTGCTATCCCTTTAAGGACTCAGGAGTAATAGGGCAGAGACTGCTCCTTTGAGAGCTCAGTAAAGTGAAGCTCTGACTCCACCCATTCTGGGATATAAGAAGACACAGCCAGAGAGAGGAGTAAGTCTGTGCTTGACTGCAGAGAGCAGAGGAACTCTGCTGGGACTCCTGAGGACCACTGATCAGGGTCCCGAAGAGAGAACTGTGGGCAAGCCAGCCAGAAGACTGCTACCTGGCTGAGCTGGGCTATAGGAAGTGGGCTGCTGGAGGGCTGTTTCCCGGCAGTAGAGACTACAGTGTGGAGACACTTGAATTGATAATACAGACTTTGTGTGAGCTGTTCCCCTGAAGATGTTGACTATTTGGGCCACATCCTGTGGGGACTTATCCCAGGACACTTAACCTTGTTACACTGACACTAATCTCAGTATGACCCAGGTTGTTAGTGTAACTCTGACCTCCTGTCCTGAACCCCAGTCACTATTGATTCTGCTTTGGGGACCTGTCAAAGGGAAGTGCAGTTGAGCGGGGAGGCCTGCACTTGTTAGGTGGGTTGGGGTAAGTAGAGGGGGTAGGGTAAGGAGGAAGAGGTGAGGCCTAGGCAGGGACTCCTCTCTCGGGTAATCCCACGAGTAATGTGTGGGCTTTCTCTCAAGGTATGAGAGCAACCCAGAACCCAGATCATCACAGGGGAGGAGAGGAGGAGTATGCCCAAGATGTAGAGAGGAACACATCCACACAGAAACCACATTCACACTCTGCACGGGGTCCAGGGTCTGGTGCTCGGATGCGTGCGGGGAATAGGGAATCACAGGGTCCCAAGGGGTGGAAGGTAAGGGGTCTGGGATGAGGAGGGGGGGCAGGGCTGTCACTCCGGGAGGAGGGAGAGGGAAATAAGCCACGGGGCGGACAGACACACAGGGGGAGTGAAGGAACAAGGCATGAAGGGCAACACAAGTACTTACTGTCAGCAGCAATGTTCACGCAGGAGGGGGAACAAAGGTAAGGTCAAGAGCAAGAATCAGAGTCTCCAGGAAAACACCAGGATCCAGGAAGGGGCCAGCCTCTCAAGTGATTACTGGTGGGGCTCTGATGCTCCACCGCCCCCTTTTTATGGTGGCAGAAGCGTGACTACCTGACCCAGAACCCTAACTCTGCCCCCACTGTGTCCCCTGATGTTTTGCTAGCTGCGTGCTGCGGCGGGGCGGGACCAGCACCTGCAATCCCTCTGCCGGCGGTGCCTGGACATAAACCTGCGCCAGCCGCTCCTCCCCTCGATCAGCGGGGCTGAGTCCAGGGCGGCCGCGGGGCCCTCCTGCGGGGGCAGGACCCCGTCCTCGTCATGTCCGGGCTGCCACCCCATCCCCCGCCACATGCGCCCCCGCCGCCGGGAGGCATGCCACAGTGTGACAGCATTGCTTTGCACCGTGGTATCGTTAGGTGCAAAACCTGGTGAAATCAATAGCAAATCAGCATGGTCAGGCTCCCAGAGAAGGAGGTTCAACAACATTTCCAGGAGTTGTCTGTCCCTTCATCAATATTATTTATCTTATTTTATTTATCTTAAAATGTATATGCTGCCCCCTCCTGCCTCGGGTATATCGGGGCAGCTTACAGCATCTTTAAAACATTTTAGAACACTAAAATAGCAATAATGATTACAATTTTAAAAACCAACAATATAAAACCCCATCCCCCCCACCCTAACCCAACCCACACCATCTCCCTCAGGAAAGGCCTGGCGGAACAGCCAGGTCTTACATTGTCTGCAGAAAGAGGGGAGGCCGGCAGCCAAGCAGAGCTCCGACAGGAGGGAGTTCCACAACCGTGGTGCAGCCACGGAGAATGCCCTCCTTATAGTGGAAACCCAGGGGACCTCAAGAAGGGCGCCTCCAGCCGACTGCAGGGGTCGCTCCAGGACCCGGAGGGTGAGGCGGTCCTGAAGATAGGCGGGGCCCAGACTATTTAGGGCTTTAAAGGTGAACACCAACACCTTGAATTTGGCCTGGAAACCTACCGGCAGCCAGTGCAGTGAGTGAAGCACCGGTGTAATATGCTCATGTCAGCCCGTCCCCGTCAGGAGACAGCCGCTGCATTCTGCACCAGCTACAGCTTCCGAACCAATACCAAGGGTAGCCCACATAGATCACGTTGCAGTAATCCAGTCTTGAGGTAATAAAAGCATGGATGACTGTGGCCAGATCCGAGTCCGAGACATACGGCCTAAGCCGACGCACCGGATGTAACTGGCAAAATGCTCCCTTCGCCACAGCCGCCACCTGGGCATCCAGGCAGAGCTGTGGGTCCAGGAGCGCCCCCAGACTCCGTACCTGAGAAACCAGGGGAGGGCAGACCCCATCAATGATGGGGGCTGCTACTCCCTCGGCCCTCCCCACAACCATCACCAGCGTCTTGTCAGGATTTAGCCTCAGGCGGCTCACCCTCATCCAATTCCCCACAGCAGAGAAACACCGGGTAAGCACTGAGATTGCCAGGCCTGAGTCAGAGGAAAATGAGAGGTATAGCTGGATGTCATCAGCATACTGATGACATCTCGCTCCATACCACTAAAAACCTCACCCAGAGGCTACATGTACACACTGAATAAAAGAGGGGATAAGATGGAACCCTGCGGTACTCCACACCAAAATTTGGTGTAATATTCTGGAAATGTCCCATCTTGACTGCTGCAACCTACTTGCTATTTCCCCTTTCCTGGAGCTTTTGTGATGGCTGGTTCCCTAGCTTCTCCACATTTAAATTCAATCATCTCCACCTATTTTTCTGTGATTTTCAGCTCTTTCAAGGTGATCATGCTGCTCTCCGGTGACTTCACAGCATAAAGAACATCAAGTCCAACACTACGTATAGTTAACATTGAGTTGCCCTAGGGGTGGGACACCGGGGAGAATACCAGATACCGGATTTACCAGTATCAGATCTCCCCGGTATTGGATTTACCAGTATTGACATACCGTTTTATTAACATTGCGGCCATTGATTTCAATGGTCACAATGTAAAAAAACCTGGTAAAGCGGTCAATGTTAAAAATCCAGTATGCCGATACCGGTGAATATCAGATTATCAGATATAATCCGATACACCTGATTATCGGATGTATCGGATTTATCCGATACCGATATTCCCACCCCTACTTTAGATGGTGTGATAGAGGTTGGTGCTTTGGGAGCCAGAGGTCCAAGGTCTTTTTTTGCCCAGATGCCTCCTGGATGTGGTGTAGTGGATAAAAGTGCTGGACTTGGGAAGCCAGTCTCCTGTCTTGGAGGATTCAAAACCCTCTGTCCCTCTGTCTTGGAGGGAATTGGGACCCCTGTTATTGAGGGGGTCTGGCCCCCTCTGGTTACCCAGGTTTGCAGCCTTTGAGTGCTTCTGGACCCCTTGCTGCACCTGGAAACAACTCCATCTGGTGAGGAGGCTGCATCCCTTTCTTTCTGACTCTGATCTGGCCATCATCATCCCTGCTTTCATTACCTCGAGGCTAGACTACTACAATGCGCTCTACATGGTGACTGTTCGGAAGCTGCAGCTGGTGCAGAATGTGGTGGCCCAGCTCCTTTCAGAGGTAGGTCGTTGTGAGCACATTACACCCGTGCTCTATAATCCACAATGGCTTCCTTCCTGTAGCCTTCCAGGCACAATGTTGGTCTTGACCTTTAAATCCCTTAAATGGCCCGGGCCCCACATATCTGAGAGATTGCTTTTCCTTCCATGTTCCACTGTGGCCCCTGCAGTTGACCAGAACTTGGCACTCTCTCTCTTGTGGGTAGGTAGGTACCACCAGCCAAACTTCTCTGTACAACAAGGACCCACAGAGAGGCATTCTCGGTTGCTGCCCTAGTATTATGGAACTTCCTTTCCCTAGAGGTCCACCAGAGCAAGAGCTTGAGCATATTCTGGAGGCAGTATAAAACTTTTCTTTTTGGCAAAGCGTTTGTCAGGTGCCGTTAGGGGGTGGGGTGGGGTGTTAAAGGGAGTTTTATTGTATTTCTATTGTGTGTGTTTTATGTAAATTGCCCTGAGCCTTAGGGAAAGGGTGGGATAGAAATCTGAATTAAATAAATACGTCTGGTTTTGCTGACATGTCCGGACACACAAAGCACCTCAGTTCTAGCATGTCCTAAATGGCTTGAGCTCTACGTATCTCAAAAGTAGCTATCCCTGCTTTTCCCCGTATGTTCTATTGTGATGCTTAAGTTCCATCACTGCACCAAACCCATATGGCAAGGATGCACAGAGAGGAGGCTTTCTCAGTGGCTGCTCTGAAGCTTTGGAACTCCCTTCCCCTGAAGGTTTGACAGAGCCTGCGTGTTCTACAGAGGCCATGTAAGACCTAATTACCATGGGCGGATTCACAGAGGGGACTCAGGAGGCTTCAGCCCCCCCCCATTTCATTTTGACTTTCATTTTCATTGGTTTCAATGGAAAACACATTTTCGGCTGTAACTTTGTTGTTTTTCACTATATGTGGCTGAAATGTGGGCTGCATATAACTCCAATGGACAGCATTAAGTGTACCAAATCACAAGGATTGAGTAAAGGAATCCAATTTTAGAAGGAATTTAATTATTTTATTTTGCAAAATTCTTCATATACATTCATATACATTCTTAGCTGTAACTTCTTTGCCTCATATCTAATGTAGATGACACGTGGCAGATTTACACCCCTTCCCATATTTACTATCTTTGCCAAATTTCAGAAGTATTGGATAAAGGGTCCTGGTAGATATAAATGTATATCTGACTAACATCTTTGTAGTCCAATCAGTGTACATGAAATTTGGCAGGGCTGTATATATAATTTCATTATAATCTCTGCCACATATCAGAAAGCTGTGACAAAGGGTCCCAATTTTATATTCCAGAGAAGGAGCCTATGCCAGGGATTCTCTTACATCACTGTGGTATAAGATCGGTTGGTGATGCCAATTGGCCAGCAGAAAGGTCAACCAAATATCCTCATTCTGTGCTGTGATGATCCCAACATCTCTCCCACACTTGTTACTGGAAAGTGAGAAGCATCTGTTTAGGAAAGAGTCAATAGAGATTCTCTTATGTCCTCCATCACAATGCTGCAAGATGTGATTGTGATGGTAATTGACTAGCCTGGATGTGTAAACTATGTCCCCTGATTGCTGGGATGCTATCCCCAAAGTCCCAGTTATGTCCTTTATGCCCACCTCAGGGCCGCCCCCTATGCCTGCCTCGAAGCCACTACTGATTGGCCCTGTAAAGCTGTAATTGGCCAGTGAATGTGTCTGTCAGTCTTTTGGTTTGCTTCACATCCTCCCCCCTACAATATCTCTCCCCCTGCTATGCAGGGTGCCTGCCTATGACTGGCACTGCATGTGCTGCTATTTATCTGAATAATGGTTTTCACAGGGACAACATCGATTGCTTATAAAATTGGGTCCCTTTATCAAATTGTTCTGTAGTTTGGCAGAGATGACAGTGAAGGTATGTGATACATTCCTGCAAAATACCTTTTAAACAGGATGGAATATACAAATGATACAGCTGGAAATGTATTTTCAAGTTAATGTCTTATACCATCAGGACCCTCTATCCAATCTTTCTGAAAATTGGCAGGAGTGTTAGGCTTATGAAGGAACATAATATTAACAGGTGAACTGCAAATTGGATGCACAATAAAGAAGTTGGCCATGAATGTGTATGGAGTTTTTCTGAAAATCATAACATTCAATTGCTTCTAAAATCGGTTTCCTTTACCTAACCATTTCACAAATTGGTACACATAGTGCCCTCCACTGAGGGTACACGTTCCCCAAGTTTAATCAGACTTGAATAATAAAGAAAAAAGTTACAGTCAGAAATAGATTTTTCAGGTTTTTCCCTTTATTTCAAAAATAAAATGTCATTTTCAGTTCTATTTTCATTATTATTATTTGTCATTTTTGATATTGCAATAATGATAATGAAAACAACAGTGTTTGTTATCATTATTATAATAATGAAAATGACATGCACACCCCTACAAGGGGGCATGATTTGCCCATCTCTCGTTTACAGGTGGGGCGGGGTATAAATGCTTTAAATAAAATAAATAAAATAAATAAATAAATTTTATTGTTCTCTTTGGGTATGGAGTGCAGTGTGGATTTGCTTCTTACCTGATTGGCTTGTAAGGGGACATTTCCCCCCCTCTCTTTTATTGCCCTCTTTTGTACAGTGAGGATTTGCCCCTCATCTACTTTGGGCTTAAGGGGGCATTTGCCCCTCCCTGATTTATTTCCCTCTTTGGCATGGGGTACAATGGGGATTTGCCCCTAGACTTTGTATTTTCCTGTGGTGAGACTAGGGGAAGGGGTTATTTAACCATCTGTGTTTGATGCCCACTTTCAGGCGGCAGCTGGAGCCCAGCTATCATTATTCACTGCTCCAAGGAACCTGAGTCCCCCTCCCTTGTTGGAGCTGTGGCTTGGGGGGGGGGCGGTTCCCATGGCTTTGGGGTGGGGGATAAACTGGCCTAACACTGTTGCTCACTTGGCAGGGGGTGGGGCTGGAGGTGGGGCCTGCTCACCTGGGCGGAGCTATACTAACTTTGGATTTCAGCTCCCCCATCCACATCACTTCTGGATCCGCCCCGGATTACAGTGTAAGTATGTCAGAAAGGGCCCTGATGAAGAAAATATAATGCTTCCCAAGTGCCCACATCCCCAACAGCAGGGGCCAAAGATCCAACAGGAAGCATAGGCCAACAGGTTCATGGGTCCCAGTGCAGCTGTACCACCTGTCCCTATTATAGTTATTGGGTCAAGGTTTGGGTTTTACCTATTTATTTGATCAAGGTTTGGGTTTTACAGGATATCTTTTATAGTTTGTTTGTATGGGTTTTATTTTTCTATATTTCATATTTGTCTATTTTTCTATATTTTGCGGTGTAAACCGCTCTGAGCTTTTGGGGAACAGGGGTTACAAAAATCCAAATAAATAAATAAACAATAAAATTGAGATGGCTCAAATCCACGTGTTACTTTCCAAACCCCAACCTGCCCCTGTTTCCTTGAGCTTTCTCTCAGTTTGGTCTGGCCAGCAAGGCATTCTGGGACTTCTACATGAAGTGCCATGTAAACTCTGATGATTGAATGACTTCCAGCCATTGGCCTTTTATGAAAATTGATGACTAACCAAGTGTTAGTCTAATTATGCTGTGCTAACATGAAGTGATTTCCCAGTAGTTATTATTAACACTTCTTGATAAGGGAGGGAGGTGTTAGCTATAATTTCCCTGAAATAAGCTGTCTAATCATCAGAGCTTCCTGGCAGGGAGAGCTATATGTCAGGAATGGTGGGACAGGAACATGGAGAGTAGTGACCGGATCAGTGCTAGGGTGCATAGTGCAGGATTGGGCCCATGTCAAATGTAGGGATCAGCACATGGATCAGGGGTAGGGAACACGAAGGCAGGGCTGACAGATGAAGTTGACAAGAGGGGCAGATGAATGAATAGATGGTTTGAATGCCACTATTTTTGTCTCTCCTGAAAGGAGGACAGTGGGATTCAGTACCTAGAGAGGGACTGTCCCTCCTATATAGGGTATGCAGAAGGCAGTGTCCTGCGAGCAGTGGGATGGGAACACAGCACTGTCTTTCAGCTGACTGGGAATGTGAAGCAGGCAGAAGGAAGGGAGCAATTAGGGCCCAAATGTGGTATGCGTATGCCCAATAATGACCTACCCCAAACTTGTTCCCAAGAGCAAGGCCTGTTGTAGGGTAGCACTCACCTTTTCAGTGACTACAGTGGTCTTTGGGTCATACCCTGTAAGCATGTGCTTTCCTACAAGAGCCCCAATTCCTTAAAACCATCTCCATGTATGAAAACACCCCTCTTCATAGCTGGGTTTCAGGGGCGTAGCTATAATAGTTGCAGCAGGTGCAGCCTGAGGGCCCCCCGAGCCTGTAGAGTATATATGCACACTGGAGTGGAGTGCCCTAGCAGCGGGCCTATTCCATCTTCTGTACCTGGACCCATTCCCACCTAGCTATACCCCCAGGGGTTTCACGTGGAAAGTGAAGTGAATGAATATGAACTAAGAATCCATCCCCTTCCAAAACAAGAGACATGGAAATTCAAGCATGAAGTCCAAGTGAGAAAAGAACCCCCAGCACGACAGGACACTTTAAGTCTTGTCTCTCTGCCAAGATTAGAAATGGGGGCAAGAATAGCTGGATGTTTAGAGTAGCTCCCTGGGCCCATTTAACGAGAAAACCCAGAGGGGACAGAACTACATTGGAGGGGGCAGGATAAGGGATTGGTCATGTCCTTTTCTCACGGAACCCTGGCCCTAAAGGGGTGTCATGACATCATGATACTCCACAGGGTGTGGAGCTACATCAGGAAGGGGGCAAGGCAAAGGGGAAGTCATCACCCCTATCTGACATAACCCTGCCCTTGCAGAGTGCACCCTTGTGAGGTCAGAAAGCTCGCATACCTCCACCAACTGTAGTTGGTCCAATAAAAGATATCACTATACTACTTTGTCTCTATTGTGACATCATGGCACTCCTTAGGGGTGGGAAAGACCCTATGGCCTGCCCCTTTTCTCATGTGGCTGCTCCCAGAAAGACTAAATTTCTCTGGGTTAGCTGAGGGTATTCCTGGATAACTGGAGAAACTGTGACTTCCACCAGAGCCTGAAGACTCTCTGGGGTGAAACTCAGCGAGGTGGCACCTGTAAGCATGACAAGTTTCTCACTGAACTGAACAGAAAGGCAGCTAGCACCTGTATGTCAGGATCCGTCCTCAGACCCGGCAGCGCCGCCGGCAGCCCCAGCAATGAGCCCCGCGACAGGGGCGCCCGGCAGCAGACTCGGCACACGGGCAGCAGGCTCCACCCACCCGGACAACCCCGAATGCAACAGTTGCCCAGCAACATCCCCAACAAACTCCCCAGGCACCACCCCCGGATGCTGCGCAGGGGCAGGGCCTCCAGCACGCCGCTGCTCAGCGCGGCTTCAGGCAAACCAGGGAGCCGTGGCTTTCACTTTAAACACTGGTGCTGTGAGGCACACAGCGCCGGTGATCTGTTAGACTGGCCCCCATGCGTTTGAGAGGAGAGAATTGGAGTTTGGTGTTCTTGAGCCTGCCTATCCCTATCCCCCTTCCTTGGAACGTCTGTGCAGAGTGCCTTGGTGGATTGAGTGGTTGAGTGAGTGTGATCCTACCTCCCCTTCTCCCTTCCTATATTGGTAAGTTGCTCCAGCGTGTTGATTGTTGGGACAGTGAGGGTGTGA
>QEPC01013222.1:2847634-2858240 GCA_003113815.1 Sphenodon punctatus
CGAACAAGCCGTACTAAGGGCCCCGGTAGTCGCTGCTCCAGCTGCCTTGGCAGCATCACTTGTAGGTCAGCCCTTAGACCCAGTACCCTGGGGGGCAGGGGCCACCTTGCCCCGAGAACCAAAGGGTCCAAAGATTGAAAAATTCCTAGGGAATCAAAAGGCCTTTCAGGGGTTCATAGCATTGTGCGAATTGACCTTTATCACTCAGCCTGCTACCTACCCCATGGACAACCTAAAGGTCGCATTTGTTATTGGAAATTTAGGAGGTATTGCTCTGGATTGGGCGACCTCCCTGTTAAAAGACAAAAATCCATTATTAACGAACTATGCAAATTTTCTCAAAGAGTTTACCGCACTCTTTGATCACCCCCATTGGGCACGGGACGCCCAGACTCAAATTATGGCCCTAAAACAGGGGAAAAGAGAGGTATTAGAGTACATTACTCATTTTCAGCAATTATCCCTTGAATTACATTGGCCTGAGGATGTGCTTAAAGTCCTGTTCCGACGAGGGCTAAACGAGGACCTAAAGGATCAGTTAGCCTTCACCCCCCTGCCCGATACCTGGGGGCAACTTGCCACCCTGACCCTGCAAATTGAGGAATGCTTAGTGGAAAGGCGACAGGAGCGACGACAGGGGGCTCACCCCTTTACCCCTCGGCCTCCTTTCGGTGTAACATCTGGAGGAGAAGCCCTGAAAACTGGGGACGTAGAACCCATGCAATTGGGAGCAGCTCGAGGGCCCCTGACTCAAGAGGAAAGAGAAAGATGACGTAAGTCTCATGCATGTTTTTATTGTGGGGACACGACTCACTTTATCAATGCCTGCCCGGCCCTAGCCACGCAGCCCAGGCCACCGGGAAACACCTCTGGCTGAGGTGACCAGGGAACACCCCGGCTGTAATTTCCAACTCCCTGGCATTACATTCAAGGAGGTCCCATTTCCGGGTACCCCTGACTATTTTGATCTCCCCCCGGCATTCTCTTATAGTCTGGGCCCTTTTGGACTCTGGGCTTCTAGTAACTTTATGGACATGACCCTGGTGGTCACTTGTGGAATTGCCATGGACCCTAAGCCCCTGCCAGAACCAGTACACACTATTGATGGTTCTCCCTTGGCTTCGGGACCCATCACCATCCAGACCCAGCCCTTGCGGTGCACTATTGGTGCCCATCAGGTGTTTTTAGCTTTCGATGTGGGATGTACCCCCTTGTTTCCTGTGGTCTTGGGACTCCCCTGGCTGAGGAAACACCACCTCCGAATTGACTGGGCCCAGAACCAACTTCACCTAAATTCCGAACACTGCCATCTCCGGTGTCTTCAGGCTCCCCCAACCCAGTTTCTAGCAGCCACGATTCCAGTTCCTTCAGACAAAGAGGTCGCAACTCTTCCCCCCGAGTACCAAGTCTATAGAGATGTATTTGACAAGCAATCAGCCTCTACCCTGCCACCACATCGGCCTTATGATTGCCCCATTGATTTACAGCCAGAAGCAGAACCTCCGTTTGGGTGGATCTATGCTCTTTCCGCACAGGAAATGGAAACTCTCCGTCGCTATCTTGACGAGGCCCTACGCAATGGCTTCATTCGGCACTCTTGTTCCCCTGCTGGGGCCCCGATATTCTTTGTGCCAAAGAAGGATGGAGGACTCCACCCCTGCATGGATTATCACAGTCTAAATAATGTGACTATCAAGAACCGATACCCCCTTCCGTTAATTCCGGAGCTACTCAACCGTCTGCAGGGGGCTCGGGTCTTTACCAAACTTGATCTTAGAGGAGCATACAACCTCCTCCGAGTGCGCCAAGGGGACGAATGGAAGACGGACTTCTGGACACGCTACGGACATTTTGAATACCTAGTAATGCCGTTCGGCTTAGCCAACGCTCCGGCCGCCTTCCAACATTTTATTAACGATATTTTTCGGGACCTTCTTGACATCTTTATGATTGCGTATCTTGATGATATTTTAATTTACTCAGCTACGTGGGAGCAGCATGTCCTCCATGTTCAACGCGTCCTCCAATGACTCCGCACCCACAAGCTGTTCTGCAAGTTAGAAAAATGTGCCTTCCACCTTACTTCAGTAGACTTCCTGGGATTCATTATTACCCCAACGGGGGTCCAAATGGATCCACGCAAGGTGGAAGCTATCCGCTGTTGGCCTCCACCCAAGACGGTAAAACCTCTCCAGAGGTTTTTAGGTAGCATTAATTATTACCGCCAATACATTCCACATTACGCAGAATTGACTACCTCTTTGACGTGGCTATTAAAGAAACATCAGGAGTTCATATGGGGTCCCGAGCAACAACACAGCTTCACCTGTTTAAAACAAGCCTTCATGTCTGCTCCCTTGCTCCGGCACCCCAATTTCAACAAACCCTTCCAAGTAGAAGCCGACGCTTCCAATCGGGCCATAGGGGCTGTGCTATTACAATCCACTAACCCAGAAGAACCAGGCTTACCTATTATTATTCCTGGCAGCTTACCCCTGCCGAACAAAACTATACAATTCTGGACCGAGAACTATTGGCAATTAAAGTGGCCTTCGAAACATGGCGACATTATCTAGAAGGAGCCCGATACCCTGTTACGGTAGTAACAGACCACAAGAATCTGACCTTCCTACAAACCGCCCACATCACAAACGCTAGACAAGCTCGGTGGGCACTATTCTTTGCCCGCTTCTCCTTTGTCATCCGATATTGCCCAGGGAAGTTCAACACTCTCGCTGATGCCCTATCCCTGTAAGGACTCCTCCCCCGACGAGGGGAAAACCGCCTGACCCGGGCCGAGAAGCCCCTCCGCTTCGGCACCCACCTGCCTCCTCCACGAGCCTCGGCCAGTGCGGGCAAAACCTAGAGACTGCGTGGAGAGTGCAAGGTGAGTGCTTGGGCTGAGTGAGTGGCGAGAGTATTAGAGTTGGGCATGAGGGTGCAGGGGGTGTGTGTAGGCCCGGGGCTGCTGGGGGGCACCCCCTGGGTCCCTGTCCTTGGCGTACAAGACCTGTCCATCCCTATCCCCCAGCTGTACTCCGCACGGGTCCCTTTCCCTCACAAGTGCACCTCCCAAACCCTGCCCTATTTCCTGCGTGCGTGGGAACCTCACCCAGGCAGCAAACAAGGTGTACGCTCACCCAGGCCCGATGATGAGACAGGCTGGAGACTTATCTTCCCGATAGCCCTATTCCACCCTGAGGGCACGTTTTCCCAGGTACAACCTTGCTGCCTCCCCCCTACATCCCTTGGTGTGCGTGCGCCCCCTTTCCCCCATCCCTCGGGGCTCCAGGCTCCCCCTCTTGGAACCTCACAATCCCGATACCACGAAACCACCAATGAAGGGAAACCCCTAAAAGGGGCAATTCTCGAAGCCAAAGTCTTCGCTATGACTCAGGTAACTTCTGAACAATTAGCGCATGCCACACGGCAAGAACTATTGCCCACTACTGACTCCAGCTATGTAGCAGACCAGGGGTTATTACGAAGACAAGGGCGCATAGTCGTTCCCCCTTCATGTCAAGCTGAGATCCTTTGGGCTCATCATGATGCCCCTTTAGCTGGCCATCCGGGTCGCAACTGAACGCTGCAGCTAATTCACCACTCTTTCTGGTGGCCAACACTCACTCAAGATGTTCGCCAGTATGTAAGCAACTGTACCGTATGTGCCCGCACAAAAGTTCCACGACAAGCTCCTCAGGGGTTATTACAAATTACCGAACCTCCACAAGGACCATGGCAGCGGGTCGGTATAGACTTTATAGTGGACCTTCCCCCCTCTCGAGGATACACCACGGTATGCGTGGTGGTCGACCACTTTACAAAGATGGACCACTTCATCGCTTGTAAAAAGCTCCCTACTGCCCAACAGACCACCCTGCTGTTCATTCGCCATTTTGTACGTCTGCATGGATGGCCACGGGAAATTATCAGTGATAGAGGATCCCAGTTTGTTTCCCGTTTTTGGTGAGCATTTTTCAAGGCCTTGCAAGTACAGTTAAGTCCCACCACAGCTTACCACCCACAGGCCAATGGCCAAGTGGAACGAGTAAATCAAGACTTCAAACATTACCTGTGTTGTTACATAAACTATCTCCAGGATGATTGGTACACTTGGCTCCCGCTCGCGGAATTTGCACACAATGCACCAAATGCCTCCATCGGAGATTCCCCCTTTTATGTTTCATACGGTTACCACCCCCAGAGTTGCACCCCTGATCTTGCTCCTATATGAGTCCCTGCTGCTGGAAGCCTTCTCCAACACCTACACCAAGTCCAACACCAGGCCAAAACCACTTTAATCGCCTCCCGCCAGCGATACAAACGATATGCTGATCAACACCATCGAACAACCAATCCTCTTCAACCGGGGGATTATGTTTGGCTGGATTGCCGTCATTACCCCTCCACGCGGCCCTCGCGCAAACTGGATGATCGTTTCATCGGGCCCTTTCCAATTCGGCGACAAGTCAATGAAGTGACGTTCCAGCTTCAACTTCCCCCTCAACTCCGGATACACCCTATGGTGCATGTATCCCTCCTGAAGAAAGCTCCAACACCCGTGGAACTGCCTGTACCCCCGTCCCTAGAAATGACCGGATCATCCACAGACATCGATTATGAGGTTCGCGCCATTTTGGACTCAAAATACCTTCGAGGGCACCTTCATTATTTAATAGACTGGGTGGGGTATGGTCCCGATGACCGCTCATGGGAACCGGCCGCTCGCATATCCGTGCCCCGCCTAACCCGACTCTTTCACCGCCGGCACCCTGAGAACCCAGGACCTTCCTGAGCCCTTGGGCGGGGGACTCGAGGGGGGGTACTGTCAGGATCCATCCTCAGACCCGACAGCACCGCCGGCAGCCCCAGCAACAAGCCCCACGACAGGGGCGCCCGGCAACAGACTGGCACACGGGCAGCAGGCTCCACCCACCCGGACAACCCCGAACGCAACAGTTGCCCAGCAACATCCCCAACAAACTCCCCAAGCACCGCCCCCAGATGCTGCGCAGGGCACAGGGGCGGGGCCTCCAGCACGCTGCCACTCAGCATGGCTTCAGGCACGCCAGGGAGGCATGGCCTTCACTTTAAACACCAGCGCTGTGAGGCACACAGCGCCGGTGATCTGTTAGACTGGCCCCCCTGCATTTGAGAGGTGAGAATTGGAGCTTGGTGTTCTTGAGCCTGCCTATCCCTATCCCCCTTCCTTGGAACGTCTGTGCAGAGTGCCTCGGTGGATTGTGTGGTTGAGTGAGTGTGATCCCACCTTCCCTTCTCCCTTCCTACATTGGTAAGTTGCTTCAGCGTGTTGATTGTTGGGACAGTGAGGGCGTGAGTCAGCCTTCCCCCCCCCCGGGGAACTCCTGACCCCCTTCCCTCCTGTGAGAGTCTGGCCCTACCCATACCCCTCTTGCCTTGGACCTTCTCCCTGTATCCCCCACCTTGTGCACTTCTCTTCCTTCCCCCCGTGGAATATCTGGGGTGTGTTTGTAAGGTGGGAGGTAGTAGAGGAGGATTGCACAGCACAGGTGATCCGGCACCCTATCATGAGATAGGCCTAATCCCTAGCGGATTTCAAGGGTCAAAATACTATCCTGACAGGCAACGTACACCCTGTGAGCAGTCCCGGGAAGCCGTGTTGGGTTTTTCCCTCCTGGGGAACGTAGTAGAGAGCCTGTGGGCATGTGGCACCTCCTTTGGAAGTCCCTACCCTAAATTACCCCTTCCCCATGACACTGTATCAGATAGCTAAGGCGTGTAGCACTTTCCATTATAATGCACAAACATTCTGTTTATTAAGAAATTGAGATGATTTATGGTATCATTGTAAAGCTTTGCATAGAGGGTCTTGTGGGTGAGAGGTTAAAGCTCTGAAAATGTCAGGCAAATCCAATTAAACATGGCTAAGATACAGCCGTCTAAAAGTTGCAGGTGGAGGAGGAGTTTTTTGACCGTTTCTGACCATCTGGAGCTGAAAGCCTGGGGGGTGGGGGATTAAGGCTATGTCTTTGAAACTGACAAGCTTTTAGAAAATTAAAGCCTGCCAGCCAGGGGTACAATAATTTTATTTATTTATTTATTTTAAAATGGGATATTAAAGTCCCATTTTAGTTTATGGAAGGCAAGCAAAGCTGAAACTTATGTGCAGTCTCCCATCGACTAAAATCCAAGTAACCACCCCTGCTCCAGCCCCCTTGGCAGCAGCCTGGGTTGAGGAGGGGAGGAACTAATGCTACCCCTCCGTGCCCGCTTGCCTGCCCACTTGCCTGGTTCATCAGTACATGCCTTCCTGTTGGTCTGGTTGCTCGCCACTCCCTGCCCGCTGTTGCTGCCACTTTCAAAGCCCCCATGCTGCCAGCCTATTCCTGTGTGGATGCTGGGGTGCCGCCATGTTTCTTACTGTGGCATGCTGGGAAGTGTAGTCCCAGCATGCCACAGAAAAAACATAACAGCACCACAGCATGCGCACAGGAGCAGGTCAGCAGCGTGGGGGCTTTGAAAGCAGGGCTTTGAAAGCAGGAGGAACAGCAAGCAACTGGACCGACAGGTAGATGGGCAGCATAGGTGACCCGGGGATGGCCACATGGACTCTGCCAGCATCAGCCTTCCTGAGCCCCCTCGGCAGCAGCTGGGGGGGGAACACTACCAGCACTTCCTCCTCCCACCGCCGCTGCTCCCTCATGAGCTGGGCCCCTAGGCAGCAGCCAGGGCAGGAGGGAAGCAGTACCGCTCCCCCCCATCCCCCACCCAAAGCTGCTGCCACTGCTCCCTCCTGAGCCAGGCCCCTAGGCAGCAGCCAGGGTAGCCGGGGGAGGCTGAATAATGGCTTGCCTTCAGGTTGCTCCTTTGACTTGTTTACTGTGTTATTATTTTATACTCTTTTAAAAATAAATATAAATTATGAAAAGAAAGAAAGAAAAGCAGCTAACATGGCCTAGCCATTATTTTAATCACTTAAACAAATGTAGTGTTAACGCATTATAAACAACAGCTTTCATTTATACACCTCAAATATCACTTAATCCCTTTAACAGTCTTTGAATGAAAAAAATCATAATACCCATGTTTAAAGATGAAATCTGAGCCTTCGATCATGAGCCTCTGAGCAGATAGTGGTATTGCAGCCTGGGACTTGGCACAGGCCCGAGACCACTTGGTTACTATTAGTGGTATTTTTCTATGCAGATAGTTGGGATGTGGCAGTGGTGCAGTGGGCTGGACTGGATGACCCTTGACGTCCCTTCCAGCTCTGTGACTTATTTATTTATGATAATTTTTTTAAATTTGCTCCTCCGCCCCTCCTGCCCCAGGCAGCTCAATGGGAATTGTGCAGGTGTTATCTGCTGGGAGGATTTCCTCCTCAGGGCTCATCCACCCAACACCCTTCCTCCTTGCAAACTCAACACGTGTCCCTTAATCTGTGTTTTATCTTGTCCAGTAGCCATAAACATGTTTACACAGCTGCCAATTCTTTTGCATTTCACTTGAGTCCTATAAATGCAGTCATCCGGGGGTGCCTTGCTCGAAGTCCCCTGAGTCTTCCGGGGGGCCACACAGGAGAGGGCGTTCTCGGTGGCCGCACCATGGCTGTAGAACTCCCTGCCGGTGGGGGCCTGGCTGACCCCTGACCTCCCCTCGTTTTGACGAAGTTGTAGGACCTGGCTGTTCCACCAGGGGGTTGGCGAGGGAGATGGGTGATGGGTTTGAGTGGGGTGGTGGGCAGGGGAGGGTATTTGGTACCTCCTTTTAAAGCTGTTTTAAGTTGTTTTGGGTGTTTTTATATTTTATATGATGTGAGCCGCCCCGAGCTGCCTGAGGCAGGAGGGGCGGGATAATAATTTTAAAAAATGAAATAAATAAGTAAATAAATAAATATGTATCTGAAAGCTCACTTCTCCCCTATATCCCATTACAACCCTTGAGGACAGCTGAGAATAACCTCTTGCTAGTTCCATCACTGCTTCAGGCTCATATGTCAAAGGCCTGTAAGGAAGTGCTCTCAGCAGCTGGCCCGCAGCTCTAGAACTTCCTTCCCCTGGAGGTATGTACGCCAAAGCCTGAATCTGAGCATTTTCTAGAGTCGTTGTATGCTTTCTATTTGACCAGGTGTGTCTATATCTGCCCTGAGCCCTTGGGATACGGTGCAATATCCCTGCCTACATCCAGTGGAGTTTCCCACAATGCAGGTGGTGCAGAAAGGTGCTTTTGCTGCTTTAGCAGCAGCAGGAAATACACAGACATGCCTAACGAGTCAAGGATCATGATGCGACCATGCTAAAGAAGTGCTGAAGCCAATTAGGCTGAAGAGCCAATCAGGCCTAAGGCTCCCAGAAACATCTGGGTTAAAAAGTGAAGAGGCAGGCGCAGGGGGAAAGAAAACACACACCCTATGCATGCGCCTGAGGTAAGGCTCTCGTCTCATGAAATATAGAAGGGAGCAACAGGCTACTGCAGAGGAGTTTGGCCTGGGCAAGGAAGCTGAAGCTGTGGGATCAGTGCAGGAGGCAAAGAAGCTTCTTTTCCTGAAGTGAAGGAGCTCCCAGGTGGGAACAATCTTCTCTGTGTGTCCAAAACGGGCTTATATAAGATTGTTTTGTTTGATTAAAGACTGGCAACCAAGAGTGTGCAAAGTCTAGAGAACTGTTGGTGAAGCAGGATGGCTATAAGGGGAGGTTTGGAGGTCAGACTTGCTAAACCCACATAGGGGCAAGTGTGGGTATGGGTACTTATCCCAGGACTAAGACCGTGATCAGTCTTATCCCAAGCAAGATTTGCTAGAGATCGAGGGGTCTGTGGCTGCTAGGCTCTGGTCTTAAGAGACTGTGACTGGTTCATGTGGTGGGTTGCACAGCTAATTCCCTGCCATGCTAGTGCCCTCTACAGGCTCTGTGTGGTAACCTGTCCAGCTGTTATGACGGAACGTTTACACCAGGGAAATCTCCTCCCACACCACAACACAATTGCTGCTTGATAGACCTTGCATAAAACACTTAGCATCACTTGACCGAAAACAAGGAGTCGTCTACTGCTTCCTGTGCCCCTTGATTCCACACTCGAATGTGAGTTGGTTCCACACCTTGTGATTCTCCTCCAATAACGCCGTGTTCACAGGTAAGTCACAATGAAGCGAATGGGATGTGTACTGTATGTGCACGGACAGTGGAAGAGTGGGCTGCAAAAGAATGTTGTGGGAATGAGCTCTTAGAAGGGAATTAACTGGCCTGAGGTTATGCAGCAAGTAGGGCAACCTTGACTTGCACCCTTGTGCCCCAGCCACTGTAGACCCCATGTGCTCTCCCATTCCTCTTCTTTTTGACTACTTTTTGCCAAGCTGTGCTGACCACAGCCCAAGAAAGAAATTACCTATATAGGTGGAGTAAGCACAGTGCAAACTTGGCAAATCACTTACCCTTGATTTTTAAAACAGGCATAAAAAGCAAACTTTGGAATCTCTCTTGCAGAGAGCATCCCTGCACATAAAGCTGACAGGATTCCCTCCTCTTCAGATTTCCTATTCAAAGCTCTACTGCTCAAGAGCTACAGAAGCAATGCCTTTTAAAAATTCAGCCACTGGAGAACATATTACCTAGCAACTGAAATAGATCTTAGGATACTGCAACAGCTTTAGCAGTGTGGCTGAGTAGTTCAACTTTGGGGCAACTATACAGAGTGTCCTGGCTTCCCTTCATTGCTGCGTCCTTGTATTCGCTTTCAGCTAGCTGATTTATAAACTGAAGTTGCAGCTCCTTGTGTGGGGTCCCGCAGGGTTCCATTATGTCCCCCCTCTTAGTCAATGTCTATATCCAGCCGCTGGGGGAAGCTGTGCATCAGTATGCTGATGACACCCAGTTATACTTCTTCTTTTCATCAGACCCAGGCCCTGCAGTCTCGATGATATCCCGGTGTTTGGCGGCAGTGTGAGGTCGAGCCGATTGAAGCTTAATCCTGACAAAATGGAGGTGATGCTGGTTGGCAGGGTTGGTGATCTGGGTGGGGGGTGGGGGTGCCTGTCATTGACAGGGTCACTCAGGTGTGGAGCCTGGGTGTGCTCCTGGATCTGCAGCTGCGCCTGGATATCCAGGTGTTGGCTGTGGCCAGGGGTGCATGTCGCCAATTACATCTGGTGTGAAGGCTCTGCCTGTTTATTTCAGATTCTGACCTTGCAACTATCTTCCATGCATTTGTCACCTCGAGGTTGGACTACTGCAATGCACTCTACGTGTAGCCTGCCCATGGTGATGGTCTGGAGACTGCAGCTGGTGCAGAATGCGGTGGCCCACGGGCTTACCGGAATGGGCCACCAGGAGCATATTACACCAGTGCTCCGAGCTCTGCATTGGCTGCCTATAGTTTTCCAAACTTGATTCACTGTGCTAGTTTTGACCTATAAAGCCCTGAATGGTCTGGGCCCTACCTACTAGAGGCATCGCCTCACTCCCCGGGTCCCAGGGCAGCTCCTACAGCTATCGGAGGATAACCAAGCCAAGTACGTGCACTTGAGACCTCGCATCTTCATGAATGTTAGACCCCTTGTCTCTCCCTCTGTTCCCCTTCCTAAGTCTCTCCCCCAGCTCCTGTCTCTCAGATTGTAAGCCCTAGGGGC
>QEPC01013222.1:2875563-2895100 GCA_003113815.1 Sphenodon punctatus
GCTTACAATCTGAGAGACAGGAGCTGGGGGAGAGACTTAGGAAGGGGAACAGAGGGAGAGACAAGGGGTCTAACATTCATGAAGATGCAAGGTCTCAAGTGCACGTACTTGGCTTGGTTACGATGTGCATGTAGACTGTGTTTTCTGATGTTAACCCTGGGAACTCGTTGCTGCTGTGTTTTGCCAGCATGTTCTGTGTTTCCCTGTGTTTTGGATTTATACATTATTTATTTTAAGCTTGATGTGCATGTAGACTGCGTTTTCTTCCATCCAATGTTAACCCTGGGAGCTCCTGGGTTGTGCTAGGGTTTTGCCACTGTTTCCCTTTTAAGCTTGAAGTGCATTTTAGACTGGGTTTTCTTCCATCTGATGTTAACCCTGGGAACTCCTGGCTGCTGGATTATGCCCTGGCTCCGCCTACCATTGCCCTGGCTCCGCCTACCGTTGCCCTGGCTCCACCCACCAGCTCGCCGGCCTTACTGCCCCTCCAAACTAAAAAGCCACCAGCCGCCCCTGCCTATAAGGAAAGGAAAATGCAGTCAAAACTGCTGCTAAGTCTGCTACCAGTGCAAAGAGGGGAGCACTGCTTTGGGGGAGAGTAGAGAATATGGCTAGCTTGATGGGAAGGGTGTTAGCTCGTGTGATAAAGGGGCATTAGTGTATTATGACAGGCGCTAATCCCTGCAATTACTGAGCCGCAGTTGCGATTGTGAAGTTCCCGTCCCTCCCATGTAATGTTGGAAAGCAGTCAGAGAACAGCCCAGTTCCAAGCTGGATATGTGCTGTAGTTTTGGGGGTCCAGTTCAACACCTCAGATATCTTTTTGGGGTAATCTTGGGGTTCACTTGAAACCCAATACACAGACCTAGTATTTGTGTTTGGAATGTGAAAGCGGAAAAGGGCTTTCTGGTTTCTTTGCATTTTATCAAACCCCGAATGCACAGTCCTAGTTTGCAAGTACATGGATTCATTTGAGTGTATTCCTAAGAGATCATGACTAGACAGGAAGTCGTGTATAAGGGTAACAAACAAGAAGGCATGTTTATGGTCTATGTGTTCTGTAACAGGAGATTCCTTCGGTTACAAAGCAGTGGAGTCAATGAACAATAGACCTTTCAGTCTCAAGAAATCTTGCATTCTGTGGGTGGCTCTACACATTGCACTGTAACAAGTAGATTTAATGTGCTGATTTCCTTGGGGGTGGGGAATCGGCCTCATGATTGCACTGTAATGTCATTCCCTGGTGGTGCATCATGAATAAACAGTCATGAAATTCCATGTTTATGCTGCCACCCTATGGACTCTACCCACCAGGAGGAGCCTATTGGGTAGCAGCACAAACAGGTGAAGCCTCCCCTCTGCCCCGCCCCTAGCTCCTGACTGCAAGAGAAAACTCCTTCTGGTGAAACTGACCAAAGCTCCCCCTGCAAGAAAATCTTTCCTTGCTGGTGAAATTGGCAAGCACAAAGCACCTTGCTGAAACTGGCCTACTGCTGAAACTGACATTTTCTTCTTGGCAGATCCCTTTACAAGTGGCCTGAGTGCCACTAAAAATAATTCAGAGTGGGTGGGGACAGAGTCTAGAGTCCAGGACCTAGGCTCAACTGAGCCCTCCAGAATAGCGATGCCCCTGGTTTGCCCAATGTTAGGCAGACGGAACGGTGGCAGGGACCCATTTCACTGCATTTTCCCTCATTGGTGGCAATGAGAAAAACATAGTGAACACAGGTCCTGCTTGGTGGAGATGAGGCACCCACTGAGGCTGTTTCTAAATGGGCACAGCTGGGTACACTTGGTCGAGTGTACATGCACCTCCAGTGTGTGGGGTGGGGGTGGGGGGTGTCAGCTGGATTGGGTGCATACGGGGTGTGCAACCCTACCCATGCAACACCCACTCATGCTCCCGCATAGAGCATCCCAGGTTCCCCCCACCCCCCGATGCACTGTGTGTGGGCATGAGTGGGCAGAGCATGGGTCCTAGGAGCGTGCACCCACCCTTGCTGTCTTCAGATGGGCGCTTGGGTGGGGGTTAGGGTGACCATACCTCCCCTTTAAAAGAGGACGCTTATGAAAAAATACATGATACATGAAAAAATACACTTATGAAAAAATACAGGGCTGCATTGGTTCCAGTGTAGCCCTGCACCATGTATTTTTCATGTGTCCTCTTTTTAAAGGGGAGGTATGGCCACCCTAGTGGTGGTGGATGCATCCCTTTTAAAAGCAGCCTGAGAATGCACATTCTCAGCTTGGTAGGAAGGCAGGGTGAGGGCCATCTTTGGTGGAATGAGAGGAAAGGGTGGCTCTCTCAATTTCGTCAGGGAGAAATCTTCTCACCTCAAATTTGGACTCCGCATCCCAGCCTACATTGGCAGATGTGTATTTCCACATGGTCTTATGCCTGCAATGAGTGGTCCCCCATTCCAGCCAATGGTGCAAGGGACTTCCCCAGTAGAGAGGCAGGGAATTCTGCCCTCTAATTCATGGAATGGGCACCTCGGGAATCATTACTTCTGGGTGGCTAGTGTGTCCCCTGAACAAGCGCCTTTGCAGCCATACCTTGTAAAACCCTCTGAACAGCATGTGCGGCTCTCTATATGCAGCAGAATCAAAATCTGACAGAAAGGGCAAAGCAAAGTGGGTGGGGAGTGGGGGGAGCATGACACGTCCCTGCTTGTACTAGGGAATGAGAGGGTGGGGGCAGGGTGGGATGGACAGGAGCATTGGAAAAAGGCATTTGGGGAGTAAAAGCTCTGCTCCTACCTCCTCACAAAATCCTTGTTGTGCCCTTAGTCAGGAACCTGCATTCACTGCATTTTCCCCATTGGTGAAAATGTAGGAAAATGCAGTTATCACAGGTCTCTGCGCTTGGTGCAAGTCATGTTTACGCTCTGGCTTGTATTTCTCTCTCCATCTCCAGGGCCTAATTCTTCATAGCCCTGTGCCATGTGCAATTGATTACATGGGGGCAAAGGGAATGTAATCCACTACCATTTTCCTCTTGGCTGTATTTTAAAATTACTTGGTGCTGGTGTAACATGGTACATGGATCTGGAAAATTAGGCCCCTCCGGGGTACGCAGGGTGTGAGTGAGAGAATTTTTCAGCCTTCCTGGCCAAACAGGTTCTTATGGAAAAGAGTGTGATGCCAAAACTCGGCAGGCTCATGGGTCAGAGAGTTCCTCTGCACCGTGGGGGTGACTTTGAAAGATGACAGGAAAACAAGCTACGGCTGCTGACCTTAACTCCCTCCCAATGCTACTTGTATGGCGTCTGTGCACATTAATGTGGAAAACAAAGTTGTAATTCAATCACTAACAGTGGAAGTCCTCCCAGAAGAGAGCCGTGGACCACCTTGAACGTGAGTCAGGTGTGAATTATAAATAGCTTTCGATACAAATGAGAGGAATTACTCCTGGGTCCTTCTGGCACTTATATATATATTTTTAAAAGTCACATTTTTCCTCGCACTCTGCCAGCTTAGTTTAGATTTCCTACACTCTTGAAAGTTGCTTAGATTGCCTTTGGAGTAAGAACCATTTTCTAGTTTGTGTGTGTGACACGAACCATTTTCAAGATTTGTGGGGGCATGTATACAATTCCTAACACACTGAGGCCTCAACCCTGGTGCCTAATTTATAAAAGAAGAGGTGTTGAGGACTGGGATTCAAGCCCATTCTGGAAGTCCCACTCCTATATCCTACACATAGGGTATAGGCCTAATGAAGCTGCCCTGGTGGACTCTTCCAGTCACTGCCCCATAGATGGATTTGCTCAGTAGTGACCTTGAATTGGACAATACAAAGAAATGGGATTTGTTAGCTATCGATTCTCTACTGATCCACACCAGCTAAAAAATTTAGCAATGTTTCTTCTCCAGATCGAAAGTGAATTGAGGCGTACTAAACTGGATGATATTGCTAAGGATACAGATGTTTAAGCCAAGGGCATTGAGATGTTCTAGAAGATACTGGATTTTATTACCTGGATTTTTTGGGTACCTTTTTGTTTTAATTGTATTTTATGTTTGAATGGTTGTAATAGCAAATTGCTGATCAAATAAATAATATATACACTGCCCCATCCGTGCCTGAATTAAATTTGATGGGTTGGGCTCCTCAGACACCCTGCTGGGCACCCTGGATCTGGGAAAGGAATTATCCTAGAGTTAAGTGCTCCTGAGCCTAAATTTTACAGCCCTGGCAAATGCTGGCACAAATTAATTCCTGCTCACCCCCAATAAGGACCCCCAGGTGCCTCAAGCAAGCCCCTCCCTAGGCTCCTAGCTGTTGTTGTACGGTGGTTGGTCAGCTGGTGCTTGCCCTCCATTCTAAGTGAGCTTGATCTCTAGCCCTCCGTCTCTGCTTTCTGGCCACTGCACAGGACCCTGTGCTCAGGAGCTGTGAGCGGGGGCTTACTTGAATCCAGCCCATCTGAGTCCCCAGGGCCAACATTGGTGGTGGCAGCAGCTCATCCATAGGGGCAGAAGTTGATGGCAGGGCTGCCCCATAAGCCCCTATGGAAGAGCTACCACTGCCATTGTCTGATGATGGCCAGAAGCATATGCTTTCAAAGTGTATTGGAGATAGGGCAATTATGGAGTGAGCTATCCCTTGTTCATTCCCAGCCTCTTAAGGGTACTCTGAGTATGAGGGGGCATGCCCTGACTCTCTTGGTTAATAGTCATTTATGCACCTATACTCCGTGAATTTGTCTAATAATTAGGCTCAATTTTGTAACCCATTTCTGTTTGCTCAACTTCACAACATCTATGTCAATCATTTTTACAGGTTAATGATATGTTGTGTGGAAATAGTACATATTTTGGTTCACTTGTAACCGGTTTCCTATTAATTTGACTGGGAGATTCCTCTTGGTCTGATGTTATGGGGAAAGGTAAACCAGTTCTCTACTCACACTCCACTCTACTGCATTTTATACATCTCTAGCAAATAAACCCACCCCACCCCCCGTGAAAGGATGCTGGGATAACTACGTTCAGGAGGGACAGGGGACAAAGCCACTTTGCCCTGCCCCATTCTGAGATGACTGACTATGCCCCTTTCTGAGCGCTGTAATGCTAGGGTGCTTGGAAAGGGGGGTGGTCACATCAGAAATGAGGCACTTTTCTGATGTGACCACACCCCTTTTCTGTCATGATGCTTGGAGGGGTCAGGGCCAGGCATGAGTCAGAGGGATGCAACCCCCTGCTCCGCATAAAAATATTTTAGCCTCCCAGTAAGTGAGCTGAAAATACAGTTTGTATGATTAAGTTTAATATGCTGAATTATTGTGTGTAATGTAATTTGTAGTGAAGAAAGCAGGGGGGAAATGTTTTAAAATAGAATTTTATATGTATATCCTTGATGTACCTATACATGCTGGCATTATGTAAGTTTTCTATTGTCCTGATGAATTTTAAAAAGGGGGTGGGGTGTAACCACAATTCCTTGGCTGCTTCTCCTGGCACCCATTGCCATAGGTCTCCTTTCTAAGTTGAAGAGATGTAACCAGAGGTGTAGCTAGGCTGGAATGGACCCAGGTGCACATGCTAAATGCCTCAGTGGGAGTATTCCCATTAAGTCTTCTGTGGGTGCTAATCATTGGCCTATACACAAGTGATGTGGGGCATAACGTTTTCTGTAATGGAAACTTTTCCAGAAAGTTTTCCACTATATTTTTCCAGAAAAGTTTCTGGTTCTAAAAATGCATTGTTTAATAAAATTAATTAGTAACATAATTATAACATTTTATCCCCTAATTAAATATTTCAGTTCAACTACTTTTGGCTATTGTAAAATCTTTTGAGATATTTATCCAGCACATAACATTAACATAGGGTACTTTTTGAGCTTTGTTTACTAAGTACAAGTCAAATAAACATGCTAAATCAAATCCCAATTGATTTAGGGCATTAGAAAAATTTTCAGAAAATCTGCATCGGACAAAATTTTCAACATCAATGCTATGCACACATTCCGCATGGACATGAGCCCTCCAGGCTCTTGGATGCCAGTGTGGCTGTCCCACCCGTCCCTATTATAACACTCTTGGATCTATTCCTTTTGTCTCTCTTCATGTGGCAGCAGTTCTATACCCTTTTATTGTCTTACTCTGTACATTTTCTGACTCTGCTATATCAATTTTGAGACGAGGTGATCAGAACTGCACACACAGTATAGTAGCATTATCAGTGCCAGATCCAGGGAAGCTGATCCTCCTCCTAGCATAAAATGGTTTGACAGACCTAGACCAACTCACTTATTGAAAAATGGAAAATATTACCATAATTCATTCTGATGTTCAGTTAAGCATAATATCTTCTTCAGGGGATGGTGTTCTCTGCATTGCAGGCCCGTATGTTAAACACATGATTTTACCCATATATTTCTAGTTTACCCTGTGTTGGGTGGGGGAGGGGGAATGGGAGAGACTCCAAATGGAAGAAGCCCTAGCTTATGAGGCTCTGTGGGCCCATGTTTTACACCAGTGCTTCTCATACTCATGTGGTCTTTTCAATTTTTTTCATGAACCCCATGTACTGGGGCCCTGAATGGGCTCCCCAGCACATGGGTTCCTTTGCAGTGTCACAGGTCCTCTTTACACAAGACACTCCTCCGCATGGACTCCTCCGCATTGTCCACGCTGGAGAGCATCATTTTCGAATGGTTCCTAACACTCAATTTATCTTTTTTACTTCTGATGCAGTACATTTGATTAATGCCTTTAGTCTTTCAAACTATTGCAATGACTCCAAAGATAGCATTCCTGGATGATAGAAGCTAAGGTAGGACCTAATGTGGTGTATATAAAGTTAGACTGATTCCCCCCCCAATGTGTGCAACTTTGCAGTTATCCTTAAACTGGTACGTACAGTGCACAGCCTATGGGTCTATGGGTGTCTTAAGACAAGCACTTTCCCACCCATTACCCATCCATCATCCACCCATCATTCATTTATTTATTTATTTATTTATAAATAAATAAGTTATTTATAACATTGGCACTCTATGCAGCCCTGCAGCATGTATGATTTGTTTGTAAAGGCGTTCGCCGGACAGGGATAGTGTTTTGAGAGGGGGGGTTGGATGTTGGAAATGGGAAGGTGGTATTGGGTGGATTTTGTGGGGGGTTGTAGGAGGTTGTGGGTTTTTAGTAGGGATGGAGCTTTCGGTTTCAGAAAGAACCGAAAGTACCCGATAATGGCCATTTTTATTTTTATTTTATTTATTTATTTATTTAATTATTTATTTATTTATTTTATAAATTTATACCCCGCCCCTCCTGCAAAAGCAGCCCGGGACGGCTTCCAACAATAAAAATATAATACCATAAAATACAATTTAAAATCATTCATAATAATATAATATCATTAAAACAGGGCTTAAAACATTATAAATAATAAATCAGGTGGGGGAGCTAAAAAAAAACCTCACCCTCCCCTCCCACCCTCCCCAAAGGCCTGGGCGAACAGCCAGGTTTTGCAACTTTGCCAGAATGTCAACAGGCTAGGGGCCAGGCGAGCTTCCTCCGGAAGGGAGTTCCAAAGGTGCGGCGCGGCCACCGAGTATGCCCTCTCCATTGTGGCCCCCCGCTTAACAAGGAGGACCTCCAAGAAGGCACCCCCGGCGGACCATAGGAGCCGCTCTGAGGCGCGGAGGGCGAGGCGGTCCCTGAGGTACAAGGGACCCAGACCGTGAAGGGCTTTGTAAATCAACACCAAAACTTTGAACCTGGCTCGGCACGCTATCGGCAACCAGTGCAGAGCTCAGAGCACAGGTGTAATATGCTCCCGACGGCCTGTCCCCGTAATGAGACGAGCCGCTGCATTCTGCAGTAGCTGCAGCCTCCGAACCAGGAACAAAGGAAGCCCCATGTAGAGCGCGTTAACAGTAGTCCAGCCTCGAGGTGACGAAAGCATGGATTTGGGATTAATCCAAAATGTCAGTTATTTTTCTGTATCAAAATACTTTTTTTGGTATTTTTAACATGGCGGTTTGTCCCCATTTACTTCAATGAAAAAACTGCAATGTTAAAATTTTGATACAAAATTCAGTGCAAAAGATCCGATACAATATGAGAACTGAAATGCATGAAAACCGAAATTAACTGAAACCGAAATTTTGCTCAGAATTCCACCCCTAGTTTTTAGGGTTGTGTTTGACTTTTACTGTCTTTATGGACTTTTTAATATGCTTTTATAATTTTATATGTTTTGTTTGTAAGCCACTCTGAGCCTTTTTTTGGGAAGGGTAGGATAAAATAATTTAAATAAATGATGAGTGAGTGATTGGTGGGTAATGGGTGGGGAGTCGCTTGTCTTAAAAACACCCAAAGAGAAGATGGAGGATGACTAGCTCCTTGATAACAGAATCCTAGAATCTTAAAGTTGGACGTGACTCAGAGGTCATCTAGTCCAATTCCCTGCTCAATGCAGGAAATCCAGAGCTACAGCATCCCTGAAGGGCCTTGAGGTAGGGACCTGTCTCTAACTACTGATTGTACAGTGCCAGTATATTGCTGGCACTATATCTGCATCTGTCGGCTGCTTTCGATAGCGTTGACCATGAGATGTTGGTGACTCGCTTGCGGGATCGAGCTGGAGTGGGTGGGATCATCCTTGACTGGTTCCACTCTTTCCTAGCCGGGAGGACTCAGCATGTGGTGCTCAGGGATTTTTCTTCATCTTCACGCGACCTCACGTGTGGTGTCCCACAAGGTTCTATTTTGTCCCTGCTCTTGTTCAATGTGTATATGCAGCCACTCAGTGAGGTAGTGAGACGGTATTGGGTGCGGTGTCATTAATATGCTGATGACACCCAACTCTGCCTCTCGTTTTCATCCAAACCAGACCCGGCAGTCTTGGTGCTTACCCAATGACTGACAGCTGTTGGGGATTGGATGAGGGTGAACCAACTGAAGTTGAATCCTGACAAGACAGAGGTGATGGTGGTGAGGAGGGCAGTGGATGTGGCGGCTCCCATCATTGATGGGATCCGCCCTCCACTGGTATCCCAGGTCTGTGGTCTGGGCGTGCTCCTTGAGCCGTAGCTCTGTCTGGGTTCCCAGGTGGGGGCTGTGGTGAGGAATGTGTTCTGCCAATTACATCTGGTTTGACAGCTTCGGACGTATGTTTCAGATAGTGATCTGGCCACCATCATCCATGCTTTCATTACCTCAAGATTGGACTACTGCAACGTGCTCTACGTGGTGCTACCTGTGGTGATGGTCCAGAGACTGCAGCTGGTGCAGAATGCAGTAGCCCGTCTCCTTACGGGGACAGCTCACTGTGAGCACATTACACCAGTGCTCTAGGCTCTGGGCTGGCTGCCTATAGTCTTCTGGGCCTGATTCAAGGTATTGATTTTGACCTTTAAAGCCCTATATGGCCTTGGCCCAACTTACCTGCAGGACCGCCTTGCTCTCCACACTCTGGAGTGGCCAGAGTCCACTGGGAGTGCCCTTCTCAAGGTCCCCCATGTGGCCCAAGGGGCCACTATGGAGAGGGCGTTCTCGGTGGCCATACCTAGGCTGTGGGACTCCCTTCCGGTAGAGGCCCGGGTGCCTCGGATCTCCCCTCCTTCCATCGTATGTGTAAAACCTGGCTGTTCCACCTGGCTTTTGGTGATGAAGATGGGGTGTAAGGTGGGATGGGGGTCTGGGGGGGTTGGTTCTATGCCTTCTATTTTTATTGTATTATTTGGTTCTATTGTTTTTTGTGTGTCTTAATGTTGTAAGCCGTCCCCAACTGCTTGGAGCAGGGAGGGCAACAAATAATTTTATAAATATAAATAAATAAATTGAGGCACAGATCAATTAATGGACTTGGCCAGCCCCTTCATACTGGAAGTCTGTGGTTGACAGGAATCTGACATGACTTGAGGAAATTTCTCACCCTGAATTCTCTCATGGTCAATAACTATCTGCACAAATGGACAACCCATAGCAAAAATTATCATTATTAGGCTGGAGAGGTTGTGTAAGGGATTTTTCACTGGTTATATGTATATTTGTGTACTCTGTCCTAGGGAAAGGGTGGGATCCAGGAGTGGCTGATGGGGGAGGGGCAGTGGAGCTCCTCCTGCAGAGCTGTCCCATCTCTCCCTCATTCCTCTCTCCCTCCACCTGACTCGCAGCTAGTTTCCACATCACACTCCCATGGGCATGCAAAAAGCCATCTCAGCTGTGAGAGAGAGGGGGGTGGAAGGAGAGGTGGATTGGGTTGGAAGAGCAGGGACATGGATTGCTTTTACTGTGTGAGCTCCTGGGTGGCTCCCTCACCTGCCCTAGGGGCATTGGTGCAGTAAAAGCAAGGGGAGGGGTTGGAGGGGAGGGGAGTTCCCTGAAATTCCCAATGGAGGAAGCCCCCCAATCAGCACTGCCTCCGGACAGTGATTCATACAGCCAGGACGGAAGGCCAATGCAGGAAGCCCCTCAATCAGCACTGCCTCCGGACAGTGATTCATACCGCCAGGACAGGAGGCCAACAGCAGCATAGCAGAGAGGAGGGGCAGGGGAGGCATGGTATCTTCCTGGTTGCTGCTGAGAGCTGTGCCTTCTCTCCCCAGAAAACTAAGATGGGTGATGGGCTTTGCTGTCAAGAAAAGGGTCCCTGGTTATTTTTCCTCCCTGCCTACCCCCTCCCCACCCTCCATTTCTGCATATATCTCTCTTCCCTCCTGCCTTCTCCCAACCCCTATTTCAACCTCTGCCCTTCTCCATGCCTTCCTTAACCCATCCCTCATTTCTACTCCCAGTCCTCCTCCTCCTCTGCCTCTTCTCCCATCCTCCGTTTCTGCCCCCTCTCTGCCTGCACCTTCCTTCCCATCCATCCACACCATCTATGTCCCTCCCTGCCTTCCTTCACATCCCCTTTCTACCCCCAGTCCTTCCTGCCATCCAACCCCACCCCCCACTTTCAACTAGGGCTGAAACTAGTAATCAATTAATTGAATAGATTAATCTGTCTAAAACCGATTAAAATTTGCCCCCCAATTAATCGGTTAGCTGCCAGAACCTTCTGACAGTCCATAGTTCTGAGTCGATAGCTCAAGCGGATGCATTCCAGTGGAAGACAAGTTCACCCAAAGCATGAAAATTAGAAGAATCTACGCAAATCATTGGATATTTATGCAAATATATGTAAATTAATGCAAATTTGTGCACATTTTGATCAATTAATTGATAAATTAATTGACAAAAAGGCTTAATTCATCAACTGAAATTTCTAATCGGATTGCAGCCCTAATTTCAACCTCTCTCCTCCTCCTTTCCTTCTGCCTACCCCCATTCTACTCCTCCTCCCTACCTCTTCTCCCCCACCCAACCCAAACTCTGTGTGTCTGTCTCTCTACTTGTCTTCCCTTCCTTCCACCCAACCCCCATTTCTACCTCTCCTCCACTTCCTTTCCTTCGATATACAACCCCCTGCCCCATTTCTACCCTTTCCTTCCCTTCTCTCCACCCACTCCTGTTTCTACCTCTCCCCTCCTCCCTGCCCTCTGCACCACTACCCCCTGCCTGAAAGTCCCAGGCACCAATGGTGGTATCTGTCATGGGTTTGGTGGCCCACACCCCCACTTTACCGGGTTTGAGTGACTCAGTTTCCCTTGTGCACAGTTCTCTTGAATCAGTTCTCTCTCTGACTAATTCAAGTGTGCCACAATAAAACTCCTTTGTCACACAAGGGCCCGATCCTTCCCATTTACAGACTCTTTACTCTCTGGGTTCGCAAGAACTTGAGTGCTCTTGTAGCTCACTTGTGTTCCAATATTAGACACCTTACACTTCTTTATGAAATAAGAAGTAAGTTTATTGATTATATAAACAAGATAGTTAAACAGAGTGGTAGCTAGAAATCAAAGGTAAATATAACGCATTCCTAACTTATACTGGTTGAGTTCCTAAGTTATTCGTCTTACCCCTAGCAAGGTCCATAAGTTCTTCTCAGTCCTTGATGTAAGCGACTGGGTCTCCAGACTTAGAGTTGCTAGAAAGCAGAGTTCTTCCTCTCAGTTCATGGCTTCCAGCTGCTGCCTTTCGTATGCAGATGCTCAAGCTGGCTTTTGCAAGAAGTCTCTTTCTTTGTATCTTACTCTCATTTAAATAGGAATTTAGGCTCCTTTGACTCGGATTTTCCGCCTTGGGGATCGTGGATCAGGGCACGTACACACCCAGGCAAACATGGAAGTTCATTTACATCTCCACAGGCTGTCTAGCAAGCCAGATGTTTTGAATACACTTTCTGTTATCTCTTGTAGTTCCTGTAGACTGGTGATGTGTGAGAGGCCGAATTTGAGTCCTACAGTTCTCATTTTCAACCTTACAAACATGTGGTACCTTTGACATTACATAGAGTACATGTATAGTAACATTACATCCATGTGAAACCCTTGGTACCACACATTTACCAAACATGTAGTCCCACGTTACACGTGTGTGACCCCATGTTTCTCCATGACAGTATCATGTACAATTAGATAAATATTTGATATTTCAGTTATTCTTCCTACATGGACTGAATGGGAGGGAGACCCCTTATAAATGAGCAGATGTTCCAAAACAGCAGTGCTCATATAATACAGTATCTTAGACCTGTGGATTAACAAGGGCATGCCTACACAATGGGTTAACATGCATTCAAGGTTTGTTTAAAACTTATGTAATAAATACCATACTTGTAGACAGGCTAACACATGTTACATAGTAAAAGTTAACCCTATTCCTTGCCCAGAGCTAGTTAATATGTTTAAACATGTTAGTCCATTTACATACAGGGGCATAGCTAGGTTGGAATGAGTCCAGGTGCAAGAAATGGACTTCCCCCTCACATCACCATCCTCTCCCCTGACTCACCTTCTTCCTCCCCCCCGCTTGCTGCACCTGAGTTGTGAAGGCTGCTACTGCCCTGCCTGGTCCCACACACACTGCAGACACTTCAGCTCGGCTCAGTCTCTGTCTGGTCATGCCACAACAGGACAGGATTTGTGGGTCCACCCCACAGCTTGGTCCTGAGATAAATGTCCCTCCTAAGAATCATCCTCAGTTAGCTCCCATCATCCTTCTACTGGCCCCTTGCCTCCCCTGCCTGTAGATCAAGACTGGGGTCGGGGAACTTCTGGTCTATGGGCCAAATCCAGCCTGTGGCTGTTTTTTATTCGGCTCCTTACCAATTAGTGGATCTGACCTATGGATCCAGTCTCTGCCCTCAAGAACTGAAAGAGTAATCTCTGGGGAAGAGAATGGATATGAGCTGAGGGCAAGTATTCAAGGATAGGAGATGGATCCATGGCATAGGTCGGTGATGCTGACCTTCCTCCATTTTGAGCACATTCCCTTAATCACCCCCATGCCCAACTCCTATCTGGCTTGTATTCATTTTCAGAGTGGTGTACGGGAGGGCAAAGATTTCCCACCCTTTTAGCAAAGCCATATCTGCCTTTTTCTTTCCTCTGTGTTTGGATAAAGAACCAGAGATATATAGAGAACAGAGAGTCCAGTGGCAGTTTAATGACTAACAAATATTTATTAGTGCATGAGCTTTCGTCAGCACAAGCTGACTTCCTCAGATGCCTCTGAGGAAGTCAACTTGTACTGACGAAAGCTCACCGTCTTTAAAGTGCCACTGGACACTCTGTTCTTTGTATATCTCTGTTCCTCAGATGCATACGAAAGCTCATGCACTAATAAATATTTGTTAGTCTTTAAAGTGCCACTGGACTCTCTGTTCTTGTTATAACTATAGACTAACACTGCTACATTTCTAGAGATATACAGAGTTAGAGGTCACCTGGCTTCTAACTCAGCTGGTGCCCTTGCATGCCCGTCTTGAAAAGAGGATCATCTGCAGCTCAGATCCTAGCATTTTATAGATACAAGATGGAGCTACAAGGTTACCAACTCTTGTTAGTTAATTGCACATTCTTGCAACTGTATCAGGTTTTAGACTCCTGAAATATTTAGACTCCTGTTAAAGGAATGCTGTGATTTCTGTATTTAAAAAAAGTAGCCCTTCATGGCTAGGGCTGTATTTGGGGAGGTGGGTGGGAGGGGAATGGCTTATTTCACATGCTCAGCTCCATGTGTGTTCTGCATAAAACTCTAACAAATTTTGTAAACAGAAAATCCCAGAAAGTTAGGCACCTTAAATTGGGCAAAAATTGCAAATGCAACTGAGTTTCCCACATTCCATCAAAACTTGCACATTTTGACCATGATCCACAAAGCAATTAGTCTGGAGTAAGTGGTTTGTGGGCTGTGGCCCTAGGATTTTAAAAATAACCACAAAATTCCATACTGGCTTCCCAGAGGGTTTGTTAGGTATGCTTGTCTGTCTCCAGCAAGGGGGTCATGAGATGCTCTTTTTTAGCAACTGTGGCTAAGGGGCTCCCACAAGGCCCTAGAATATGCATGTGCATATCTCCCAGCTATCCTGCCATAGGATCATCTGCTTTTGTGGGAAAAGTCCCATGGTCCCACTGAAAGCGGGAAATGCCCTGCTTTTGGAAGGGACAGCCATGTGCCGGAGTGCCCACATGTGGCTGCCACCAGAACACCAAGGTGTCTGTGCCTGGCTGCCGCCAGAACACTAAGGTGGCTGCTGGCACTGGAGCCACTGAGAGTCTGTGAATGTTTGTGTAGCCAAGTGTGGACTTATGTCCTCCTTTGGCTGCTTGAAATGTTAGGAGACATGCAAGCAGGTCAGAGTACCAGCATCCCACTGGTGGGCTCCCCAGTCAGGCTGCAATTCTACACTGCCAATGGCAATTTCTCTGGGAACGTGGCTCTGTGCCAATTAGAGTGGCCAGATATGCAAATTTTAGAGGACACTTATGGAAAATACAGGTTGTAGGGATGCATTGGCTCCAATGCAGCTCTGCAACCTGTGTTTCTCATAAATGTCCTATAAAACTTGCATATTTGTCTACCCTCTGCTAAATTCTGTAAAGGTTGCTGCAAACACAGCAGTACAGAATCCCATGTGTGCTGGGCCACGGGCAGCCTTCTCAGGAACCGCGATCAAGTCCCAGAAGAGAAATAGCAGGATTGGGTTATGGGTGAGCTATATACAGAGTTGGAGTACAGGCCAGAGGATCAAGCCAAAAATCAGTCCAGTCAGGTGACCAAACAGGAGAACTGTCTGGAATGCAGGGTCCAAAGGCAAGCCAAAAAACCAAGTGTGCTGGGAAGAAAAAGGGTGAGGCGAGGACGGGAGCTGGAGGGCAGGCAAGGCTGAGAGCAGGCCAGATTCTGACACAAGACTTCTAGCACATTGTTCCATCTCACTGTACATTCCTACTGGGCAGGCTTAAGTACAAAGAAGCAGCCAGTCCCACAAGAAGGTGTGGCTTGAGCTATTTGCCAGAAAGCTTAAATTGCATTCCAGGCCAGGGACTGAGGCTGTGTTCAAAGGAGCCTTTTCTCCCAAGTTAAATTGCTTCCCTTGCATTTTTATTGCTTGTGTAAAATCATTAGCTCCCACGATCCTGTGCAAGTGGGCTGTTAATCACTGTGGTATCTTCCAAGCTGAAAACTGAGGGTTATCAATGGAGCTAAATTGCTCATGTGCATTACTTGTAATGTATGAAGGATCTTAAGCCCCTCCCACCCGTAATTGATAATGCACCAGGAGACTGAAAGCACCTCTGAGCTGATCCGTAGCAGCCTGTAGGGGGCAATGCGGGGCGGGATTCAATGCAGGAGAGGGAGATTTAGTGGCACATTTGAAGAGTGATTAAGGCTGATAAAGCACAACAGCTCTTCCGCATCGGTAATTAAAGAGCTGGGAGGAAAAGCTCATTTGAATGCAGCCTCAGAGACTTCAATGGTAGTGCAGAGTCAGGTAGTGTGTACTTCGGGGACACAAGTTTGAGGCCAACAGTTCCTTCTGGAGCCCCGACTATATTAAAGTAGAAAAATAGTTTTATCCGTATCCCCAAGCTGTATTTTCTTATACAACAAATTATAGAGCCACAGTCGTGGCTCTATAGTTAAGGAGGTAGCAAACTCTCATTGAACAGATTGGTCTGATATATAATAAAGTTGCCTTAACATACAATTTACTGTCATGTTAATGTTTGAGTATAACTTGTAATGCCGCCTTAACGAGCTTCTTAAGCTGAAGTTTTTTTGTCTAGGTAATAAATACTGCAGTGAATTCTAAATTGTAGAATATATTCACCTCTTGAAGATATGCTTTTCACCACGATGCCATCCAACAAATTTTAAAAAAATTTAATTGACAAATTAACAAACATTTTTGGTCTTTGTAGCTGGTATTCTTTATTAGAGAAAAGCAACATATGATGTGCTTGATCTCTTATGGGAAGCAAACCAAACTAGATGTCCTATGATATGTAATGTGTGAGTAATACATACACTGGCTGTATTTAAATATTTAAGAATTGTATAGATACACAATTCTTTAAAAAATACAACCAAGGATTTCCCTAGGAAACTATGCACTGAATGGTACTGGGTCACTTTAACATCACAAAGTCTGCAAGTCTTACAATATAGAGTCTTACTTGTGGTTGCAGAGAAATTTTAAATTTGATTATGGTTATCCTAAAGGCCCTGCACCTAGAAAGCAAACTTAAAAATGCCACATTTATTATAAAAAATCTCAAGATTTTAAGCTAGTCTTGTGACTAATTTTTTTTTTTTTTAAATAAGGATCTGTATTCATGTTGTATTTAAAAAACAAACAAACAAACTTTGGACTGGTAATCCTGGTTCTGGCTCACAGGAATACATGGAGGATGGCTTGTAGGGTATTTATTTAAACTTTATATCCAGGAACCTGTGTTGACTGCGTTCCTTCAATTTGTAGCAATTTTTACAGAATCAGCCAATCCTCGCAGTGCTATGCTGAAATTGCAGTGACACTGCAGTGGGAGCTGACTGTAGGATCTTTAAATCCTGGCTCAGACATAAACATGTTGCCTGACCCCCAAACTAAAACTGCTGCTGCAGCTGCTGTCTGTCAGGGAGATGTGACCACAACCCGAGGGTGAATAGGCCCCTAGGAGATGAATTATGGGTGGGGGTGGGCTTAGGGCTCTATATTTGGGTGAGGGACGTCTGGGGCTTTAACATGAGAGTTCTGGGGTGCTGAAATTCCAGAGGATTTGAGTGTCGTTTGATTAATAAAGTTGTGATTCTATGTCAAACCTGTTGAAAAAGCATGCTGGTAAGCAAATTTGCATGTATAAACTGTTGCATAATTATGCAAATAAGTTAATTATGCAAATGATGATGCTTGTGGTGAAGCTGCAGAATTTGGCTTCACTGGCTGCAGAATTTAAGATTTTTTGGTACAGTGAACACTGGTCCCTGTTTATATCCCACCCTTCCCCAGAGGCTCAGGCACTGCAGGCTACAATGTAAAACAAATATAAAACGGAAGTATATAAAAACCCCTAGAAACCCCCAACCCTTATCCCCACCTGCCTATTGCTTGGCCAAAAAAAAGTCTTTCATTGCCTCTGAAAAATGCTCCAGCTCGGGCTTCTGTCGACTCTCCAGGGGAAGGGATTTCCACATTACTGGAGCAGAAACCATGAATGCCTCTCTGTGGCCCCTTGCTGAATAAATCTGATGGGCAGATGGTACCAGCAAAAGGGTTGTGTCAGATGCATTACTCTTGGCTAGTTTGTAAGTGGAATTTTTCTAAGTAGCGTAGTAGTATCTAAGTAGGGAGGAGGCTCAGCACTGATTTAGTTTAATGAACTCTGTGAAGATCACAGCCTGAGGTAATAAACCTGTCAGCTGGATTAGCTCTGCTATTAGAAACCAGTACCTAGAGGATATTTATTTTTTTCTCAGACAATTTTTTATTACCCCAAAAATTCTGCCACATATTTCCACAGGGCAAAATAGACGTTTATGTTTTCTTGTCAGAATAATTACGATTGAGAGGTCAGGAGTTAATTGCCAGGTCTTGTCCAAGTGTAGTTGTACATTATGTGTTCTCTCTCTCTTTTTTTTTTTTTTTTTTTTTTTTTTTTTAAAAAAAAACCCGTATTTCTGGACTGCTTCAACAAAGCTTCAGCCTTGAGGGGGGGATTTGCTTTATTTTTATTTTTATTTTATTTTAAGTATAAAGTAAGGGAAGAATTTCCCCACAACTCCAGTGGAGTTAAAAATGCATTTGAAACCCTTGCAAGTCTTTTCCAGGCCTTGGTCTGTCTGAAGGGCTAAGACCTACCTGACAGAATTTCACATTCATCTTAAAAATGTATGAATCCACACGTCACAAGCCAAAACAAATGCCTTGATTCGGTGTATCAGGGAAACGGATTTAAACATGGATTTTCAGACTTGATCCAGCTTCAACAAGAGGGAGTGGTTAATAAATTAAAATAAGCTTATTTTTCTTTCTTCATTTAGCTCTCTGAATAAGTGCTTCTGCCTGAAAGACTCAGCTTCTCCTTGAGCTAACAGTGAAGATGGGTTTCTCTGCTTTTTAACATCATGGTTGGTTGCTATGGACATGTTATCAATGTAGCATGACGCCAGTCATAGGAAAGGGAAAGCGGTTTATGGCATAGTCAGACTTCAAATAAAGTTTCTTTTTTTCCCATGGGAGTACGGAAGATCCTCTTTAAAGTCATTGAGCAGTCATCTTGTATTAGGCAGACTAGTCTTGCTTTGGGAACTGTCTCCCTGCTGCCCCCACCACATGAGATGTCTGCAAGTCCCACTTTCATTCAGGCACCTAAGTTTGTGTACAGAGGGCATCAGTAGAACTCTTAAATAGATGGGGCCTGGGTGTAGGACAGCACTGCTAGGACAAGGGGTGGGATGTGGGGGAGGGCCCCAGGGATGTAGCTACCGTGGTGCGGGGGGGCTCAGTTGCACCCAGGCCCATGCCTGTGGGGGCCCATGGCTGGCCGGAGCATCATGGCCCCACAGCGAGGGGGCCCACCCACCGCCGCCGGCCACCCTTGCAGTTGCTGCCTGCCGCTTCCCCCCCTCTGCAGCTCCTAGAGTGGCGAGGTGAGTGTCTCGCTTTACCACTCTAGGAGCTGCAGAGGGGGGGAAGCGAGCAGCAGGCGGTAAGGAAACTTTTTTGTTTTCTTTTATATTGCCGGCGCCGCGTCCTGGCCCCTGGGGAGGGAAAGCAGTGCAGCACTGCAGCTCGCCTCCTCTCCCTCCCCGGCGGGGCTAGGACGCAGCGCGGGCAATTAAAAAAAAAAAAAAAACTCACTGCCCACAGACTCTCCGCAGCAGCGTTGCTCCAGGGACTCGCGCTGCCTCCCTATGTGCCCGCAAACCCAGTCCCAGTGCGGACTCTGCAGGGTCTGGGTTTGCGGGCGCAGGGAGGCAGCATGCAAATCCCTGGAGGAGCAATGCCACTGTCGTGCAATGGGAACCCCTGGGCCCAGCCTCAGGTTAGTGGTGTGTGCCCCCTTCCCTCCCGACCCCCCAGTCTGCAGTGTGCCCCCTGCCCCTTCCCCCCTGCCCTCCCAGCCTGCCTCCACTCCCCTTCCCTCCTGCCCCCCAGCCTGTCCCCACACCCCCTCCCAGCCTGCCCC
>QEPC01013222.1:2900628-2914499 GCA_003113815.1 Sphenodon punctatus
CCCCCCCAATAACCCTCCCAATACTCCCCCTGCTGCCACCAGGATCACACACCGGGATACCCTCCCCACCCCCTCCTTCTAACCGCCTCTCCTATACCCCCACCCTTCCTTCCCCAGCCCTGAACAAGAAAGATCCCCACCAAAATGTCCCCTGTGGCCCCAAAGGCTGCGGCCTTTGGCCACGGCTCTTCAGCCGTGGCCTGCGGCTCGTGGCCTGCAGCAGAGCTGCTGGGCTTTATAGCCCCCCAGCTACCTCCGGGTGGGGGAGGGGAAAAGCTGGCCCTCGCGGCCAGCTTCTTTGATCCCCCTCACCCCCTCCCGGCACTCAAAGGTCTTTCCCCCCCCCCGCAGTTCTCAAGGATCCAGGCAGGGCGGCGGAGTGATGGTAGCAAGCGGCGGCAGCAGCGGCGAACCCCCCTCGGCGGCAGCAGATGGAATGGCACTAGGTAAGTCCTTTGAGAGAGAGAGCCGCTGGCTGCTGGGCTTTATAGCCCCCCAGCTATTTCTGGGTGGAGGAGGGGATAAGCTGGCCCTCGCGACCGGCTTCTTTGATCACCCCCTCCCAGCACTCTCAGGTCTCTTTCCCCCCCGCAGGTCTCAAGGATCCAGGCAGGGCGGCGGAGTGATGGTAGCAAGCGGCGGCAGCAGTGGCGAACCCCCCTCGGCGGCAGCAGATGGAACAGCACCAGGTAAGTCCTTTTTAGACGATCACGCTGTGCGCTCTCGCAGGTTTCAAAAACCCCGTGAGGAGAGATTACACGTGACACCGCCAGCAATCACGTGCCTGATACGCGCTGCACATTCTTTTCAAGCCGCAAACTGACCGGGAGCCTGATCGAGGTAGGTCATTTGCAACTTGAAAAGAATGCACGGCACCGTATCAGGTGCGCGATTGCTGGTGGCGTCACATGTAATCTCTCCTCACGGGGTTTTTGAAATCCCACACGAGCGCACAGCGTGATCATCTAAAAGCGGCCTCTAATGTCAAATTTCTGGAGTGCAATTTTTAAAATCCAAACTCTGGAAAGTCCCTTTGCTGCAAAATGGCGGCGAAGGGGATTTGTTGCGCCCCGCCAGGGAGCAGAAATATGCCACAGCGGGTGAATGCCTGTTAGAAGGCAGCCCGTGTTGTTGCCTGGCAACCATACATTTTGGCACGAATGAGCACAGTCATGAGGGCTGGGAGCTGGCCCCTTGTAGGAGGGGTCGTCCTTCCGTGCTGCAAGGAACGCAGCATTCCGGTTTCCGGTTTCCCTTGCTGCTGACCGAGTGGAGCTCTGGAGGCGGAATTTTTGGACAGTTTGAACTTGGGACAATTTAGTTATGGGGAGGACACGAAAGAAGAGTGGGACAGTGAGGAGCCACGTGAAAACAACTCAGGAGGATCCACCGCAGGGGGAAGAGATTCCTATGTTGGGGCAGCGGCCTAGTGCGGTAAGAGCAGCCCCCGTAGGGGCACTAGTGGGACTGACTCCCACCAGGGAGGAGATGCTTGCCTGTCTTGCTGCCTGCAAAACCATGATGGCTGAACAGGCGAGCCTGGCGGGGCATGAAGATAACTGGGTAAGCCCAGGGAGCCGTGTAGAGCCTGGAGGGTGTGTGGGCTTGGACCGGGGCGTGGGTTTACGGGACCACCCCCCGTTATCTGGAGGAGCTGAAGGCACGCGGGTACAGGGTCAGGCTGCAGCCCCACAGGCCCTGCAAGTGAGCCACACCACACGGGGAGGTCGGGTGATCAGCCCCCTGGCCCGATACTGTACTGATGAAGGGATCAACTCAGGAAGCCAGTCCCTGGCACTGGGTCCCCCTTCTGGTGGCTTGGGCACAGCCACTGAATTGCGAAGGGGTGTGTGTGCCAGGGCACAAGAAGGAGGACAGGGCCTAACGAGTCATGAGCCCAAACAGATAGGAGTTAGTTCCCCATCAGGCCCCTTACTTCAGGCATTATATGGGGACAGACCCATAACTGCCCCTAGGGTAGAATTTGGGGGAGATGGGTTAATTCTTGGTGAGTCAGGCGGTGATAAATACCAGTAAGTAAGGTATCCTGAAGGTGGGGCAGGCGTTATGGACCCCTCACATCACGAGGTTGGCCGGCCAGGGGAGCATGCAGGCCTGGGGGGGTTGTGTTCCCCTACAACACTGATGGACCCCCAGAGCGTAGGAGGCGTGTGGACCAGGGCCAGCCAGAGCACGGCGGCAATGAACAGATGTGGCAGTGGATCCTGGCACTGAAGAGAGAGCTACTCAAACGTAGGCGAGAATGGACTGGAGTAGTTGGGGCTCGGAACCCCACCGATGGAGCAACTTACCATCAAGAGGCCCAAGGAGCAGCAGGTAATTTTGCCAATAGTTGTGGTCATGGGGACCGAATAATCGGGCCAGGGCAGCAGTCTGGCTCTGAAGCAGTTATGAGGGACCCAATGGAGCCAGTGTGTCAGGCCGCGGCAGTGCAGCAAGGGTGCGGGGTGAGCACTCTGGGGAGTGGGGTGGCTAACACAATAGGGCCGCAAACGGAGGTACCCCACAGGGTAGAGCAAGGGCATTCCCAATTGGCATGGACGAATGGTGCATGGGTAATGGTGACACCAGTCAACCTATCCACTCAAGGGTTAGGGGTAACCATGCAGAAGCCCAGGGCAAAAGTGAGTGCACCTGTTGGGGGGCTGGGACAGGCGATGCTGGCCGGGCAGGGAGTTGCTCCCTCCACGGCTGTTCCGTCTCCTCCAACACAGGTAGGAGTGCGCCCTCCCCCACCCCCAGGTGGGGCAAGTCTAGATTTAGCGGCCCCATTTGGGGAACATCTACACCAAACCACAAAAGAAAAGATATGGAAAGGGGAGTATGTTGATTTGTTTGCATTACTGTTCAATGGCCCTATAGTGGAGCACACTATGCTAGAGGAGGACAAAGAAAAAGAAAAGTTCCGACGCCCTAAAGCAGATAGGAATTGGGCTAACTGGACGTCGGCGTATGCAATCTTTATGGGTGTTACGATGCAGGCCTACCCAGGGTGTGGTTTCGAATTGCATAAATATGCTGACATTGTGCGGAGGGCATACGGGACTGGACTGCCTGGGGCGTGGTTACGCTATGACTAAGCCTTTCATCATCGCACAGCGACCAACCCCGGGTTGCGCTGGGATGTTCATGCGCATGATTTGTGGCTTGAGAGCATGATTGATGTGACTAGTGCACCCCGCACTGACAGTGGGCACACTTTAGTTCGGGGCGGGGTGGCACCAGCTAATGAGCCATTTCGGTGGGATAGTCGGAGGGGGGCACAAGGGGGCCTTGTTGGGAGTACAATAAGGCCGGTAGGTGTAACAGACAGTCGTGCCGCTTTCGGCACGTGTGCTCCAGCTGTTCCGGAAGTCACCCTCACTGTAATTGCTTTCAATCACAGCAAAAGTGTGGGAAAGGTAGATACTGGCAAGGAGAAGGAAGCAGCAGAGGCACTCAAAACTCAACACTTGGTACAGGAACAAGAAAGGGGGCCGACACCGGTAAGAATTGAGCTTTTGGAACAGGCGTTAGTACATCACCCAGATCGAGCAGAGGTACACTACATGGCACGAGGCTTTAAAGAAGGGTTTATAATACCAGCGGGCCCTGTCCAGCCTCATCGGGTCCCACGATATTTGAAATCTGTAATGGGGCTGGAGGAAGTTGTTAGGTTAAAAATAAGGAAGAAGGTTGAAGCAGGCAGGGTTGCTGGCCCATTTGACCTCCCCCTGCCCTAATGGACAATTTGATGGTGTCACCATTGGGAGTAATGCCAAAGAAAGCTGCTGGCGAGTTTAGATTGATACACCACCTGTCCCATCCGAAAGGAAACTCTGTCAATGATGCCATCCCGAAGGAATTGACAACCATTAGGTACGCGTCTTTTGATGTCGCAGTAGAAAAGGCAAATGCATTAGGGCGTGGTGCACTGCTAGCTAAGTGTGATGTCAAATCTGCATTTCGCTTACTACCAGTGCATCCTATCAGTTTCCACCTCTTAGGTTTTGTTTTTGAAGATCATTATTATTATGACCGGGCCACGCCCATGGGGTGCTCAATATCATGTTCCGTATTTGAGTGCTTCAGTTCCTTGGTAGAATGGGCTTTCAAGCAAAGGATGTGTTCGGGCGATGTTACAAAATGACTTGATGATTTTTTGATACTCGGCCGACCGCGCTGTGGTGATTGTGCCGCTGCCCTCCGTTTGTTTCAAGACTCGGCCAAGGAATGGGGGGTTCCGCTCACCCCAGAGAAGAACGAAGGGCCCGGGACCAGGCTAACCTACTTGAGGATTGAGATAGATACGGAACTTATGGTGTCAAGATTACCAGATGTCAAATTGTCGTCCCTAAGGCAGAAGATGAAAGAAATTTTGGGGTTATGAAAAATTACAGTAAGGGCATTGCAGTCATTGGTGGGGAGTCTCAATTTTGCCTGCCGGGTGGTGGCACCAGGGAGAGCTTTCTTGTCCCATTTATATGATAAATGATCGCTTATCTCCTCACCACCATATATGGGTTATCAAAGAAATGTGGCAGGATTTGAGTACGTGGCTCAAATTCTTAGACGACTTTAACGGGGTCAGCTTTTGGAGGGAACGGTTATTGCACCAAGCCGACCTGCAGGTTCAATCTGACTCAGCTGGGGGAGTAGGTTTCGGTGTTTACTTTAGAACTCGTTGGTGTGCAGCATGGTGGCCTGACGAGTGGCATCAGAGTGGAGTCACTAGGGATTTAACCTTTTTAGAACTATTCCCAATATTGATAGCAGTCCTGCTTTGGGCCTGGCAGTTTGCAAACCATGTGGTAAAACTTTGGTGTGACAATTTGGCTGTGGTACATGTGGTAAATTCCTTGTCCTCATGGTCTCTTAGAGTGATGACCTTGGTCAGGACCTTCGTAGGAGCATGTTTAAAAGCTAACATTTTATTCATGGCTCAGCATGTTCCTGGTGTTGACAATGGCATAGCTGATGCCCTTTCTCGGTTCCAGATGGACTGTTTTTGAGAATTGGCATTGGAGGCCAGGGAAATGCCAGACCCTTTGCCACCTGGGGTGTGGAGCCTTGGGTGTTAGAACTACAGAATATCGTGCAGGGATCTCTTGCTCCAAGGACACAGGCTGCCTACAGCAGAGCATTACGTGAGTTTCAGAACTTCAGAGAAAGTCACGGGTGGGGATTAGGATTTCCTATAACTGAAGCGGAGGTCCTTCAGTTTGCAATGAGACTGAGGCGCAATGGGCTGGCAGCTGGCACAAAAGCAGGAAAGACAGAAGCCCTTTCCTTCGTTAGTATGTTAATGGGTCTTCCTTCCCCTGACAAGGGATTCTTTATAAAACACATGTTGGAGAGCTGGGCCAGGGGACCAACCTTTACGAGGGCGGTCAGGGTCCCCTATGTTGCAGCAGCTGGTTGGGGTACTTCCAGTGGTGTGTAGGGATAGCTTTGAAGCGCAACTTTTCACTACAGTGTATGTACTAACATTTTTCAGAGCATTCAGGATCAGTGAGATGGTTGCCTGTCAGCTAGAGATAACACTGCCCGGGCAGTGGGAGTCGATGACCTCGAGTTATCCAGTGTCTTATTACGAATACGACTGCGGGTGTCAAAGACGGACCAAAGATGGAAGGGACAAATGGTGCAGTTGTATAAAAGTGGGGTTGATAGTATCTGCCCAGTTTTAGAGAGAGATAAATATTTGAGCATATGGCCACGTCTTCCAGGAAGGTTGTTTCTGCATAGGGATGGTACTCTATTAACTAGTCATCAGTTCTCTGCCGTGTTATGCAGGGCCTTGGGGAGCATGGGGCTTTCACCTGGAGAGTATGGATCCCATTCCTTTCAGTTCGATGCTGCTACAACAGCTGCCGCGGCAGGGTTAGATGAAAAACGGGTTAAAGCAGTAGGAAGATGGCGATCTCGAGCATATAAAAAGTATTTCCGACCCTCACTATATTAAATATGATTTATTTTATTAGGATGCACTAACCCAGTGGATACCAGAAGAGTGGTGTGGATCGTTGGGCACAGCCTTGTTGTCAGTGGGAGGGTGTAGGAAGGGAAGGAAACACAAGGGTAAGGGTGCCCACATGCTCCGAGGGGGCTCAAATAGCTCTGTTTCGACACTCGAGGCTCCCAGTTGCCCGTCAGGATAGTATGTGGGCCGCTCAGTATGCTTTCGCACCAAGAGCTTCGGCCCCTATCATCATAGGGCACAGAGCAATTCAAAGGGAAAAGGCTCACACATGCATCACATTCAAAAGCCACAAGGGGGAGCACTGGTGAGGTGGAGGTGAAGGGAGCAAGGTTAAGGAACCCTGGGAAGGAGGGAAATGGAACCAGGACTCTCACACTGAGGGGGAAAGGGATAGGGAAATTGACCCAGGAGGGGAGAGGGGCAGAAGCACCCTGGCCCGCAGGCCCTCGCACCCGTTCTTGCTTACCAGGGACAAAAGGGGTGAGGGTCCTATCAACACACAATTGCTCAGGGCTATACACAATCAACAAGGGGGTATACAGGAAGACACAGTACAGGGAGAGGGGAATACAAACGGAAACACGAAAGGCAAGGCAATAGCAACACACGCAAAGGCAAGTACTTAGCTTTCAGGCAAGGGGCCAGTCTCCACAGACACACAAGCTCTGTTCACCGGCACAGAGCTCAGCAAAGTGCCAGCTTATAAAGGTCTAGCCCCGCCCCCTGCATGCGCCTGCAGGCGCTCAGATCGACGAGGAGGGGGGGCGTGGTCTCATTGCGTGCTCCACAGGCCCCTGCCGAGGTGCGGCTTGCAAAGGGGGCGGAGCCACAGGCGGCGTCGGCGTGATGCTTGGCTGTAGCTGGGGCTGCGGCCCCAGCGGGACGGGGCTTCCTTGCCACGGAGTGCGTCGGGGTGCGGGGAGGCGAACCTGACTGCTGACACTTGTGCATTGGGCGAGTAGTGCGGCTGCACAGACTTCCGTAGATGCTCAGTTGGGGCTGGCAGAGCAGATGCAGATCTTTTGGATGGGAAAAAGTGGGATGCGTTGGCATCAGTTATTATCTATGCTGCTGCGAATGAGTGACAAGCCAACACCGCAGATTATAGTGGTTCATTTGGGTGAAAATGACATAGCTGCTCGAAGAGGGGTTCATTTGATTATAAGTATTAAGAATGATTTGTTGACAGTTAGGCAATGGTTTCCCCGTGTCCACTTGGTTTGGACCGACTTAATTCCCAGGTTAAAATGGGGGATGGCACATAATCCTTGTTGGGTGGATAAGGCTAGAAGAAATATAAATAGGGAAATAGAAAAATGGATAAAGGGATTGAATGGGACTATAATTCAGCATGCAGAGATAGTTTATTCGAGGCCTGAGTTGTATCGTAGAGATGGGGTTCATATATCTCCTCTAGGAAATGAACTGTATTTGTTGGTTTTGGGGGGACATTTGCAGTCCCTGGTTTGAGAGAGGGCGGTGGGTGTCGGGGTAGTTCGTTGCAACTCCCCCTTTGTGGCAGGGGTCCAGTATGCAATAGTAGGATAATTAGGTAAGGTTATAGGAAATGTAGAGTCCTCTCCTTAAGGGATGGGGAAGTGATACCCAGGCAATGCCGGGCACAGCATGCACTGGTATCACGTCCCTGGGAGGGGTGTCTTAGCAGGGTGAAGGACAGGCACAGTCCTACACCTTGCAGACATGGAAACTCCTTACTCTGGCCCAGAACGGACTTGGCCCCCTTCGGCCATGACTCACTAGTCGAAGGGGTGAAGTTTTAGATTAATAAGCAATGTCACTGGAACGCATATCCAGGGCTTTGCTTGAGTTAATACAGTTGATAATTAGCTAGCATACTGGACCCAGATTGCCTGGTGCAATTACCCACCGTCCTGAGATTGGTTAATAAAGAGTGCGGCCTGTTTTATAACCCATGTACTGTGTCTGCGTCTCATTGTGGGGTGCGTTGACAAATAAGAAGTAGCTGTGACTGTCTCTGGACAACTGTAATAGATAATTCAAGCTTCAGCTCAATTTTAAATGTAGATTTTAATTTCTCTATTTCTGTTTTGGACTAGGTCCTGATGCTCAGGTATGCCAGCACTATCCAGTGCAAACAGAGTAAATCCATTCAATTCATGAAGTTCTACTGGTATAAAATATATGGAAGCTGACCTAGAATAAAGCTCACAATCTCTTAATTAATTCAGTTCATAGTCAATACTCAGTGTATTTGAAAAATGGTAGCAAAACCACCACATAAATAGTGAATTCAGAGCCTTTCCAATATGGTTTTATGAGACTATGCAATATAGTTCCTGGGCAGGGATCACATTAGTGCTGTATATTTTAATTTACGGTTTTCTCCTTGACCTTCACCTAGCTCTGGGGATGGCTCCAGAACAATTACACTAACAATGCGCAGTTCAGACCTGTGTTTACTCTGAGATTGTAATGTGCCAGAGTTTGTCTTGCTCACTGATAGAAAGATGCATTTCTTTCTTTATCATTTTAAAGTGGTTCAATCTGGAGTGACTATGGTGAGATTAATTCCAACAGAGGTAGGGAAATGGTAAACCGCAACAAATATGGCCTTCCTTCCTACGAGTATTGTCCTTTTGGTTTGCACTGACATCAGTGGGAGGTGAGGTTGCTTGACACCTTGCAGGACTGGGTCCTTAATGATCTTGTTTGACGTTGTTTGACCAACAGACCCACAACAAGACGGGGGAGACGTATTTTCCTGCTGCAGTTTCTGAAGGTTTTTTTTAGAGTTTTTTTCCTTCCTTCCCCCCCCCCCCCCCCCCCCCCCCCCCCCCCCCCCCCCCCCCCCTTCTGTGCTGTCCACAAATTCTATAGTTGTGTGCAGCACTGTCATGACATGCCTGCTGAAGGACGGTGGATGCAGTAATGTGCTAAACCCCTAGGCGAATCTTCCTAATATTACAGCCAGACTGGTATAGAATCAAGGAGCCATACCCAATTCCTTCTGTTCATATCCAACTTGCATTGAATGTGTTAACTACAATTCCAAAAGAGAGCGAGAGCATTTCATTAAGGGTGGAAAAACTCTGGCCTGTGAGCCAAATCCAGCCTCGGGCCATCTTTTATTTGGGCCCATTTCCTGGATCTGGCCCACAGCACTGAAAGAGTGAACTCAGGGGAAAGGAAAGGAGGACATGCACTCAAGGATAGTTTAAGACTTCCCTATTTGGCCAGGCATTTGATGGGTCAGGATAGGCTTTGGAGTAGTGGTGTTTAGGGGCAAGGGGGGAGGGGCTCTACATTTCTACTGGAATCTGTTTTATATGTTGTAAGTCACTCTCAGCCCTTGGGATAGGTCTCATCCCCCTTCAAGGTATCTTGATGTCACAACACTCCAAAGGAGTGTGACCACATTGGAAAGGGGGTGGAAAATCCAGTACCTTGGATTACCTGGGGAAATCAGGGCTTCACTGGTAGCTAAGGATGTAGCTATAATGACAGATAGTTACAGCTGCACCAGTGCCCACACCCCTGGCATGCTTCCTGGTGCAGCTCTTTCCCCAGTCATTGGGATGGTGGGGGAAGGGCCCATTGCATCTTCTGCACCAGGATCCATTCCAGCCTAGGCTAGCAATGCCTCTGCCAGTAGCCCAGAGATGATGGAGTAAAACCTGGAGACACCAGGTAAAACTCAGAGGGGTGGTAACCAATTCTGCATGCCTAGCCTACACTCAACAGTGTCAGTCACAGGAATGAGTGAATAGGGTCACCATGCTATCAAGCAAGCAAGAAACTGAGGAATCATTAGATTATCAAGATCTAATGCATAGTTTTGCCTCTTTAAAGGCACAGAAAGTAACACTTGCTTAAGTGGCACTGGGTTTGTTTGGTTTTTTTGGCCTTAATTTCTTTAGTTATTTGTGTCTTGGAATGTTTGTTTCTACAGTGATTCTCCAAACATTCAACTGTCTGTCTTTTTGCTACAGGGTTTTACAACATGTGTAGTACTATTTGTGATTTTCTGTGAATGTGGAGAAAGGGGTGGCAAAACGTATTTTGCCCAGGGCAATGAAATAACTAGGATTGGCCCCACCAAATAGTTTCCTTTTCATGCAGAGAGAAACTGATGAATGGAGCAATTCAAACTGAGAAGCACTAAAATGCTCTCTTCTCTGCCTGTGTAGTTCTGTAAGTTTAATAAGTGTATTTAATATTAAACTCAAAAGTAATTATCTGAATATGTTCCAGATGGAATGTTCAAGACGGTTTAGCTCCAATACCAACAGAGCTGTTTTATTTTAAGGAGTAAAGTTTTATGACCTTGGCAAAAATATTGGATTGGCATGTGTCTTTACACAGCAAATATAAGGATGTTTAATTGATAAAGGTACTACTGTCACAATTATGCTACCACAAAACCACCCGTAACTCTGGCCGCTTTTAGATGAGTGGCGCTCCGTTTCGCATCGGCGGCGCGCATATTTTGAAACTTCCGCCTGGTCTAATTAGACGAGACGGAAGTGGCTTAGTATGCGCATATTACGGTGGAGGCGCATTTTTTAAGTGCGCAAATTAAATACCTCATAATCAAGGTATTTAATTTGCGCACTTAAAAAATGCGCCTCCGCCGTAATATGCGCATATTAAGCCACTTCCATCTTGTCTAATTAGACCAGGCGGGAGTTTCAAAATATGCGTGCCGCCGACGCGAAACGGAGCGCCACTCATCTAAAAGAGCCCTCTGTCCTGCTAGGGAGGCCAGGCTTTCACAACCCCCTGTCCCTTCCCTATCCACAAATAATGATGATGAGCTGGGAGGAGGAGTGTGGCTTAAATGATAAAGGCATTAGAATAATAGAATCATAGACTTGGAGGGTAAATTGGTGGCCATCTAGTCCAACCCCCTTCTTGGATGTAGAATGACTTTGAAAATTGGTACAAGCTCTGTGTACTGTACTAGATTGGGACTTGGGGTGAGAGGTTGGTGGAAATGAGTGCTGTTCCGGTGTCTGACACTAACCACCTCTAATGCATAACTTTGCCTCCTTGAGCCTTCCTTTCCCCCTCTTTCCCTGTGTCTGGCTTGTCTGAGATTGTAAATTCTGGAGTACCATCTTTTGACTATGGCCCTTTTCAAACAGACGCCCCCCCCTCGCACACGTGTGCGGGCATCCGTTAGAACGCTGTGGCAGGTGTGAGGGGGAATGGGTGGGCATCTGTGGGAATGCCGCAGCCGGTGGGTGGGGGATGTGTGTGAATGCTCTGTACGTGGAGGTGGGGGTCCATGGGAACGCACCCCCACGTACCACCAACCCACCCACTCATGCACCTGCACCCATTAGAAAAGGGCCTAAGTTGTATAGAACAAGGCAAAGTCATGCAAATGTGTATTCAGAAAAAGCCTAACCATCTCTGCAGACACTAGTCAGAGACCACTGAGTTGCAAATGGATTTCTTCCTGTGGACGTGACTGAAAGCACAGAGTCACATGGCGGGAAAATCAAACAAAGGACCCTGGAAAGATACTTAAGGGAGGAGACATGACAAAGAGAGGAGCAATCTTACAATCTCTCTCACTGGGTGAAGATCAGCTTGCCGATCTGCATCATCAGATCTTACGAGCCAGAGAGGTGCTGCCCCAAAAGGAAATATGAAGTAAGTCTTTTTGGAAACTCTAAGACTAGTACCCGGCCAAGCTTTCCATCGCTGGCTGTGACATGAACTGAAATACCCTTGGACCTTGATTAGGGTAAGCCTAAATTAGGAGAATCCAAGTACAGATAGGAATGCATTATTGGTTATGTTGCTTATTTATATTTACAAAAGATTCTTGAAAAAGATTTGTTCAATGCTCCTCTTCTCTAGGACCACTCAGAATGCAGCTTCCAGGTTTTTATCAATAAGCTTCTTTCTGTATTTGCACGTCAAAGTGAAGAGATTGGGGAAGAGCTTTGGAGGGAATGCCTGAACCCCCAAACTTGTGTGGCTGCAGATGAAGTCCCTAGTGCCTACCCTTGGGAATGTTGGAATGTGCAACAGTCACAAGTACAAGCCCATTGCAAGCCCTGCAAGCTCAATATGGGGCTTGTCCAGTAGGGGGAGGGTCAGGGGATTAAACGTTGTGTTTTTTTTATCCTTGTCTCCTCTCTTTTCTCTCTGTCCTCTATCTTGTCCCATGCAGTCTGTACATTATGGAAGCATGTCTTCTGAGTTCTTAGTAAAGTTCTGTTTTGAAGAAACATCTTCTGTGTGTTATTCAACAAAAAGCTAACTCTACAATAGGTTAGGGGCCCAGGACATCTTCAAGGCAATTTTTAAGACTAGAAGCAGCCCAGAAGGAGTGCAGACTATGAAAGAAAACTCCCAGACACAGAGGTCTACTGACTGTGAGTAAGAAGGCCTAAATCCCAGAAGGGGAAAGGGAGGGAAGCAAGTATGGCAAACAGCTCAGACTTTCAGTAGGAAAGCTGAACAATGTAAACTACCAATTGTGGAGGTTTAAAGTGGAAATGCTGCTGTCTAAAGATGATCTATGGGAGGTGATTACCAAAAACAGACCAGCAGCAAATCAAAAAAAATGGGATAAAAAGGACAGGTTAGCAAAGGCTACAATAACTTTATTGGTAGAAGATGACCAGCTAATCCATATAAGAAGTGAGACCATAGAAAGAGGCATGTGGATTGCATTGCAAAACTTGCATGAGAGAACTAGCCTGAATAGCAAACTCTTTTTACTAAGGAAACTGTACAAAATGAGGCTTGGCAAAGAACGTGAAATGCAGGAGAATATAAATGCCATGTTGGAAGTAGTGGCACAGCTGTGCGGCATTGGAGAAGATATAAAGGACAGCCATGTGCTAGTCCTACTCCTCTGCAGCCTGCCTGAATCTTACAGTGCCCTCATCAGTGCCCTGGAGACAAGGCCAGAGGCTGAACTGAAGCTGGAATTTGTTAAAGGTAGACTTTTGGATGAATTCCAGCGCAGAAAGGAGAACCTGTAGAATGATCTAAAGCAGGGTAATGAGATTGCACTAAAAACCTCAGACAAAGCTCCTAAGAGGGAAACCAGAGTATGTTTCAGATGCAAAAAGGAGGAGCATTTAAAGAAAGACTGCTATATATGGAAAGCAGAACAGCAGAAACTGTCTCCCTCCTAAGCAGAGGGCTAAAGTCACAAACTGCAACACAGTCGCTCAACAATGGAGTGGGTGCTTCAGAGCAATGCAAGATGGTGCATCCCAAAATTGGAGTGTAAATTCCAGGGCAATGAGCCACATGACTAGGAATAAAGGATTCTTCACAGGGCTGGATCTGAGCAGTAAAGAAAGGATCTACCTTGCAGATGGGAGAAGCATCAATGCGGAAGGAATTGGACAAGGATTCTTGTACTGCGACCAGTCACAGGGAGGCACACTGATCATACTCATGAAAGATGTGTTCTGGGTGCTCAACGTAGAAGGGGGACTACTGTCCATGAAGTGCCTGGCAGTGAGGGGGATCACCATCCATTTCCAGGGAGACAAATACACAATTCAAAGTGGGACAAAAGTACTGGACAGAGCCACTGCAGTTGAGAACCTGTACCATCTGAGCACAGCAAAAGAACAGGCGAAGCTCACTGCACACAAGCCACACAATGACTGCATCCACCTGTGGCATCATAGATGCATGGGACATAGACATCCAGACAGCATCAAGGAAAAGTACAGACAGCAGTTGACCAAAGACCTTAAGGTATCATCATGTCCCATGTGTTGGAAATGCAAGGACTGTGAGATCATTGCATCCATTTGCCCAATGCAGAGTTTACAGAGGAATGTGAGTAGCTAATCATCAATAAGCAGGCAGGAAGCATACTTAAGCTTAAGTAGCTTTATTAGGAAATACATGTAGGATAGGAAAG
>QEPC01013222.1:2920698-2948556 GCA_003113815.1 Sphenodon punctatus
CTATCTTCTCAACCAAAGACAGGCAATAGAAGAGATGATAGAAAGTTTCGGCATGGGGGGGGTGCGAAGGCAGCAAATACCACTATGGAAACCAACTACCCAAAGGAGATCAAAGAACTGAGCTTATTGCTGCCAGACAATAAGCAATACAGAAAGGCGATAGGAAAGCTCTTGTACATTGCCACAATCACAAGGCCTGACATTGCGGTGGCAATAGGTATACTGTGTAGACAAGTCTCAGCCCCAACCCAAAGGGATTGGAACACAGTAAAGAGGGTCTTACGGTACCTGAAAGGGACTGTGCACCTCAAGCTAAGACTCCCAGCAACGTCCGTGTCAGACCTGATAGGGTACGTGGACGCAGATTAGGCTGGAGACCATTTGGACCGAAAATTTACCAGTGGGTACCTATTTTTGCTTGGTGGAGGACCCATCAGTTGATGCAGTAGGAAACAAGCCTCTGTGACACTTTCCTCAACGGAGGCAGAGTACATGGCAGCGGCACATGCCAGCCAAGAAGCTATCTGGTTGCGACAGCTTCTGAATTATCTGGGGCAAAAATTGGACAGACCCACGCCGATCCTGGAAGACAACCAAGGACATATAGCGCTGGCGCAAACACAAAGAATCCACCCCAGAACCAAGCACATTGACGTAAAATACCATTTCCTGAAAAACTCACAGGAAGGAACAAGGACTCCTACATCTGCAGTACTGTCCTACAGAGGATGACAGTGGATGTGTTCACAAAGCCACTAGCAGGGGAATGCCATTGCAAGCTATTAAGAAGAATGAGCCTAGTGGGTTTGACTAGTGACTGTTGAGAAGGGGTTTTGGATTGTGCAACAGTCATAAGTAAAAGTCCATTGCAAGCCCTGCAAGCTCAATATGGGGCTTGTCCAGTAGGGGGAGGGTCAGGGGTTGAAACAGTTTTTTTTCTCTCTCCATGTCTCCTCTCTTCTCCTCTGTCCTCCATCTTGTCCCATGCAGTCTGTACAGCATGGAAGCATGTCTTCTCAGTTCTTAGTAAAGTTCTGTTTTGAAGAAACGTCTGCTGTGTGTTAGGAATTATTACTACTCTAGTGCAGGGCTTGGGAACCTCCGGCTGTTTTTATTTGGCCTCTTTCCAGTTCTTGGGTCTGGCCTGTAGGTCCAGTGATGTCTCCTCTCAAGCACTGAAAGAGTGAGCTTGGGGGAAGGAAGATGACATGAGGGCATACGCTCAAAGGTAGGAATGGAGCCATAGCAGAGATCCATGATTTGGACCCTCCCCTTCTTTCCCCCCATCCTGAGCATATGCCATAAGCACCTCTAACCCCAACTCCTATATAGCCCGTAGCGCTTGTACTAATTTTCAAAGTGACCTATGGAAGGGGAAATGTTTCTAACTTATCGTCTAGTATGTTTGAAGCTGTTTTTTCTCTTTTGTAAAAGAGGTGTTGGAAGGTATTGTTGGAAAAACAACTCCAGATGACATCACCTTTTGCACCAACAAACCCTAATGACCACTAGGGGCATTGGGAGTAGAGATAGGAGTTAGTGTGAGTGTCACTTTACCTTTCCTGATCTCTGCTTCTAAGCCCCCCTCCCAGGTGGGATGTGCCCAGGAAGTTCCTACTGGACTTCCTCCTTCTCCCTGACCTTTTGCCATTCCAAAAATTCTCTCTCTGACCTTCAACATGTCTGGTCACCATGCTGGTGGCAGCTAGCTAGTAAGACTAGGGATAGGCCTTTCCTATCACAATGTACTTCTCAATAAAGTAGATTATTTTAATCTAGAAACAATCTCCAAGGTGTTGATTACTACTAAGCTGTTGCTACTAACAATTCAAGCTGCTTTTTGGGGATTTTGTTTTTCTGACCATTAATAAAATTCCCAACAGGTATCCCTAGCAGGACAGTGCTAAGGATGTGGTCTGACATGGAACTGGGTTCCTGGAAGGATTGGATAAATTCATGGAGGATTGCTATTAACCAGGTTGGTTGGGGGATGAAACCTCGGCTTGCCAGAAGCTAGGAGTGAACATCAGGGATGGATCATTTTCATATATGCCTTATTTTTGTACATTTCCTTTTGAGGGTGTTAATGTTAACACATGGGCCATGAATCCACCAGGCCCCAGTAGCTGCCGCCCCCCCCCCCCCCCCACAGGGCACCCCCCACACGGCCATAACTTGAATAGAACAGCATAGGGAGCACAACAAATGGGCAGTCCTTGCCAACAGTGCATGTGATTGTGGCAGCTGCCAAAGAGGGCGTTAGCACACTTGGACAGCGCAATCGCTCCCTTCCCTCTCCCTGCCAGCTCAGCTGTTAGTTGAGGGGGCATACTAGTGCTGGCTCCGATAGAAGGGGTGGGGGGGATCATGCCCAGGGATGGTTTCTGCCCTGGCTGTGACACCCTCCCTTCCCATCCATGGCTGCTGCTCTCCTTTCCTGACTGGAAAGGAGAGGAGTTGGGATCAAAGGCAGCATGTGCCCCCTCCAGAGGAGCTGTGTGGATCTTGTGATCCCGTTGGTTCCATTCCAATCCTGAATGGAGAGGAGACTGCAGGATCTGCACGTGGCTCCTCTGGAGGGGGCGTGTGCTGCCTTTTAACCCCCCTTTTCCCTGGAAAGGAGAGCAGCGGCCACGAAAAGGGATGTGTGTGTGTGTGTGTGAGAGAGAGAGAGAGAGAGCGCCAGCCAGCCAGGGAAGAAGCCTTTCCTGCCTGTGACCCCTTTCCATTGGAACCAGTGCTAGCACACCCCTCAGCTGACAGCTGACTGGGAGAGGGAAGCGCAGATTACACCCGAGGAGGGCCTTTGGAGAGTTCTGCACTCCCCTCTCCTGGACAGCTGTCAGTTGAGAGGGGCGCACCAGCCATGCCACTATGGTTCTGGCAGACCCGGGGCTGCAGGGTAGCCTAACTAAAGAGAATTGGCCCCATGGTTGCCTGTTGCCCTGGGTTTTCCTGGGTGTGGCCCCATAGTGTGCTTCACATTTTCTGGCTTGACACTGTGAGTAGCCCTGGGGCGAACATCTGGTGGACACCAAGTAGACGAATAGGTGAATTGGGTTAATGTGGGCAACAAATGTGGGGCAACATCTTGTTTGTGAACACCCTGAAACATCCAATGCTGGTCACTCTCTGAGCCAGGATACTGAGCTAGTGGCAATTCTCATATTCTTATTATGACATGAAAAACATTTATAGAACTGTACTGGCAAGGGTGTGACTGTATAAGAAGCAGCAGATGACATTGCCGTAGAGGAGGCTCAGTTCTCGGTCATAAGAACATAAATTTTCACTTCCTTGGTTTTGGGGTATTGTGTGTGTAGCAACTGTAACTGTTTCCCAACAAAGATTTTGTGAGTCAATATACTTTGAAGGTAAAATTAAGATGAATGATCCTAAGTCCTTGCAGGACCAGACAAAAGGGTGACTGGGGTGAGTTGCTACAGGGTGCAACCCTTTGGGAAGGAGGCCCCTTGTAGGCAAGTTCTGTCCTCCAGCACCTGAAGTTCAGACAAGCAAAGATAAGGCTAGATTCAGAGGAACCAGTTCAGGCACCAATGGGGGAGTGGGTATGTGGATATGACTGATGTGGGAGCTTTATATTAAAGATGATGATGTTCTAGCAGGGAGGAGAGTGTGGCATTGTCTCTGACAGCATGATTGGGACGTGTTGGGATGCATCCCCCACCAATTTCCTCCTCCTCTCAGTTTCAGGGTCATAAGAACATAAGTAGTGCCAAACTGGATCAAACCAATGGTCCATCAAGCCCAGTGTCCTGTCTCTGTCTCTTGGGAGAAGTATCCAACAGATCACAATGGGCAATCCATTCCCTGTTCCAGTCTCCAACTGGGCTCTGGCAGTGGGGCTTAAGCAAGACAAGGGGATCCAGCATCTCCCACAAATTTTAGTCCAAAGTTGCACCATTGGAGAGGGGGTTTTAGGTGGTTGTGCCAGGGGCCAGCAACGAGGACCGTCAGAGGTGTGAGTATGGAGAGGGACTGAGGGGGCAGACAGGCAGTGTGGGGTATGTGGTGAGTGGGAGACTGAAGAGGCAGCAATCATCCAAGTTGGAGAGGAGTGGTCACAGATAGTGGGGCACCATTACTAGGGCTGGGGAGTTTTGTGGAGGGGCCCTAGTGAGGAAGATCAGAAGGCAAGAGTGGAAATGGCTGGGTGGGCACAGCCAAGGTAGGAGATGGCAGAGGGACATGCAAGCATTGGTAGGGGTGGGGCTGCAGCATCTGGGTGGGGCTGACACTGTCTCTGGGAAGCAGAAGCCTCTCCTTTTAGAGCAGCCAGGATTAGCTGCCGAGAGGAGTCAATGAGCCCCAGAACAGAGCCCAAGGGAGGTGGAGAGGCTGCTTGCCTGGGGGCGGGGCAGGCTGGAGCTGCTGCGGCTGCTCCTACAGCCACCCAAGAGCGCGCGAATCCACGATCCTCCAGTTTATCCCCGCTACCAGGAGGAAGGAATGATTGGCTGAAGTGACTAGAGATCATGAATATTTAATGATCCTATTCAAATGACCCTGTTACCAGGGTAACCTGAGGCCTTACAGCGGCGTGTTTCTCACGCAGCACTTAAGCTAGTAGGGGCAGAAAGGCCCTGGGACGCAGGGGCTTTGGGAGTCCGGGTACTTTCCTTCGCTCGGACGGGCGTGGGTAGGGCTGGGCTCGGCTCTTCCCCGTGAAGGGGCTGTGGGCCGGTGTTTGGGGAGGCGAGTCTCTTCCCCTGCAGGAGGAAATAAACAGGTAGGCGCTTGAACCGGACCATGTGGGCAGCTACCCCTAGGAAGAATCGTTATTCCTGGGAGCAGAGTGGAGGAAGGCACAGATTACCAGCGCTGGGGGACGGAGGACGTGGAGCAAGAACTGCCTGCCTTCCCAGTGCCTTTGATTTCTTCCTAGCTTTGACACCAACAGGTGCTGCCATGTAGGGAGTCTGCTTGTGGTATCATCTTGATTTTTCAAGAGGTGCCTCTGCAGCCTTTTCTTAGGCCTCCCACTCCCCTTTGCAGGCCTGGAAAGCTCTGGGTCTGTTATGTCGTTACCCAGTATGAGCCCATTTTGATGAGAAACAAGTGACGTTCTAACAAAATGACATCGGGTCAGGCTGCCATCATGAGAAAGCATAAATGTCATGATGCCCAGCTCTCAGAAGGGATAACTTTGCCAACCCCATCTTAATATATTTGTGTGCTGCACTGCAGACTGCTGCTATCTGCTTTCCATGCTAATGTGCCTGTCCTAACATACCATGAAGCTTGTGCTTCTGTGCCATTTGTAAGACCAGGAGCCAGAAAATTCCAGGGTCTAAAAGGTTGACTCTGCTACTGACTTGCTGAGTGAGGCTAGATAGTATCTTCTTCTTTAATACTTAGCTGATAATACATGCTCACCTTTTTATAGAGGTGTTCTGTGAATTATATAATAGGGAGGGAGGAGCTGCCATACTGGACCAAACTAATTGTCCATCAAATCCAGTATATTGTCTCTGACCCTGTCCGACACTATATGCTTGTGAGGAAGGTGCAAGATTCCTGAAATGATTGATTTGGGGTGATTGACCCCATGAAAATCTCACCCTAATAATTACAGTTGGGCTTAAAACAGGTGCATGAGGGTGCACACTCCTGTGACCCATGCACTGCCCACCCTGGTCCACATATGGGGCACTCTGTGAAAAGCCAGAGTGCCCCGTGCAGGAATGGAGTAGGCAGTATGTGGATGGGGGTGCATGGAGCTGCTTATTTGAAGCGCTCCCCCATGCATGGTGCCCCCCCCCCCGGCACCAAGTATGCCTCACCTCCACCCTGTCTCATTTAAAAACACCCTCTGATATGCAGCTCTTGGGGTTGGGAACTTTGGCCATCCCTATATAGCACCATGCAGGTGCTGACAGTGGTATTGCAGTGATGACTGAACTGAGTGTAACATGACCACTGCTCTGCCATCAGCCTTCCACATAAGTTGTAAAGCATCTATGTAATGCCCTTTCCTTCATGAGAAAAGACTTTTAATGCAGTGTCTGTTTATGGTTCTCATCCTGACTGCTTCTCCTGGATAGTGGATAATAATTTCTGGTGAGTGATGTAGTAAATGTTGACTTCTGCTTTCCATCCAAGTCTAGGCCCAAACATTCTTACTTCCAGACTGAGTCACTTTGCTTCTTATGGCCTCATAAAGAATAGGGTGTGGTGGGTTTTTTTAATGTTTAGTAAATGGTCTGGGCTTATAAATGGTACTCCCTCCCCCCCCCATTTGTCCCAGTTACTACATTATATTTTCTTACTTGATTAACTTTCTGACAATCGATACATATTTGCTGATCTGGCTTATAAAGAAACAATTTTCTGCCAATTTATTATGGAATGGTTCATCCTTCAGTATCTGGTTGACTTTTGTTTGTTTTGAATTGCAGACAGGCTTTTTAATGATGGAGTAAGCCCACAAGACGTGTACTACAAAGTGGGTTGACTATTCAAGACATAATGTGGGATGAAAATGTGACTATTGAATGAAAACCTTTTAAAAAGATAAGACAGACAGATGGATGCAGAAGAGAAGACCGAATGATGGTGGATACAGAAAAGAAGGTAAAAGACAACATCTGTGGGCTGAAATGATTTCTGTTGATTGAAAAAAATAAAATAAAAAAAAATACAAAGTTTCAAAGCTTTTATTCATTTAACTTTTACTTCTCTACAGCCTTCTCCTTTTACTTTTCTTGTTTTCCTTCTTTCCTGATGAAGGACCCTTTTTATTCTACTTCTTTCTCTGTAGCTTTATTTTTCTTCCAAATTGTAGGCGTTGCTTACTCACTTATCTACCTGAGCAGGGGTGTGGGTAGGTTGGAATGAACCCTAATTTATTTATTTATTTATATAGCACCAGCGATGTACCTGGCGCTTTACAAAAAAACAAGATAGATATGGTCCCTGCCCGAGAGCTTACAATTTAAAGAATGTAAGAAGATGGAATCTAATGTAGAAGATGGACTGGATCTCCCCCCATTGAACAGGGAAGCATCACCACTAGTGAGTGTGGGCCTCCTAGGTACATGGGCCCCAGTGCAGCTTCACTGCCTGTCCCTGTGGGCCTTTGTTCCTGAGAGCAGTCTGTAGCCATGTCTTGGTTCAGCTTTTCTAACACCTAGGAATTTCTCCCCTCCCCAATGAGAGCATGGGTAGGGAGTTTGAGCTGCAGATAATTCCTGTTCAGCCCATTGTGTGTGTGTGTGTGTCTATACACACACACACACCTATATACATATATACACACCCATCCCTACCCATGCTCATATATATATATATATAGTAAATCCACCTACCCACCCCCAAATCCTATCCCCATCTGCCAAATGCTTGGCCAGCAAGGAAGTCTTAATTGCCTCTGGAAAACTCCTAGGCTCAAGATTTGGTGAATCTCCAAGGGAAGGGAGTCCCATAATTGAGGAGCAGCCACAGAGAATGCTTGTCTCTTCCCCCTTGCTGTATGAACATCACACACTGATGGTACGTGCAGGAGAGCATTTGTGCTTGATCTTGGAGGCTGTGATGGAACATAAAGGAGGAGATGGTCTTTCAGATGTAAGGGATTAATCCTTTGTCGCCTGTATGAGCTGGCACATTGGGGAGAGTGGTGCCCACTCAGTGGCTACTGTATGTTGTAGTAATTAAGTCATGGCTGGGCCAGTAGTCTTATGGGGGACAGCCAGAGAGAGGGGAACCCCAAAAGTGAGTTTCTTACAGGAAGTCTTGTTGGACAGGGGGTTGAATTTCATGTATCGGCTCTTCATGAGGTTGTGGCAGCTGTGTGGTGTTAAGCAACTGAGGCCAGCTTCGTACCACCCGGAGACTAATGGCCTGGTGGAAAGATTCGGTGCCACGTGGAAGGTGATGTTAATGGAGCATAGGGCTCAAAACTCGGATAAACGGATTCCTTACTTGCCTGTTTCGACTCCCTGCATATCCCTTCACTGCTTTGCTCGGTCTGCAGTTCTAACTTGTCTAATGAAGGACCCTGTGAGGTCTGAAAGCTTGCATAACCCCACCAACTGGAGTCGGTCCAATAAATGATATCGCTATACTACTTTTCCCCCAAGTGTCAAAGGAGAGACTTTAAAAATTTTTTTAAAAATCAAATCTCAGCAGGCCACCCTTGCACCTCCCAACAGTCCCAGTTCAGCTGGGATTTCTCTGCTTTTGTGTCAACAGTTCTGCCTTTTAAAGGCACAACCACGCTTTCTGGAGGAGAGAACTGGCCTGGATGGTCACACCAGGGTCAGTTTTGGGAGAAATGCAAGCAGGATGGCTTCCTCTTCCAGAAGGTGGGGCTATGCCTTTAACGTTTAAAGGCTAGCCTAGTGGAACTTTGCACCCCAGAACCATCCTCACATGCATGCATGCAGCTGCCTTCACTAAAACAGGGCAGCCAGAACCAGATCCCTGCCACCCAGGCAGAGCTGACTCCTTCTAAGTTCTCATGTGGATGGGAGGAGGGGGGCTGCCTTTTTGCTCTGTGCCGTGACCCTGAACAAGCTGCTGAGAATCCGTTACCAAGCTCTTCAAATATCCTGCCTGGGTGAGAGGGCAGGGCTTTGAGGGTGTTATGTCCCTCTGTGGCCAATTGAAATGTTGGGAGGTAAGTACTTTTGTGGGACAGATTGTAGGTTGTATTTTTGCAAATGGTGAGTTTGCACTAGTGTAGCTATTGTACAGACAGGTGGGACGTTTGGCCCATGGGGGGGGGCACAAATGATCCCATGATCCCAGATCATTTGTGGGCCCCCCTCCCTGCATGAGCCCTGGGTCCCCTCCTGCCTTGCTGCGGCAGCGGCACATGGCTGACCCTTCTGTTTGAATCGGGAGGCTTATGAAAAATAGATGTTGTGGGACTGCATTGGTCCCGATGTATCCCTGCAACGTATTTTTTTCATAACCCCCCTGATTCAAATGAAAGGGTGGGCAGCAGTGTGGAAAGGAAGCTCTCCAAGTGCTGCAGGACCTGCAACATGCAGGAGTCTGGAGCAAGCAGCAGCAGCCACAGGTCTGTGTGGGGGCAGGCAGTCTGGGGTGTGTGTGTGGGGGGGTTGGAAATCTGCTTGGGGGCAGGGAGGCTTGGTGGGGTGGTTAGGGGAGGGAGTGGGAAATGGGAGAGGGTTGCAGGGTGGGGGGATGGGAGTCCATTTCTTGCACCTGGGCCCTCGGCCTCTGTGAGTTCGGCTTCTGTAAAGTATTTGTTCTGCTGCCAACCAAAATTATTTGGGGATCTTCCTGTTGTGTGAGTGGGACTGTTAAAGGGCTTTATGTGAGTGGCTATGTTCAGGAGGTGCAGAAGAGGCCGTGTTAGCCTCTACGCTTGTTGGGGATCTGGGTTGGCTTGTCTTCAACTACTGTTTCTCTCTACACTTCAAACTTACCCTCATTCAAATAATGTGTGCACACTGTTGTTTTTGTGCAAACCTTCAGAAGCTGTTAGTGTGATTTTGTTGTTCTTTTGTTTGGTTCATGAATCCTTATTTGAAGGTGCACTGAAAAGCTTCAGTATATTGCAGTTACTAGTTGTGGCAAACATACATTCATTGGCTCAAGCACTTAAGGGACTAATGCAAGAGAAGAGCATTATTAATTCTCTCCAAAACTGCAGCAGTGTGTCTTGGAATAGTCTTTGTCGTCATAGAGCCTTGGCAAAGATCTTGAATCTGTTAGTTTGCTGCATTCTGTACATACAACAAACAAACTATTTTGTTTCTATTGCCTACAACAAACAAGGTATTGAGTGAGCTAGGCTTGACAGTTTAAAAGATAATAAAAAGCGTGTGTAATAATACCTGCCCAGCTTTTTAAACACTGAATGTCTTGTGTGTATTACAGTGCATAAATGCCTTGCATGTGAATGCCTTTTTGTCTGTATTGGAGGGTTGTCTGAACATAGGCGACACGTTGGGTGGGGGGGGGAGGGCACATGTCCGCGCCCCCCCCCCCCCCCCCCCCCCCCCCCCGGCCCCCACCCCAGCCTGTTTCCCCAGGGCCAGCCTTACTGTTGGGTAGACCAGCCGCCCTCGGGCCCTGCACACACTGCCTAGCTAGTCACCTGGCTTTGCCCACCTCCCCCCTGCCCCCCCCCTCAGCTCCACTTTCAGGGGGCAGCGCGCAGTCAGGGATTCAGTGGCCAGCACTGGCTGCCAGGGTTCCCCTCTTCCACTGCAGAGGCTAATTGGGAGACTCGACTTGGCCCCCTGGCGGTGGGCCAGGCCCCACCCCCAGGCTGGGTTCAGCAGGGCAGTCACTACCGACTGTTACATGCTCCTGCTGCTGGCCCTACCATGTGGTTATGAGGTGTGTGCACAGTGGCGCCAGCCAGCTTGCACCACTCACTTTCCCGCTGGCCCTGGCTGTCCTGCCTGCCTGCTTGCTGCCAAGGAATGCGGGGAGGGAGAGCCGTAGGACCCCCGCCTCGCTGCACGCTGCTGTTTCTGCCTTTTCGTCCCAGCTGGAATGCTGATGGGCTGAGCAGAGTGAGTGTCTATCCTCCCCCTGATGTTGCTGGTGGGTTGGTTTTTTTTGGGGGGGGGGAAGGGGCTAGAGTGGGTGGGCCTGGAGTCATGGCTCCATTGGGGGAGGGTTGAGAAGGAAGGGACTGCTGGGGGCCATCTGGGTGTGTGCGGGGAGGAAGGGGCTGCTGGGCTGCTTGGGGTTGTGTGCCTCTGCACACACTGCATTTTTGTCTGGTGGTGGGATGCCTGCTTTGCCATGCCGTGTGGATTGGGGTTGTGTGCGCCTCTGCACAGTCTGTGTTTTGGGAAGGGGGATGCTAGCTTCACTATGCCATGTGGATTGGGGTTGTGTGTGCCCCTGCACCATCTGTATTCTTATGATAGTGGTGGGTGCCAGCTTTGCTATGGCATGTGGCTTGTGTTGCTTGGCTTTACATTCACACAAGTTATGGAAATTAGGGGTGGAACTATGCAAATCAGTATGAGGTGGGACTGCAAATTAAAACTGGGAATATGCAAATATGTTCTCCCCCCCCCCCCCCGCCCCAATACAACAATCACCAGTCACCTCTGTGTCTGAAATATATTAGGGTTTCCATGTGTACTGAATGACAGTGGGGGACTGAACAGTTTGGGGTTTATGTTCCTTGTGAAACTATTAGCGGGACCTAAAGCATATCTGGAATAAGGAAGAATCCAATTAGAGAGACTTGGGTAAGAGAGATTTTAATGTATGTCAATGTACAGTGACTGCAAAATGGGTATAAATGCTAGCAAACGAAAAGGAGATCATTTTACACTGTCATTGGATAGCAGTAAAGGATCTGGCCAGTGGTTTCAATTAACAAAAGCTTGGATTGCTTTTAGCATTGGAGAGCTTTAGAGAATTTAGTAAGTGAATGCGCTTTTTATGAATTACCAGCAAACTACATTGTTTGAAAGGGAAATGAAAACATTTCAGTTGGTAAAAATTTGTACTAAGCCTAAATTTGGAATCTAAATTGATTTGGCAGTATCTTGTTAAATTTATACTGGTATATGTTCCTGCATTTTGTGGAAAGCTTTCTGCCAAAATATTCTCCTATGTTATCCTCCCTTCACTAGACATCTGCGCATGAGGTGTGGGCCTCACTTTGTTCAAGTCAATGGAAGTTTGGCCATTGACTTCAGTGGTGTCAGAATTACACCGGGGGTGTGTTTATCAGACCGATATCCTGAGCACAGAACTAGGAGCCAGGAACACTTATGCAGCAATCACAGGAGTCTTTTCTCCTCTCTCTTCTGTTTCTTATAGGAAACTGTAAACCTGCATTTTCACTGTTGTCATGTTTCCCTCCCCTTGCTTTAAAATTTACCCCCCAATTGTTGCTGCTGCTAGATTTCACAGAATACTGTGCAGCTCTACATTATTATTTTATTTTATTATTTTGGATTTGTATCCTGCTCTTCTCCCAAGAGACTCAGGGTGGCTACAAAACAGAAAAAAATTGTCACATAGAAACACAAAAACCAATTTAAAATTACACAAATTAAAAAACCCAATTAAAATTACAATCATTGTCCTTTCCACCCCCTCACAGAGAGGGGTCAAGGCGTAACCCTTAACCCCCCCACCTCAACCCCTCCCTCTCTGTGGTGCCCAAGTGTAACGCCTAACCCTCCTGTCCCCAAACCCTGTTCCCTCACTTCTCTCAAATCAGTGGAAGTTTGGCACTGACTCTGTGGGCCAGACAGATTGACAGCAGGATTAATTGCTTCCCAGATTACAACAGATGCATATGGGCTGGCCTTAGAATTTGTGTGACCCAGGGCTAAGATAAAATGAGGGGTCCCTGGTGATCTCACCTTCTTCTCTCTGGCTCCTTCCTCTCAGGGGCACCCTCTTTGGGGCCCTAGAAGTGGTCATATTTGGGGCTGCACTGGGAGAGACTGGGGACTGTGCCCCCCTACCCCGGTGAAATCAGGACACTGTGGGACTTCTGGAAGTAAAGAAAAGAGCGTGTCTGGAGCAGTCCCCACAGGCTGGCTCTGGCTGCATGTGAGAGAGTTAGCACTACTGGCTTCTGACCTTAAATATCAAAGTCAGTTTTGAACAAAAATGAATGACACCCAGTGCCTTATGCAAGCTAACCTTTTTACATGTTCAAAATAAAAAAGGGGGGTGCAGGAGGGATTTTGGTGCATTTCTTAGTATCTCCTATGAGTGCAGCCTTACTCATGTAATAATCCCAAAGCAAGTCCCTTAACTTCCCTGATCCGCTTAGTTACCTTTTAAAGAGTGTGTTGAAGATGATTTAAGGCTTATAAAGTACTTTGAAGATTATAAATGCTACACATCATTAAGTCTTGTCATGAGTAAAAGAGTCTAATAGAAAAAGCATAGAATTGCAGTGTTGTACTGGATTTAAAAAGCATTTCCAAACAGGCTAATGGTTACCGACCACTGCAAAGGAGGCACTTGGGTTCCATACCCAGGACTGCAGGCGCTTTGAAGCAAGTACACTTACTCCATTGGGAGTGAGGTAGCTTTATTGCGATTACTGTCATTAACCATAAGAAAATGCGTCCTCCTACGTTTGTAGGAGATTAAAATGGTGGAAAAGTGTACCATGAAACTGCCAAAGGCAAGAAAAAAAGTAATCTTTCATACAAGATAAGACTGACACTGTTAGACTGGTAAAGCATCAAAAGTATTCATGTTGTAGGTTGATGGCTTTCCTCTTCTCACACTTTCTCCTCTGTATCAATGGCATTTTATCTACCAAAACAATATCAAAACATTACAATTTTGATATTGTCTTCTATCAAAAGTATGTGGTAGAAGTTCTACCTAGTTTGCAAGTAAGAAGATAAGATTTTCAACTGACTTCTACCAGTTGAGGATATGGCCCCTGTTAACTGTTTTGGGCATGCACCAGGTGAATAGCTAAAATATTAGCGTGCTTCAGCTCTCAAATATTTAAAAGTATTGCTGTGAATTTGAGTCTGTAGCAACTGCAGAACAGTGGTGGGTGTGGGGTGTTGAACGGAGGTGAACGTCTGTTTGCTCGCATCCAGATGGTCACCTCAGTCAACCACCCCCCGCAGTGAACCTAACCAAGCTTTGTTCTCCCGCACCACGGCGGCGAACGAAGCGTGGTTAGGGGGAATCTGGAACGTGGTGAAGGAAAAGTAACGTCTGTTACCTTACCTTCACTGCGTTCCGGAGTCCAGGCAGCGGCCATATAGGCCGCTGCAGCTGCCTGCCTCGGGGAGGGCGGGCGGCTGGGGAGCTCAGGGGGCGGGGCCGTGCGGCCACATGCTGCGTCGCGTGGCCCCGCCCCCTCCGGGATGGGGAGTTGCCCAACAGATGTGACGGGCGGCAGCATTGACCCTGGGCCGGGGTTTGGCGGTCCCCACGGCTGGGGGCAAAGGGGCGAACGTTTGTTGGCGCACCCCTTCACCCCCACCCATGATCTGAACCACCCCACAGCCCAGGGTCGGTGCTGCTGCCCGTCGCGTCTGAAATCACCCGTGATCTCAGAAAATCGAGGGGGACAGCTGGTGGTAAGTACTACCATGGTTCGGGGCAAAGTGTGGTAAGGTACACCATCATGTTTGTTCTGGGTACTGGCTTACCCCATGGCGGGGTGGCAGCCATTACCCCAGATTGGTGTAAACGTGGTAGTGTAACTTCTGAAAATACCCTTTAACTCCACTTTAACATTTCTTATTCACATTGCAGGGCTGCTTGAGGCACCAATACAGCCCTGCAACATGCATAAGAAATGCTAAAGCGGTGTTAAAGTGGAGTTAGTGTTGTGTCTGTTTTTCACCCTAAGTAACTACTGTTTTTCCTTCTTCCCCATAGGACACTGACTTGGTGTGTTAGCTTTTCTGTCACCAGCACTTCCCAAACTTTTTGGAACCAGTCAGTGGTTTTTCAGGGTGCCAGGCTTCTTGCAGCTCCTTGCACTTGTAACGCTTGCAGCTACTAAAAGATGAGTGATTGGTTACCTTTTGGTTCTGGTGTGACATAGGGTATTTTCAGACGATACGAGATCACGCTCAACCATGAATAATCCCCTGTGGTGGCGGATGGTCCCATAACATCTGGTTGCTCGTCACCAGATGTTCACCACGGTGAACCACCAGCGGTGAGCAAAATAACCACGCTTTCGATGATGGTCCGGGCACCATCTCCGAAAGCGTGGTTAATTGAACCATGGCCCGGAATCGGCGGACAGTAACGTCTGTTACCTCCGCCGATTCTGGGCCGTGGCCCAGACCCCGGGACAGAATTGGGCGCAGCGGCCAGGAGGGCGGGCTGCTGGGGGAGCGTGGAGGGGCGGGGCTGTGCGGCCACACGTTGTGCCACGCAGCCCCGCCCCCTCCCCAGATTCCCCGCCAGAATCAGCTGGCTCGTCTGTTGACAGGCTGTTCTGATTCCAGCCGGGAATCAGAAATGTGATTCCGTGACGGGGCCAGTAGGCGCCCCATCACGTCTGAAATCACCCATAGTTCTCAGGGAAATTCAACAAGAACACTAAAGAGTGACAAATTACTTTCTAAAGAGAAACTTAACTTGCCTTTTTCCTCAGTACATAAAAAGATGGCATCTAAAGGATTAATCCAGTGCTCACTGAAATCTGCAAAACTTACCCCATTGACTCCAGTGGGTGTTTGAGACTTAAAATGTTTTCTTTTAATTTACTTTTCTAGAAAATGTCAGTCATGCTTTAAAAAAAAATCCCTTATTTTGCAGACTGCATGCTGAGACACCCCCTCCCGCTTTTTGTTTCCAGATGTTCGATCTACTTCAAAAGCAGAGAACATCCGGGAGGTAAGTACTGTGTATCGGATTTTGAGTGTAAGGAGATAGAAATGTCTTGAGGAACTTCATTAGTAGTGTTCCAGTGCATTGAGCACTCTGCGTTCTCAGTTCTGGAATCCAGTCTTAGGAAGTCTACTTGGATTTAGTAGCAGTATCTCTTGATTTCATGTTCTAGTTTTCATAAGTGAAAGTGATCAGTCTAACTAGAAATAAAGTGGGAGAACCAAGGTTGTATCTATAATGAGGACAGGCAGTGCAGCTTCATTGGGGCCCATGAGCTTGGGCAGCTGCATCCCTGACTGCTGGGAGCAGGGTTTAAGGGGCCCTACAGAGCCTATTCCAACCTAGCTATACCCCTGGCCAGAATTTAATTTTGTTCTTTTGAAGGCACGGTAGCAGCTCTTCAGGCCCTTAGGGGATCTGTAGTAGAAGCATTCTTTGTTCTTAATGCGGTCGGCTGGGGGCGCACTGGTGGAGGTTCCCCAGGTGTCTTGGGGAGCCACACAGAGCAGGGCGTTCTCAGTTGCTGCGCTGCGCCTGTGGAACTCCCTCCCGGTGGGGGGCGCGATTGGCCTTCCAGAAGAACTCTAAAACTTGGCTGTTCCGTCAGGCATTTGGCAAGGGGTAGGGGGGAGTGGGTAGGGATGAGGGTTGTGGGGGAGGGGGAGGGTGGTGGTGGTGAGGATGTGTTTTTATGATGATTTAAACTGTTCAAGTGATTTTATATTGTTGTTTTTATCATTTTGTTAGCTGCTCTGAGCCACTGAGGTGGGGAGAGCGGGATAAAAAATTGTTAAATAAATAAATTAATCACTGCATCATGTCTTTTGACCCATACCTATGGAACAAAGTCCTATAGGATCAAACTTGATAGTAAGTCAGTGGGACAGTACTTAAAATTAAGTATGTGCTTAAGTGCATTCTAAAAACGGCACATGATGAGCGCCTAATTATGATCTCAGAACCCCTGTACATGTTGCATATAGCTCAATTGAAATCAATGGACCTTCAATGGTGTAAAACTGAAGAAGGGAGAGGAGACTTGGGTCCTGATGTTAAAGGTTCTCTAATGAGAATTGGAGGATTTTTTTAAGGAATATGTGAATGCAGTGATTAATTAGTGCACTAAGGAGTGGTTCTTAAACCTTTGCAATTTGGCCTTTGCTAAAAACAAGGCAAGTATACTGTAGTTTACTATATTTTATACTTGCTGTTAAGAACCAAGGATTAATGCACTATCCTGCTGTTAAGAACCAAGGATTAATGCACTATCCTGCTGCTGTCTAAGGAAAAGAGATGTTAAGAGTGACTGCTGTGTGTGTGTGTGTGTTACAAAACAAAATAAAAAACCCCCACAAAAAACAAACAACCCCCCCCAACTGTTTTTAGCCCTATTCAAACAGGTGTAATAAAACAAAAGCGTAGTGTAGGCTGCTGTATATTGCATAACTGTAGCAAGGAATTGTTTTTGTCATTAAGGGCTGATTAATGTAATGGTAGCTTCCTGATGACATCATACCAAATTTCAGCTGCTCAAACAGCTATTTTCCAGAAGAGGTTATCTGCAGTGCATTTACGTAAAATTACCCATAAAAGGGTACTCGCACTTCCCTGGGGACTCTTTTTAAAAAAAAACAAAAAAAACCAACCTCTGTTGAATCTTTAGTAAACACAGAGTTCTTTGTTTTTTGCCTAGTGACAACAGTAATGCTGGGAGTGCCGCCATCACTTGGGATTCTGGGAGGGAACGAGAAGTTATATAATTGTGGATTGCAGAGAAGATGCAATATCTTAATGAAAGTTCCATGTACTGAGAAGATGAGTCTGAAGTAGCAATGATACAGCAAAGATGACTGGGAATGCCAGTGCTGTGAGCTGCCTAGAGTAACTTTTATGAAGGCATGCACAGTAGAAAAGAAATGGGATTGGTTGATTACTGAGGTCATTGAGCCAGAGAGCAAAACTGTATTTCCATTTTGTTTGGAGTGAATAATGAAGGTGGCTGGCAGTAGCGAGTTCTAGTAGATCAGCAGTTCCCAAACCGTGGGCACTGACCCCAAATGCGGTTGCAAGATGGGGTTCCAGTTGTAGTGTTTCTAGTTAGGATAGTGAACACAGCTTAAGGTTTAACCATAGCTATAGTTAACATAACCATAGTTAACCACTGTCTAGCTAGGACAGTGAACATATCTTAAGGTTTAACACCACCGCTTAAGGTTTAACCATGGGAGCTTATACTGCTGCTACAATTTCAGGTCCATGTGGAGATGAGGGGAATGCAGGAGAAGTGCATAAACTCATTGCCTTGCCTTCTCTCTGCCTTCTTGCCTTGCCTAACTGTTGTTTACATGTGTAAAAAATCTATATACTTTATACAATGAAAGGATGCGATTGTCAGCATACAGAACTTGATAAAGTCAATCGTATACAATGCAATTCTGTGAAAAAGGACCGAGTTAAGGCACTTTGAAAAAATTGTTCATAGTTGAATTGTGATAATAGATAATGTGATGGTTTTGTTAGTGGTAAATAGTAATAAGTAGTACATATGGTAATAAATTAAGTACATATGTTCCCTTAATGTTGATGGTAAATTATGGAATATAGATAGAAAATCTGGACCTAATTTCCATGCTTTTTGATGTTTAAGTGTTGTTGTAATGTATGTTGCTAAATGTTTTTTGAATTGCAATTGTAATTAATCTTCATGTTTTTTGGATTTTAAGTTAGGGAAAAATATATGTTGTAAAATAGTTTTGAAGAGGAAAGTTTTTTGGTTTGGAAATGGTTGTGCTTTTAAAGGTTTTTTAAACTGTAAAGTTTTTTGGTTTGGTAAATTAACATATAGAATTATACCAATTAGGTGGGCTGAACTAGCGTGTCTGAGGGGCCCATGAATCCAGGCAGAGTGGGCTCAGTGTGTGTGCTGGGAGTTGAACATTTAGGGGGGGAAAGGTCTTTCACACAGATCAGGGCAGCCACAATCTCATTTGTAGAACACCTCTCTACTGTGAAAGGGGTGGTGCATGGTAGCAATCCCGGTACTGGTCAGCAGCTCTTTACAGTGCTGGCAGGGCAGGGCCCACGTTATATTTTCCACACAGTCCTGCAGTTCTGATGGCACTGAGCTGGATCCTGGTTTTGTGTGACTGTGCCCAGAGTGCTCATGTGTGAGTGTGATGTATATGTGCGAGAGAGAGACTGGTCCTGTCCTCGCTGAAGTCAATGGCTTGGCTCCCAGTGACTTTAATAACGATGGGTGGCACCCTAAGTGCCAATGTAGCGAAGGTGAGTAAATAATGAATTAACTGTGTAATTCCTTGAACTTGTTGGTTTATTGGTGGCACATTAACCTTTGTTAGCATCTGGGGTTATGGGAAAATTAAATCCCAAAATGGGGTTACACAGGCAAAAAGTTTCAGAACTGCTGCATTGGATGTTAGGGGAATGTCACCAGACAGGGGGTTTACACATACTTGTTCAGACATTGTATAATTGTGAAGTTGCTGAAAGGATCGTTATGTTCCCTGTATTCCGAAAGGTAGAAGCACAGGGACTAAGACGGTGGTTCCCAAAAGTTTGCTTGTGTTACCGCAGAGAGCAACAGAGACAAGGCAAAGCGTATCCAATATCACTGTGATAGTGATATTTGATAGGCTCTGCAAATGGTGTGACCCCACTTCAGGTTCCAACCCACAGTGTGGGAACCTCTGGGCTAAGAGACAAGACAGAAGCAAAGTTTTGGCTCCCATTCTTCAACTTTGACTGTTTTTAAACGGGCATGGCTGGGGGGCAGGTCTGTGTGCGCCACACATCCGATGAGTGGGGGGAGGTGGGGCTGAGATGGGTGTGCGCCCCTACCAACGCACTGCCCACTCATGCCTCCGCACAGAGCATCCTGGATTTTCCCTTGACTCTCTGTGCATGCACAAGAGTGGGTGGTGTGTGGGTCGCAGGTGTGTGCCCGTGCACACTGCCTTCAGACGGGCGTTCAGGTGGATGGGGAATGGATGGACCTGCCTGAGTGCATCCCATTTAAAAAGGACCTTTGAATAGTGAGCTCTATTATAGGAGTTCTGAGGTTTCTAATGGTTAACTAGAGATTTATATCTCTTCTTAAGTCTGGTGTGCTGTTTTCGTGACGTTCATCAGCCAATGGGAGAACATCAACTTAATGTATGCTAGGCTGTTGCTTACAGCAGTGAACTTGTGGGAACTTTAAAGAAGGGTAAAATTTCCCTTCCTCCTGTGCTGAATATCCCTCTTAGCATGGGGCAGTTGGCTATGTTTATTTGTATATTTGCCAGGTGGTTTTTAATATGTGGATTGTATGTTTTCTTGGCATAAAGTTGATTCATTGTATATGTGGATGTCTTTTTAAAAAAAATAAATAAACAACAACCCTAACCTATTTAACTTCCCTAGACAAGAGCTTTTGTTAGTATGTTGAAGCTTGCGTTTAAAAAAACTGCTCTTGACCAGTCACAATTCAAAGGGTCTTTCCCAGGATTAAAAAAAAAAAAAAAATGTAGTTAAGGCATCGTTGTAGTTACTGTCAATAGCTCTATTTGAAATGCGTATTTATACATGTTTAATGAAGAATGTACTACAATATCATTGACTCTTTTATAAATCTTTATAGAAATACAATGAAGTCTTGGGGCTTTACCAGTTTGCTCAGCCTTAATCACATCAAATATCTCTTCTGTCAGTTTCTATCTAGTAATATTAGTATTTCTAAAGAGCTCTAATAACACATTGATGCATAGATAATTTCCCTTTTAAAAAGTAACAGGATCTATAGGGGTGGGAAACCTCTGGTTCAGGGCCCATGTGCAGCTCACCATTAGCTTTTACTTGGTCCCTTTCCAGTTCCTTGATCTGGTCCCTAGATCCAGTTCCTACCATGAAGCTGTGAACGACTGAGCTTAGGGTAAGGAGGCAGAGAGGAGGACAGGGGATGGATCCATGGCACAGCTCCATGATTTGGACTCGCTTCTTCCTGAGTATACCTCTTGTGCCCCCAATTTGTATGCAGCTGTACAAGTGTGACCACTCTGGGTCTTGGCAGACCCATCTGCCCAGTAGCCCATCACTGTTGCAGCTCCCTTAGCTGCCTTCCTTGCTCTTGGCTTCCCATGTCAGCCCTAGCAGACTTCTCACTTAACCTAAACCTTTATTTACAGTGCTTATATGTAAAATTCACCAGTGGCCCATACCAACACATCTTTTCCCTAGGGGCACTCCTCAGTTCCACATTTGTACACATCCTTGACATCCAAGGTGCCTATATAGCTCAGTCCTGTGCCTCCCACAGTCTTGTGGTACACCGCCACTCCTAGAGTACTTAGTTCTTTGGGTTACTCCGTCCTTGTAGCTGATGGGACACAAGAGGCTCCCTGCCTTCCAACCGCGCTGCCCTGATCCTCCTGACTCTGTCCCAGATACTCCACAGGCTCCCCACCTTCCTCAACGCTGCTCCCGCTTCCTGGCAGTGGCCCAGCAGTACACGATGGGCTCCCTGCCCAGCGTTCCTGCGCTCCACTTTCCTGACTTCTGGGTCATTCTCCATCCGGAGCCCTCGGCAACAGCCACTGTTTCAGTCTCTTCCTTTTTCTCTCTCTCTCTCTAAGCACGGCTTCCACAACACCTGTGGTGTGAGGGAGAGCACAGCTGCGGCTAACGTCTCCCTGGACCCCCTCTTTCCCCAGTAGCACCATAGCTGTGAGGTTTAAATCTCCCGCTTAACTCGCCGTCGCTTGGGCCAATTAAAGGGCCTACACTGGAGCAGGGATGGACCCCATCCGCCCTGCTACAGCAGCCCTCAAAGCTTATTCTAACTTTCAAAGTGGCCCCTGGGAGGGAAAAGGTTCCCCACATCTGAATTATATGCTGTACACTTACAAACTCAGAGGGTTCTACACTCGCTAACTGATCTTTACGGTTACTGTTTAAACTAGTGGTGAGTTTTGGTTCCACTTGATTGACATCTGAATACCTGCTACAACAGTTAATCTAGTAGTGTCCACTTGAAAAGTCACTCTGGATATGAGCGTTGCATCCTGGGGTAGACCCATAGCACCAGGTGGTACGAAGGGCATTTTGATAAAGGATACATTTTGGAAGAACTTTACCACAGGTATCAACCAAAAAGTTCACAGGTGCCACTAACTAACTAACTGAGTGAGATGTTTCCATCCAAGAATTACTTTTGCTTCTAGAGTACTGTTCTCCTGCTTTTGATAGATTCAAGGTTATGAAGGCTGGGAGAGCCTACACTGATGTATACAAAGAGCCCTGGTCCCTGGTCATTACTTACACAGCCAGTATCCCCACCTATAGGATCTCCATAGCTACCTAAACGTAAATTACACCACAATCACTTTAACAGCCAGAGAGACCCTGAATTGGGAGGGACAAAATATGGTTTAAGAACTAGTTCCACCCTATTTCAGAGTTATGAGTTCTGTGCTCATCTGCAGCACAAGCAGCACCAAATTGTACCCCCAAAATGTGTAATTTCACTGCTATCCTCTGTGAACTTACTGTCATGCGTACATGTAAAGATTGAGTTGGTTAACGCATTCCAGTTGAACAGAGCAAGCTTGTTAACATTGGTCAGTCAATGTCGCAGTTTTCTAGCCCAGATTCTGCAAAGATTTAAACAAATTTTAATTTTGTTTTATAAAATGTTCTTACAACTGACATTTTTCCAAAAAGACCAAGTTCTGTGTACTTTAGAAAATTCAGTTTTTAAATGTGAATATTTATTTCAAAATCCAAGTAGACTATTTTAGAGTCCTCAAGACTCTAGTTCTCAAAGTGCTATGCTGGCAGAAGCCCTATTGAAGTAAATGAGGGTTGTGCTGGCACAGTACTTTGAGGATCAAAGTTGAAGTCTTTGTAATCTACAAAACAAGATGAGTTTAAATCTTTCATGTTTTCTGTTTTGGTGTTGGCTTATGGTTGTGATGGGTGAGAGAGATGTTTGAATGCTAAAGATTTTGTTCTGTATGGCCCTAATTTTGTGTTCTGTACAGCTTTAATTTTTTTTACTTGTATTAATTATTTTTAATATGACTTTTATCTTAATGTCATTATAAATCTATGGTGTGACTGCACCTTGAATATTGTGTGCAGTTTTGGTTGCCTCATCTCAAAGATATAAAATAGAAAAGGTTCAGAGAAGGGTTACAGAAATAAGAGTTATGTAATGGCTCACCCATGAAGAGAGGTTGGGTAGGTTGGGGCTCTTCAGCTTGGAGAAGACACGACTGAGTGGGGGATAGGCTAGATATATTTATAAAATTATGAGTGGTGTGAAACAAGTAAATAGGGAACGGTTATTTACCCTTTCAAATAGTACTAGAACTAGAGGACACTCCATGAAACTTAACGGGCAGCAGATTTAAAACAAAGAAAATAAAGTATTTTTTCACTCAATACACAATTAACTTGTGGATTTGTTGCCAGAGAATGTAGTCCAGGCTAGTAGTATAACTGGGTTTAATAAAGGATTGGAGAAGTTTCTGGAGAATAGGTCCATTAGAAGCCTGGGTAGCTTTGGGGAATGTAACCTCTTACTGTCGGGAGCTGGGAGTGAACAACAGGGAATGGATTGCCCCATCGTGACCTGCTGGGTACTTCTTTCAAGCGACCGAGACTGGCCTCTGGCAGAGACAGGTGCTGGTTTCAATGGACCATTGGTCTGACCCAGTATGGCACTACTTATGTTCTTCATTTTATTCACGTGAGGAGTCAAGTTCAAGTTCAAATTTATTATGGATCTTGTGCCAATATCCAGTCATTACAATTAATAAGAACTTAGCCTTCTCTACACAAACAAATAATAAAACACATCATATCAGTAACAACTTATCTTAAAATAAATCCATAATTAATCTCGTGGGGAGTCCCATTGAACGCAAACACTAGTGCTTGATCCTAAGCATGTATGTATTTGTAGAATCAGAACCTCACGCTATACAATGCTGGATATGAATAATGGTGCAGGCATCATGTTAAACCAGCTGTTAGTATTATAAGGAATTGTGCCTCATATTGTGGTTCTACTAAGGTCCCTGATTGTAAGGAGAAAATTGGGGACTGGAAGTAGGAATTGAGTGGCGCTAGGAAGAATGAGGCATCTGTCCCTGTAAACCTAACTGGAAGTCATGAACCAGAAAGTCTGAGGGCTATTGTGCATCCAGGAAAACTTAAAGATTTTAGGAGCTCTGCAGGCTCACTGAGGTATGGGTAGAGGTGAACAGTGGGAAATGTTTTACAATCTCTAGAGTTACTGGGGTCATGGTAATTGAGGTAAAAGCTGCCTTTCTTACGCTTCTCTGGTGTAGTGACTGCTGCCTTCCATTATACACTTTGAACCATACGCACACATTGTAATGTACTCGCAGAAGACATGGGTTTAATGATTCTTTATCTTTGCCTTTAGCTCCATTGCTTCCCCGCTTAGTTCAATGAAGGCATTTTGCTAAGGGGGAAGCAGTCATCACATCTACCTTCTGCGAGTGTGATCATTCATCCAACTCTCCAGCACATATTGCTGGAATTAACCAGATTCTCATTTGAACTCTGTGCCCCGTTAAAGCTCCTGCACTACTAACTTTATTGTACTCCTCCTTTTGGGTTATTGTCACATGTGGTGTTCCATACATAAGGAAAAATTCTGTTTTCTGAAAAGGCTTTGAAATGGTGGTAAAACGTCCAAGAAAGTTTGTATTGTTTATTGAGAATAAATTAGACTTGGGTTGCACCCAGGCAGCTTGGAATGAAATTATTATTCTCCTTGCTAATTCAGTTCTACAATAATTGTTTATCAGATCAATATCAGGAAGGTATAGAATCTGGTGCGTTGTTTCGGATATTAAACCACAAATTGATCTGCTTGTCAAACATTAAGTAAGTGCTTCTTCAACACATGTTCTAGGGATCAGAGGACATCTTGAAATGCAATAGTAGTGAACTGAAGTGATGAGAGAAGAGAGTTATTTTATGAAAATGGATTAACTCTTTTGGTGCTATTGCCTGGGTACTCGTGGTGTTATCACTGTTGTGTTGCATGTTGATACATCACATTCATAATGCATGGCTCCCAATCTAAACAGTTCAGAAATGTTGCATTGAATGCAAGCAATAGGCATATCTCTCTCTTGATGGCGATTTCTCTGCTAGAATTAAAAGGTACTATTAGCCTTTGAAATTCATGAATAATCCAACAAAACAAATAGTTATTAATCACACATCCAAGCAGTTAACGATTGTAGATAGTGTATTACCTGGTAGATGGCTATTGGGAAATCAGTGTGGCAAACTAGTTTTCCCTCAGTTTATGTATGTAAATAAAACATTAAATTTAAATTATATAATTTATTTAAATTTAATACCCCCAACCTTCCCTTAAGGCTCAAGGTGGCTTGCAATGCAAAAGCACATAAAATACGTAAAAATTCCTTTGAAAGCCCACTTCTAAACCTAAAAATCCCTTGCTTAATCCTGCCTGCCAAATGCTTTGCCAAAAAGAAAAGTCTTGCATCACCTCTGGAATGGGCTCAGACTCTGATGGATCACCTTTTCATTTTTTTTCATTTCATTTTTAATTTCTATCCCACACTCTCTTGCAGCGACTTGAGGCGGCGAACAAAAATGAAAGTACATACAGTATAACAACAATATAAATTCAACATAATATAGCAGTAATATAAATTCAGTATAACAATTCAATATAGACAAACACACCCTCATAATCAGGGTCTTACTAACAATCAATCCAACAAATTTAACTGCTAAGCTAAAATCCTACAAAATAACATACCCCTTCTCCCTTTAATTCCTGGTCACCCACCAACACTTCTCCGCCACCACCAACCTCTCCTGCTGCCATCAGGAGGGAGGGAGGGGCCCTTCACCACCACCCCTTCTGCTCTCACCGGGAAGGGGAGGGACAACCAATCACATACCAGAATTTCCAATTTCTACAATATAACACAATTCAACATCAGTAAATTTCACAGCTGGCTCAAAAAATCATCTCCCTTAACACATCAGTAATATATCAATTCTTCCCATCCTCCTCCTCCCGTCCTCTTTTACCCTCCCACCATAACTCAACCTCCTCCTTCCCCCCCACTCATATCAGGGGGGAGGACCCTCATCCCCTATCTAACCAACTCCCCTTGCCACCATACAGTAATATTATTAACCTTCTGCAGTGGTCTCGGCCGAAGGGCACCGCCAAAGGGCACACCCCTTTGGCCGTGCCCCTTTGGCCGTGCCGCTGGCACAACTGTTGGCCTTCCCCTCCTCTTGTTGGGGCAGCCCGGAGGCGGGTCCTCCCTGACCCCGCCCCCTTGTTGAGTGTGAGAGCAGCGCCTCCCTAGCCCACAGCTGCTGATACTTCCTCCCCGCTCTTGCTGATTAACAGCCCACACAGCAAAAGTTAACCCCCCCTCTCACCCCAACGTCCTTTTGGGGGGAGGGGAGGCAGGGGAAGGGGGCACGATGACACAAACTTTCAGGGGGCATCCCCCCCCAACCAGAGGGGGCCCCCCTCCAGACACCCTCAGACGGCCCTTCCAAGAGGGGGAGCATTCCAAAGTCAGTTTTACTTATCGTAACCCTCCTACTTGGCAAGGCTCGATTCGCAGTGATGTTTTTGCAGGCAGCAGCATAATCCTCCTGCTGCATTTTGCTGTCTCTCTCCACCACCTCCATTGCCCGGGACAGGATACAAGCTGTTTCGGCTGCCTGGGGAAGGGGAGTGCCACATCACTGGGGCAGCAACCAAGAGTGCCCCTCCATGCACCCTTGTATGAACACCATTGAACTTCCAAGTTCAACCAACCCACTGCAGTGCACTATAGCGCAGTGCAGTAATCAAATAAGTTTGAAATTAAACAACTGTCAGTCTCGTCCGGGTGCGGGGAGGAACATGATAAGGACCCACGGTCACAGTCACCCATGGGTGGTTGGTGGGGCACACCTCGGAACGGGCACAGGAGGGATCACAGCTGTAGTAGGGAATCCGGGATAGGGAAGCACTGGAGGAAGTGGACATCATCGAGGAGGCGGGTCGGGCAGTGCAGGGGGCCAAGAAGGGGCCAGGGGCCGGGTGGCCCGCCAGGTGCACGTAGTGGGGCCACTGCAGCATGCCCATAGGGTATCCCAGTTCAGACATGTAGTGTGCGACCAGGTAGTAAGCCTCGAAGGGATCCGGCATTGCAAGCCCCACCTGCACATCGGATCGAGAGCCCCCACCAGCTAGTGCCGTCAGCTCCGCTGTGGTGGGCTCCGGCAAGACATAGTCGTTAGCTGGGGGCCACGGAAGGTGACCCAGCTCCAACAGGCGGTGATAGGCAGCACCACGTGACCGCCGGTACCCACGTACCCCGTGGACAGAGCCAAAGAAGGACACGACCAGGCAAGGGCCCCCCTCCGCCAGACAGGCTGTGAAGGAGGACATGCTGCACACATACAGAGCGGACACGGTCTCTGCCGCGGACCACACCACATGCGAGCACATCATCTCCAGGATGCGACCATCGGGAAAGGGACGGAGGCCCAGTGTCTCCGCATGCAGCTGGCAGTCGAGGGCGCGCAACTTATGCCCAAAGTAGCGGAGCCCGGAACTGAGACTTGCATAGGCACCTGTGCAGTTGGCAAGCCATTGCACGGCTGGGGAATGCCAAAGATCACACAGGGTCATTGTCTTGCGGAAGCTCCAGCTATGGGTTGCTAATATGCCCGCGAGCCCTGCGGAAGAGCAGCATCCAGCCATGGTCTCCAGCAGCAGAACGCGCCTGTAACTACTGCAATGAATGGGTGGCTCGAAGCCCTGGAGGGACGGGAGGGGATGGGGGAGCTCCAAGGACAGTAGATAAGCCCACCGGGCGCCGGCCGCAACACTGTTGTAATGAATTGAGAAGAAGCGACTCGAGGCGTGGGATGCGGAAAGCGCAGGTGCTAGCCTGGCTGAAACTAGCAGAACACACAGAGGAGGGCATTCAACACACAGACCAGGGACGCGACACGCGGGGTGAGGGAGTACACAACACAACTGGCAGCCAATACAGAGGGGTGGGAGAGGTGATCTGCGCTGCCCTGCCTAGGCGGGGGTACAAGGCTGCCTGAGCCCGCCGCCGCCGCCTCCATTCCTCTCTTGCCCGCCTCCGCTCTCCTATCCCTCCCGCCTGGCTCCATCACGACACGTCCCGGTGCTGTACTGTGCCCACCCAGTTTAAATCTCCCTCCCTAGATGGTATTGTTGCTCGTTGTCTAGCAGCAATGCAGCGTGCTTAAAGTTTCTCCCCGGATATGTAAAGAAACTCCCCGGATTTGCTATAGGTTAATGTAATAAGAAAGCCTATTTTTGGGCATAGAAAGTATGCCGTGAGCAACACAACACAGCAATAATTGTATTATTACAAAGCAATAATCAGGGCCCCGATTCTTCCGCGGAATTTTTAAAAAAATTCCGCGGGAGTCAGGGGCCAATTCTGCGCCTCGGCGCGATTTACCATGCGGGGGGGGGGG
>QEPC01013222.1:2958401-2981716 GCA_003113815.1 Sphenodon punctatus
TTTTCTACAAATCTGATTTTCTAACTAACACTACAACGTGCACAGCACAGAGCTCCCAAGTGACTGGCAGACAAGAGAGTACCTCAGAGCAGAAGCTATGACACTTCTGAGCAAAAAGACTTGCTCAATTGCAGGCACTTCAAGGTTCCATGTGTTAAAATAGATATGGTGGAGTCCACATAGTCCAAAACCTATTCTGTTCATTCTTTTCCTTTTGGCCTGTCCGTTTTCTACCATTTATGGTTATTTACTGGCACTGGAAGCTCACCTTTGTGTTAGCATCATTGCAACACACTTCCTGTTGAAAGGGAAAATGTATCTGACATTGTCAAGGAAACACTAATGGTGTTTACAGCTTGCTTTAATAACACATCACATTTATCTATCCTTTTGACCTTCTTGTTGATCAGGTTGAAACCGCTGCTTCCATATGGTTACTTCCTTTATTTAAAAATAGTGCCACTGCTCAAACACTTGATCTGAAAAAAAATCTTCATGTGGGCAGCTTTTTAAAAATCCTCTTCCTCTCATGAATTATCAAGTAGTGTAAGAGCGTTTTGTTGTTGTTTTTAATTGGCATATTTACATCTGGGCTCCACGTATCTGAAAGATTGCCTCTTCCTCTACGCTCCATTTTGATCCTTGAGGTTAGCCGGGAGTGTCTTCTTGCAAGTACTATCCGTGCACCAAGGGCATATAGAGGCTGTTTCACGTTTTAAAAACTCCCTTCCCCACAGGGTTTGCCAAAGTCTAAGCCTGAACGTTTTCTTGAGGTTATGCAAAACCTTTTTATTGCCTAGAACTTGGTGGGCAGGGATTTTGGGGGGGGGGGGTTGTATTTTATGGTGGTAATCTTCTTTTTCTCTGGTAGTGAATTTCTGGGGTATTGTAGTGGGTATGTTCAATTTTCCAAAAAGAAAATTAACTTTTAATTGAATACAGTTTTTTTGTTAACGCACACAAAAACAGTAAAACCTATTTTCCTTTCAAGTATTGACACAATAGGCCCTGTTCTTGCACACTGTTGCATAGGGGCGGGGCTTCCTATTTACTTCATGGAAGCCTCTTAATCAGATGCAGGTTGAAAAGCCTTGGGGTTTCAGTCTTGAAACTCTTTGTGCCTTTGTAAACAACATGGTTGAAGCCAGTAAGGCTCCATGTAGGTGTTGGGGGACTAGTTGTAAAGAACATATTTTAGGATCAGGGCCATAATTCTTGGAGTGTAATCCTGGAATCAGTGGCAAAAAAACTCCAGATATCAACGGGGGGAGGATTTTAACACTTGGGTTACATCTCTACAGATTATTTCACTTTTGCATGCATTTCTTTTTTTGTTTTGGGGCTGTGAAAACTCTGTTAAGGGATGGTGTTTAGTTCTGTTACTGGGTAGGCTGGGGTGTAATACATGTGCTGCAGAATCATTCTCTTGGGAGAAAACAAAGCTAGAGGGTCCTGTTTCTGTGGATTGAATTCTTGATGAACTGACTAAATCATTTCCTTTTGGCAAAAGGTTTGCCTCTGAATAGTAAACTAAATGAACTTGACAAGGGAGCTGCAGATGGAGCAAACAAGTGCAAAAACATGTTGAACAATTCCAAGCGTGGGGAAGGTTTAACAAAAGGAAATGGGCCTCATTGAGATCTGATGGATCTCTGCTGAGGTGTAATGTGCTATAGATGTCAGTGTGAATGATCTGATGGAGTTGCAGCATTGGTAAAAGCATGATAAACTGCAGCTGACTTAGTGAGTGGGAGGACATGCTGAGAAATGAGAATTGATGGACTAAAATGTCATAGTCTAACTTTAAAAAAAGAAAAGAAAGAAAGTAAAATATGTAAAATGACCACTTCTTTTGAAATGTAGTTGATGAACCCTTTGAGGTTCTGATCATTAGTATTAACCCTTTCTATAGCACATTCAGTGTTCAGAGTGCCATACAATCCTTATGTAGTTCACTCCCACAAAAACCCTGCAATTTATTTTAGTTTACAGATGGGGGACTGAGAGACAAGCTAACGTTTCCAAGACTCCCCAGTGAGTTCATGGCATTTGAAACAGTCTCCCAAGTCGAGGTCCAACACTTTATCCACTAGGCTACACTAGCTTTCAGTTATTCAACAAAGTACTTGAGCACATGCCTAACTTCTTTGTGGTGTCCTGGCCAGACCTTCAGAACTTTTGGGAGCGATCTCTGACATGACCACTAGGAGGCAGCACTCAAAATTCTTCCTAGTGCGCATGCCCAAGGGACTTGCGCCCCCCTGGACTTCAGTGAACCCAAGGTCAGTCCCAGCACAGCTGGACTTCTCCATGCTGTGGCCCAATCTGGTCTGAGGGTAGCCCTGTCCCCGTGGAGTACCATGACGTCATAGCCCTCAGCAGGAGTGGGGCCTCTTGCCCAGGGAGCCTGACCTGGTCCAAGAGCAAGGGGTTTGGGCGAGGAAGACTATAGAGTCTGATGGGACCCATTGGGTGATTTTTAGACGGATGCGGAACCTGACCGCCCCTGGAACTGCTTCAGGGTTGCACCCCCACATCTGCTCCCTTCCAGCCACACCTGGGTCTTCTGCAGATGGACTGGTGGTTTTCCTAGGCTGCAGTCTACCCATACAACGCCCCCCCACCCCATAGAGGTGTGGCTGCTTGCCCGATGCTCTAAGCTGGTGCCTGCAACTCCATGGTGCTGAATGTGGCAGGGAACAGCAGGACGTGGAGCTGCATCTTGGGTTTGCCCAATAGACAGCAGCTCCAAGTTCAGCCATTGCTCTGGGTTTGACCAGCCTGCTCCGTGCAGTGCTCTCAGATGTTCTGGAGTACCGGTGGGGTGGGGTGCTGGCTCAGAGGAGCTGCAGCCTGCACCACTTACACATGTGGAAGACACCCTTTATATGGACCTGCTAACCCAAGGGTGAAGCAGGCTGTCACAGGCAGAAGTGGAGCTGCCGTCTGTCTTTTTACACGCATTGTGTCTGATCATGCTTGGTTCTGTCCCTGGGGCTCTATCGCATACTTCCTGTAGCCTTGGGGAACTCTTTCCAAGCAGGGACATTGAAGGTCATGACTTTGAATTTCACTTCCACTTACTCTGCTGCTAACAACCTCATCTCATTTCCTTTTGGCCAACACCCTTGTTGTTCATGGTAAAGAACTCTGTTCAGCACCTTCTGTTAACTTATTTGTAAAACAAGATAAATGAGAAATAAAACCAAGGACTAGACCAGTAGATCCAAAGTTTAGTTATCCAGCCACATTGCGAATGCTCCTGTATCATGCTGACAAACAGCTATTTAAGTTCCTGGGCTATAAATAAAGTGCATTGGCTGCTTTATTTCAGCCACTAGAAATGCTTCCCCCGTAACTCAAAAGAGTTTGGGAAGAGAGATCTGAAGGGCAAAGGTTGAAGTCAAGGTCATGTATCATGTGTGTAAAACTGACTTCTGAACTTTGGTTTTAAAAGAACACAGGCTCTGTTTTTTCAGCTCAGCCTCTATGCCCTCACCTACCTTTTTACTTATGAGGCAGGGAACGCCCCTCCTTTCCCCCCCCCCGGTCCTTCCATCTTCCTGATATATACTGAAGATCTTTTTAATGCCCCTGTATGAATTGGGAAAGGTGTGTGAGAGAAACATTGATTTTTTTTATCATAATGCATATGCACAATTTTGCAGGATTTAGGCTAGTGCGGTAGCAATGAGCATTTCGAGGCTGCAAGTATGTCAGTGGTGGATGATGCATGAAGTATGGAGTTTTTAAAAAAAACCTGATGTTGGAACTTTAAGGATCTCCTGATCTTCCAAATATATGGAATCCACATAAGTGGAATCCGGTTGACTAAAATTTCCTTTTAAGCTGAACTGTTGCTTTCCCCCCACCCTCCGTATTTAATTATGCCACATTTTGCAAAGGATAATTTGATCTTCCCTACTCCAATTTTGTGATCTCAAAGCTACTGCCCTGAAAGCCTTATTAAGTGTTAACTGCCATTTAACAGACTCTCAACATGGAAGGAGGCTTGCAGAACCGTTGGAGAGGTAATCTGCTTTTCAGTTCCCCTTATCCATTTAGCTGATCAGCAGGGAAGCTCTCTTCATGAACCCTCTTTCAAAATCCCAGTACCTTTCTTTGTCAGATTTAGTCTCCTGTTGTAATTGAATGCTAAGAATGGAAACACCACACACATTTCTGCTGGACTGAGTATTGCTTCTAGCTTTAATAAAGATTCTTAGCAAACAAGAAGAAAAATACTGTTGGGTTTTAACATTGGAAAGCATACAGTACCAATAACCAATGCATTTTTAAAAGAACTCCTTATGCTGAAGTTCTGCTGAGCTAAACCATTTATAAGAGGGCCCACTAAATTTGGCTTAAGCAGACTCTGCTATATAGTGTTCACCAAAATATACTTTCTTGGAAGAAGAAATTATTCGTCTTTTAGTAGTGTTGATATTTTTTCCCTGAGGGATCCATGTTGGAAACATGAACTAGCATTTCAGTGAAGAGTCTAATACAGTTTGCATACAGGTATAGCATTTAAACAGAAAATAAGCTCACCACCAAGAAATTCTTGATTTTGCCAGATTCAGTAGGACCAGCAGTGTCAATGCGCAGCTAGAAATGCTACTGTGAATCTCACAACTATACATAACATGTTTTTCAGGCATGACACAATGTATGTGCTTTCAGCTGAGGCCATGAAAAGTTTGGACACGATTTTCTAAGAAACATGTCATATATGCAAGGACATTTGTATTAAATCAGTAAATGTATGCAGGAAAACTATGAGTGGGAATCCAATTCCCCAATGTTTCCAGATCTCCTCTAGGAAGTGAGAAGATCTACAAGATCAGAAACCTAGTTTTTACCCATAATTGTCATTAGGAAGAAAAGCTTTTCCAGGCTAGTGGAAACATTACTACTGAATCTCTGCCAGCCACTTGGTACACACAGGTCACCATGGAATATTTTGCTAAAAATAGTGATTAAATTGTTCACTAATTGCCCCAATATCAAATGCAAACCTGCTGCTGAGAACAGTTTGTTCCTCTTGATGGAGGAAGCACAGAAACATCAAGCGAACGTTGCATTTTTCTGCTATCGCAACAGTACCTCCATAGTCAAAAGTGTAAAATACATTTCACAGCACGCGCTCCTTTAAAAATACAAATGAAATCCATTTATTTGCACAGTGGACTTTTTATTTATATATTTATTTTTATATATTTTAAATTTTTATCCTGCCCTTCCCTAAAGGCTCAGGGCAGCTATCAACATATATAAAAATCCATAAAAACAAAATACAACTCCCCCCTCAAGACCTCCAACCATCTCACAGCCCCCCACAAAACTGCCCAATACCACCTCCCCATGTCCCACTCCAACCCCCCTCACAACCCTACCTCAGCCGACCCAGCAAACCCCTTATCCCTGCCCACCAAATGCCTTGGTTTTACACCGTCTCCATAAGATGCTCAAGCTCAACCGAACCTCTGAGGGGAATGGAGTTCTGTAGCATCCGGGCAGCAACCGAGAATTCCTCCCTCCGAACCCTTGTCTTATGAACAAGACTAACCGATGGTATCCACAGGGATGTGCTCCTGGCCAATCGCAGGGGCTGCAGTGGGGCATGGAAGGACAGGCGGGGTCTCAGATATGGGGCCCAGACTGTTTAGGTCCTTGAAGGTTAAAACCAGCACCTTTTTGAATTGTGCCTGGAAAGCTATTGGAAGCAAGTGCGGATTGTGGAGCACTGGTGTAATGTGCTCACAGCGCCTCCCTCGTTATCCCCCCCAGCAGGAGGTAAGCTGCCATGTTCTGCACCAGATGCAGCTTCCGAACAGTCCTCAAGGTCAGACCCACATAGAGCACATTGCAGTAATCTAGCCTCGAGGTGATGAAAGCATGGATGACAGAGTGGCCAGATCCAAATCAGAAAGAAAAGGCCACAGCCTCCTCACCAGATGGATTTGGTGAAAAGCGCTCCTGGCCATCGCTGCAACCTGACAATCCAGGTGCAGCAAGGAATCCAGAAGCACTCCAAAGCTGTGAACCTGATCGACCAGAGGGGGCTGGACTCCATCAATAAGAGGAATCCTAATCCCCTCCAGGCCACAAGGCCGGCCAGCCATCATCATGTCAGTTTTGTCTGGATACAGCTTCCATCGGCTCACCCTCATTCAGTCCCCAACAGCAGCCAGGCAGTGGGTAAGCAGCGAGACCGCAGGGCCTGGGTCGAATGAAAAAGAAGTAGAGCTGGGTGTCATGAGTGTACTGATGGCACTTCACCCCAAACCTCTGAATGGCCTCGCCCAGTGGCCTCATATACACATTGAACAAGAGGAGAGACAGAATGGAACACTGCAGAACCCCACATGGAAGGTCCCGAGAGGATGACAAGCAATTGCCTATTGCCACTCTCTGGGACCTCCCCGACAAGAAAGAGCAAAACCACTCCAGAGCGGTCTCGCAGTCATGTCAACACCACCTCATGATCAACCTTATCAAGGGCCGCTGAAAGATCTAACATGATCAACAGGGTAGAATTCCCTTTGTCAATCTCCAGGCACAGGCCATCGAGCAAGGCCACAAGTGCGGTCTCAGTGCCATACCCAGGACAAAAGCCCAACTGAAATAGGTCCAGGAATCCAACAATATCAAGATGACCTTGGAGCTGTTGGGCAGCTACCTGTTTAGTAATCTTCCCTAAAAAGGGAAGGTTAGAGTTAGGCCGATAGCTGGCCAGGGAGTCAGCGTCCAAAGATGACTTTTCAAGTAGGGGCCGGATAACTGCAGTTTTAAGAACATCTGGCACCCTATCCTCCCGAAGGGAGGCGTTGACAACCCCAGCCAGCAATGGCATTGAGAAGGATTAAAATTTTACAGGAAGTGGACTGTACTCTGGAATTTCTGTGGATAGAAATTCCATGTGTAATTGTGACATGTATGTCAGTGGGACTATACTATCGTACCCCTGACCAGGATTTTGAGGCTGACTATGAAATGCTAGTGGAGATTAGACAGGCTACTAAAATTGGAAACCCAGTAATGGGTGATTTTAGTTATCCTAATATTGACTGGGTGAATGTCTCCTCCAGGCATGATATGGAGGTAACGTTTCTAGATGCCATAAATGGCTGCTTCTTGGAGCAGTTGGTCCTGAAACTGACGAGAGAAGGAGCTTCTTTGGCTCTAGTTCTAAGTGGAGCACAGGACCTGGTGTAAGGGGTAATGGTGATAGAGTCACTTGGTAATAGTGATCACCATATCAAATTTGACATAATTACTGGAGGGAGAATAGTGAATAAAACTACTGCAGTAGCATTTAACTTTAAAAGGGGAAACTAGGTTAAAATTAAGAAACTAGTTAGAAGAAAACTAAAAGAAGCAGTTGTGAGGATTAAGACTGCGAGAGGCATGGAGACTATTTAAAGACACCATCTTGGAAGCCCAGATTAAATGTATGCCACTGGTTTAAAAAGGTAGCAAGAGGACCAAACGTCTGCCAGCATGGCTAAATGGTGAGGTGAAGGAGGCTGTTAGAGCCAAAAGGGCGTCCTTTAAAAAATGGAAAGCTAGTCCTACTGAGGAAAACGGGAAAGAGCATAAGCATGGTCAAATTAGATATAAAAAATTAGTAAGGCAAGCCAAGAGAGGCTTGCTAAAGAGGCAAAAACTAATACGAAAACCTTTACTTAAGAAGCCAGCTAGTGATTCAGTATGACAGGGGGTAAAAGGGGCACTCATGGAGGATAAGACCATTGCAGAGTAGGCCTGAAGTGGCAGCATTGATTGCCATTTTGCCGTTTACTATCGACATTTTGAAAGTCTTGCTGCTGCTCCAACTGTATTTGCCATTAATTTATGGCACTATCTGATACTTTGCGACAGTTCCAGGTATTCTGCGACACTTAAGATAATAGTGACAATTTCCGACCGTTTTATTGACCGTTCTGACAGGTTTTCTGACATTTTAGCAATACATTATGACGCTTTGCGGCATTTTCCGACACTTTATGGGACTTGCGACAGTTTCCGACACCTTCTGCACTGCTGAGAAATAGCGACAAGTGAGCAATAGCGGAAAGTGGCAGCAAGCATCGGAACAAATATGGGAACGCTGTGTCCATGCTGTGTCAGGAAAATGGCAACACATGGGAGATTTCCGACAGAATTGTCGAACACTGCTGCATGTCGTTTCAGGCCTATTGCAGAGCCGCTGAACAACTTCTTTGCTTCAGTCTTCACTGCAGAGGACATTGGGGAGATACCCGTACCAGAACTGTTCTTTGTAGGAGATGAAATGGAAGAGCTTTCACAAATCAATGTGACTTTGGAAGCGGTTCTAGAGCAAATTGACCAACAAATAGTAACAAATCGCTGGGACCAGATGGTATTCACCCCAGAGTTCTAAAGGAACTCAAATATGAAATTAGATCTACTACTGGTCATTTGTAACCTATCACTAATATCTGCCACTGTACTCAAGGACTGAAGGGTAGCGAATGTTATGCCGATATTTAAAAAGGACTCTAAAGGTGGTCCTGGGAACTACAGACACGTGAGCCTGATGTTAGTGCTAGGCAAAATGGTGGAAAACAGAATTACTGGGCATATTGATAAACCTGGCTTGATGGGGAAGAGTCAACATGGATTTAGCAAAGGGATGCTGTGCCTCACTAATCTGTTGGAATTTTTTTGAGGGTGTAAATAAGCATGTGGTTAAGGAGGAGCCAGTTGATATAGTGTATCTGGATTTTCAGAAAGCATTTAATAAGGTCCCTCCTGAAAGACTCTTGAGGAAATTAAAAAGTCATGGGATAGGAGGCAGTGTCCTGTTGTGGATTGGTAACAGGTTAAAGAATAGGAAATGAAGAGTAGGACTATAAATGGTCAGTAAATAGTTGAATACCCCAGGAATTTGTACATAAAGGGTATGAAATGGCACCCCTATGAAGAGAGGCTGGATAGATTGGGGTTCTTCAGCTTGGAGCACAGACATCTAAGAGAGGATGTGATAGAAGTTTATAAAGCCATGAATGGTGTGGAACAAGTAAATAAGGGAATGGTTATTTACCTTCTCAAATAGTTTTAGAACTAGGGGACACCCCATGAAACTAATGGGTAGCAGATTTACAACAAATAGGAGACCGGAGCGTGTTCGGGCTGAGATCCTGCTGAGAACTTCTGTGACTTGGGGGTTTGGGGGGAAACAGACAGTCCCCTAGGGCTGGGTGTTATTTTACTCCTTATTTTTGCTTTTTATTATCCTGTGTGCGTACGTGCGGTACCGGGGGCTCTTGCCCCTCCTGGAAGGATTCCTTTCCCCCTGGGCAGCTGGGACTAACTGAAGTCACCTGTGTGTGCTGAATCTCCGGAGGTGTGTCGTTAGACTTGCTGGTTTATTGGCCAATAGCCCTTGGGAACATTACAAGAGCCTGCTAGTGTCCTGTGGCGCACGGCCTTAGGCGCTGGCCAGGTGGGCCAGGATGTTAAGGCCGATTTCAACCCATTCTTGTTATGGATCGGAAGCAAGTGTGCCCTTCCCCGTCCCTGCTTGAAGATCTTCCGAGGAAAAATAGGAGACAAGTGTCACCGGAACAGCAGGTGGGTTTGTTAACTCTCCACAACAAATTTGAATGTTTGTCAGATGAAGGGGATAATTTGTGAACACCTTGGGGGGCTATGGGGACGGGTCTAAGTCAAGACCCTCAGCCGGTAGAGGAAAAGATATTATTAGATCCTGTGGTTCCAGTGCAGGAATTTTTGATTTCCCAAACTAGGCTGATAGCGAGTACAGTGGCTTTATTATTTTCCATTATATCGGAAATAAATGACTCTCTAACTCAAGCAAGAGAGCAACTTAAAGGAATAGTAGATAGGTTAGATCCTATTTCTGCCCATAGGGACGCGATTCCGGTTAAAGATAGAGTCACAGTTGGAACCGGACACTCCGGGGAAAGACAGTTATACCAACAGGTTGTCCTACTCCAATCAAGCATGAACAAACCAATGCAGGATAAGGTAATTGTCCTCAATGCGGTTCTGTTTAAAGTAACTAGGGATTACAATAACAGTATCACATCATGGGAGTATGATATGGAAATTATTTCCAATTTATCATACCTGTTGGGTAAGGAGGTTAATTTAGGGGCAATTGGGAAAGTGGAGCATCTGCCTCCTTACAAATGGGATTATTATCTAAAAATCCATTTCACCTCATTAGGATGGGTTAAAGATATATTTAAGGCTAGGAGGTACCTTAAAACCAGGGGAGTTTCCATAGATAGGGTGGTCTCTATTCGGCGGTCAGCTAAGTATCGATCGTGTGATCATACTCCTAGCCCGGAGAACATGGTTCCCCCATTAAAATTTCCCCCTCTGAGAGCCCATAGCCAGAAGGCCATTAGTGCCTATGGTGGGAAGGATGGTAAGTGTCTGCCATACCGTAATCTGCCCCATCCGGAAGTGAAGGAATTTGTAGTAACCCCAAATGAACTGAAAGCGCATGGACAGATATTGGAGGACTATCAAATCCTACCTGCTGATTCTGTGCCTAGTATCCACCGGAAGGCTAGAGAGGCAGAAGAAAGTAAAAGCAATGACCTTATGGACCTAGGGGGTAGACCCATATCTCCAAGCGTCCATAGTAAGGATTTGATTCCTACTAGCGGTCAGGAGTCGAATATGGGGCCCCTTGGTACAGCCCCTAGTAAGCAACTTTTGGTGGATGATTTGGGTGCACTTTTATTAGAGTTACTGGCTCTAAAGATATTGACTCTGTACATAGGTTATTTTCACATTTGCCAGTAATTGATCAGGATATTATATTTCAAAAATTGGAGCGATTCTGTAAGAATATCCATATAGAGCCTATTGTTTATAAGGCACTGGTTGATACTTCATACAAGCTGGAACATAATCCCATGATTTTAACGGCGGCTCGTTACCTAGATCCCACAGAGGAAGGGAGTCCAGTTAAGAGGGATGGAGTAAGGACCATGTTGGACTTCCCAGTGGAAGGACCCCAGGATAGTAATTTAATGCTGTTGGGGTTTCCACCCCATATTAACCCATTAACTTCGCCCTTGCCCCCAATACGAAACCTAGCTCTAAGTAAGAGTCCGCATAGCGTGGCCTGACTCAATATCAATAAAAACTCTTCCCCCCCCCCCCCCCCCGGCTGCTACAAACATATATTTCAAGAGTTATGATCATTTGCAACAGGCAACCGCTTATTCGATCCCTACTCATTTAGAATTGGCTCCTGGAATATTGCGGGTATTGAGTAGATTAGGGGACCAGGATTGGATAGATTACATCACTGTTTGATTGTGTATGCTTACAAGAAACCTGGCTGGGAGAGGGGGAGCAGATACATGGAGATAAAGGTAACTTTAGGAAGGAGTGTCACGGTGGACAAAAACCTGGTCACAGAGGTCGGGTTTCGGGAGGTCTGCTGATATTGGTAGCAGAAGCACGAGTAAACTCTTTTACAGTCCTCCCCTCTGACAATCCAGAATGTCAGATTGGGCTATTCAATATGCGAGATCAGTCCCAATATATTATCTACAATGTGTATATCCCTCCCCCTCCCCTCGCCGTATTATAGAGATGCTATATGGTCTATATTGGGGACATCAGTCACCAGGTTGGGAGACCAGTTCCCTAGAGCCTGTGTCATGTTAACTGGAGATTGGAATGCCAGGATAGGGACTAATGGCAGCCCAGATCTGGGTATAGAAGATAGGGATAGTGGCCTCCTATTGCCTCCGTACAGACAGTCTAGGGATAATAATTTAAATGATACGGGCCGTCTATTTCTGGCATTTCTTCAAAGTTCGGATTTATCAATTGTCAATGGTAGAGCAGTGGGAGATCTTGTAGGAGACTATACTCATGTAAGACCACATGGCCAGAGTGTCATAGATTGCTTTCTTATAGATACGGCTTATTGGGAAAAGATACTCAGTTTTACTCTTGATGTTCGTCCTGAAAGTGATCCTAAATTGTTAGAATTACAACTTAGGGAGTTGAACTGCAAAAAAGGATAAACTCAAACAAGCTACTATGGGTTGGAGGATCAAGAAGTGGGATCGTACACAGTTAATTGGTAAGGTTTTGGATATCTGCAATACTGGGAAATTGATAGAACTTAGAAAGGTCTGTTTGAGCAATCAAAGTGCAGACATCATAATTGACAAATTTACAGAGGTTATGAACCATTTTACAGAGGTTCTATTCTTGAGGATGTTTTATCCACAGGATAAACATAACATTCCTTGGTTTGATGACAAGTGCCAGACAACCAAAAGGTTACTCACGTTGGAGAGGAAGAAGGGGGCATCCAACCCAATTTATATTAATGAGGTCACCTATATAGATTTGAAGAAAAAAATATAAATGCCTCTTAAGAACCAAAAAGATGGCATATTACAACAATATTTGGGCCACCTTGGTGGTAGCCAGTAGGGCAGGAGATCTCAGTCTCTACTGGAAATTCTTCAATAGGATAATAAAGCCAAATCAACGGTCTAGGGTAGTACCAATTGTCAGTGCCTTGTGGGAGCTTTTTTTTGGAACCCTTTATGAGGAAAAGTGCCTAGATAATTCGGATTTAAATGGGAATGTTGATAGTCAGCCCAGTCAATCGACTGTAGATATAAGCTTTCAGGAGGCTGAGATGAGAGAGGCAATAAGGGTATTAAAACCAAATAAAGCACCAGGCCCTGACTTGGTGAAAGCGGAACTACTTCAAGCTGTCCCAAACTGGTGGGCTGAAATTTTGACAAGACTCTTCAATAAGATAACTGAAGAGGGTAAAATCCCAGATGTTTGGGGGTCTAGCTGGATTGTTCCGATCTATAGAAAGGGAGACTGTGTATGGATCCGGCAAGCTATCACCCCATAGGTTTCCTGTCAGTCCCCAGTAAGCTATATGCTATTAAGATTCTCCAGTATCTGCAGAATTGGGCGGAGACTAATGATAAAATCCCTAAAGAGCAATTCGGTTTTCGGACAAATTGATCCACCATGGACTGTTGCTTTATTATTTCACACTTGATTGCCAAATATGTAAAGATAAGGAGGGGAAAGCTCCACTTGGCATTTATAGACTTCACCAAGGCATTTGACAGCATCCCACGGGAAAGATTATGGGCCAAGCTCAGAGCTATGGGTATGGATGTTAAACTACTCTCGCTGGTGACCTAACTGTATAGTAATAACAAGGCGAGGGTGAAAAGCAGTGTGGGCAATAAGTTGAGTGCACCCATTGCCATCAACAGAGGGGTTCGCCAAGGTTGCGTCATGGCCCCTCTGTTGTTTTAATTTATTCGTGGCAGACCTGGTGGAGTCTGTAAGGAATCCTGACTCTCACCCTCCAAAAATTCACAATGAGGCTATCTACGCCCTCCAATATGCTGATGACCTGGACTTATTTTCCCAGTCTGAAAAAGGATTAAAATATTCTTTAAGAGAACTAATTAATTATTGCCGCACCAACAGCCTCGTAATTAATATCCAGAAATCTAATATAATGCTTGTAGGAGGTAAGGTATCATCCCTAGAATGGAAAGTAGAGGGATACTCCTTCAAATTAGTTCATTCTGTTACCTACTTGGGTATTACCTTCACCTCTAGAGGGACCTGGGCGGCTCATATTAAAAAAAAGAGCCACCCAGGCTAATGGATTGGCAGGCAGTCTTTTGAAAACAGCAATTGCTTCTTATGATGTGCCCATTTCAACAGTACTACGAACCTTTTGTCACAAAATCCAGCCCATGTTAATTTATGGATTAGAGGTTATTCCCTATATAGATATTATTGTACTCGAAAGAGTACAGAATCAGAGCTTGCGTAGGTTACTCAAGGTGGGTAGTAGCATTCCTGGTGCAATTTTGAGGGCGGAAACTGGGATGCTTTCTATTGACCATTTTGGGAGAATGGCCCTGCTAGGCTTTTGGACAAGACTGCTCAGTGAACAACAGATGACACTCTCGGTAGAGTGTGCCACTGAAGAACTGGCACACTCTGGGCCCAGGTTGTACCCATGGGCAAAGTATCTGGGGTCCTTGTTAAGCAGGATGGGATTTTCCTTTTTATACTTTCAGGGGAAATCCAGCCCATGTATTAAAAAGGAGTTAGCTCTGAGATCTCGGAAAATGGCGGAACAACAAGATCTTGCCTCCATTAAGAAATGGAAAGTATCACCAGAATACGGGATAATGAAAACCAGTATCTGCTTAGAACCATATTTGGATATGCTTGTTAACAAAACTTTGAGAAGGAATAACACGCGCCTCCAACTTGGTTTAATTGAGACTGTGGTCTCAGAAGGTCGGTATAATAAAGTTCGGTACGATCTTCGTTATTGTACCTGTTGTTTGTGGGAAATTGAAACAATAGAGCATTTTATACTAAAGTGCCCATATTACCATGCGTTGAGGGATACATGGGTTGCTCCCTTATTGGGGAAAGAGAGTGGGACAAAGGTGACTGATAAAATTAACTTCCTGCAAAAATTGTCACTGGTGGAAAACATAACGGCAATGGCAACATTTGTTGGATTGGCCATAAAGAAAAGGAAAATGATAGGGCTGCAGTTTGAGACTCTTCGTCACTCCTCAGGCAATAGATTTTCCCCAAAGTTTAGTGGGTAGGTAGTTAGCATCTCTTCGGTTCGGCCATTGGCCTACTAGCTGCAGAGGCTATAGAGGTATGTTATCTGAGGAATTGTTAGGGTAGTCTGCTGTGCATTATTGGGCAGCAGTATAGAGTATCTAAAGGAGTTTATATCAAATCCCATTCAAGTTTGAGGTTGGTTTGTTGAGTGTTTCCAGATTATAGATGCCCGGACATTATCCATCGGCTGTCAGTAGAGGCATGAGTGCTTGCTGAGGGCAGGATTGATTGAATAGTTCCTGATATTTAATTATTTTGTTTCTGTACCTTGTACTCCAATATTAGTGGCAAACAGTGGTAAATAGGAATGATATAATAATGACGACAATAATGTATGGGACGATATATTTGGCATATTGCCTGCTTTAGTATGTTTTATTGAATTATGGTATTGATAAGGCTGAAGCTGTAATAAATGGATTGCATGATATTGTATGTAGGGTCAGCCATTACAGTTTGTATCTATTTAGGTCTTGAGACCGTTTCGATGATGGTTGTAACCCTTACTTTGATTTGCTTCTCCATTATGGTATTAATGTATTTATTTCAATGTATAAGACCCTTAGGTCTCGGTATGTGTTTTGTTTGTGATTGGGCTATGGAGAAAGCTGGATGCCTCAATAAAATTTACTTACTTACAACAAATAAAAGTGTTTTTTTTCACTCCATGCACAATTAAGTTGTGGAATTTGTTGTCAAAAGATGTGGCCAAAGCCAGTAGTATAGTTTCTGGAGGATAGGTCCATTAGCAGCTATTAGCTGGGTACGTTTGTGGAATGTACCCTCTTACTGTTGGAGCTATGAGTGAACAACAGGGAATGGATTGCCCCATTGTGACCTGTTGGGTACTTCTTCCAAGCGACTCAGATTGGCCACTGTCTGAGACAGGTGCTGGGCTTGATGGACCATTGGTCTGATCCAATATGGAACTTCTTATGTTCTGGTAGCTTAGGGCCAGATAGTGCTTTGAAGGAGGCACTCAGCACTTCTCATAAGTGTCTTCAACTCTCGTCCTTCAGCACCAGATTGGTCTGCAGGGCTGAGTTTCAGACCCTGGGTAAAGGTTCTCAATAATTCCTGAAAATCTGGACCCCTTAATGTTTCCTTAACGGTTCACTGAAAATTAGCCATCAGTTTTGAAAATCCTGGCATGACGACTAACATGCTGTGTAGTAATGTAAGATGTAATGCAGTAGTGTACTCTGGTAATGCATGCCTCAACCTGGATCCACTGGATTCACTGCGAGAAGCAAGAACACATCTTATACAGACTGTGGACTTGATGCCACAACAATGTATGCATTTGCGCTCTCGGGTCTTACCATTCCTTTCTTATCGCCAATGTAACTTCTCTTTGAACATTCTCAAATAGCATTCTACTTGGTCTTGCTTATATACATTTCTCCTTGGCTGCAGAATCACGGAGGGTAAAATTCACTCCTATGTGGAGGTATAATACTAGGCCTATGGAGCATTTAAGACCTCAAAATAGTGCTGAAATGGAACACAGTTATCATGTCTGCCTTGTGCTGATCCGTGCATGAGGGTGTATTTCGAACAGGGTTTTTGGCTTTGTCACTCTAAACAATTCAGATGTTACTTATCATCCAGACTAACTGGAAACTACTGGAAAAAAATAAAGATTATAGTGTCATGTTGTATTGTAGATAACTATTGAGAGTGTAGAGAACCTACTAGAAAGCGTTTCTGCACCTCTCTGCTAATGTTACTTGCCTTGCTCAAATGTACTGACAGCAAGTTCTTTGCTTATTGTTGCAGAAAGCACTGACGGGAGTAGAGGATCTGAAGCAAGTGAAGGCCCTAGTGATGCGTGTAGACACGAGAGAGAACAGTTTGGGAAACTTTGGTGAGAAAACACTTGCTGCTGTACTTTTCATTTATTCTGACTTAAATACAAGTGTTATCTGAACTTAAGGGGCTCTGAAAGCAACAGAATATGTAAAATAGGATCTTGATTGAGAGTTTTGTAAAACCCGTATGCCTATGCGTAATTTATCTCTGCTCTCTAACCCTGATCTTTACTGCAAAGAACTGAACAAAAACATTAATATTCTATGCAAATAGAAGAATGATGTCAGTTCAATTGCTGTGGGCAGTAAGCTTTTATCCCCCTACCCCCGCACACATGCACACACTTGTTACTTCGACATCATATGTCTGATTTTATGCCTCTAGGCCCGAGTGAATATTACTACACTCAAAGGAAAACAAATAGGGAAATTCCAGTATGAGTTAATTACTACCATTCCTGGATGAAATTGTTAAGAGACATGTGAGCTGACTTTCAAATCATGAGATGCTGTAATCTGAGAGCTATATTCTATATCCATGGACTTTAATGGATTAGCGAATCTTGAAAATGCTAACTGAAAGTTGCTTTACACTGCTCTGCTGCCACAAAGCAGCCTCCAATTCAATGGAACTGTCTAGGTGGTGATTTCCCTTGGCAAAAGGAACTCTTAGTCTTTTCCCCCTTTAACTTATTTCACTTTTGGCAACTCTGTACAAACTCTCTAAGCAGCTGGGTTTCTGTATCCTGCAGCAAGAAACTAAGGGCGGTCCGAAGACCTTCCCTTTTTATGTGTAATCTGCTATATGAATTGGGTAGGGGAGGAGGCTTCAAAAAAACAGTTTTACTGACACTTCTCCCCCCCACCCCCAAATTATCAGACTAGCCCTGTGCATAGTGGTGCTCAAATGGGCCATTTAATGTAGAAATTAATAATTCCATGCAGCAAGCACCTGAACTATTGAAATGTACAAAAGAGATCACGTCTCCCTCCAGGTGTACCTGTTGCTATGAAATTTTTGGGTTCCTACTTACCTTAGAGCCTTCTGTCCACGTTTGGTTGGAATCCATGTATGGGATCAAAAATGATTAAAGGGGAGGGGGGATATAAATAAGACTTTTCTTCATAAAAAGTCAGGCTGCATATGGTGATTGACCAGAGTTTCACAGACTAATCAAATGACAGCAACAAAGGAAATAAAAAGAAATGACTGCTAACTCTTCTTATCATTGTTACTGGCAGTTAATAGGGATGGGAAATCACTTTGAAAATTGGAGTCGGTTCGGTATCGGACCTACCCAACTTAAATTTGGATTGAAATTGTATTGGTTTGAATTGGTATCTATTCTGAACAATATGATCTTAACCCATATGGCTGCCCCCAACTCGGCTGCCCCCAGACACCAGGCAGAGGTCCAGGGAGGCAGAACTTGGGGTAGAGGGGCCATGCAAGGGTGGGGAGGGTAGGTAGTTTACTTATGCAGAGACCAGATGCCATTTTCCAAAATGGTGCTGGCACTGCCCAGCGCAATTTTAGAAAATGGCCGCACATGCTCAGAACAGCCATGGTGGCCATTTTTCACATGCGCAGTTCTTGTTTTGGTTAATTTTTTCCCAATGCGGCACTGAGAAGATTATGCCAGGTGCTGCAGGGTGCTGGAGCCTAGGAAAAAAAGGTAAGTAAGCAAACTATCCTCCTCCCCACACCTGCATGGCCCCTCTACCCCCAGCTCTGCCTGCCTGTCTCCCCATAATCTTACCCGGTCGCCCTAGCAGCACTGCTACGGCAGGCACAGGCAGGGGTCCAGGGGAGGTGGGCACTGGGCTGGGGTCTGGAGGAGGCAGAGCTGGTGACAGGATGGGTACTTTGGAAAGAGCTTTGCTAAGGGATCCAATGGGGACATCGGATCCCCCATCATTAAAATAGACTCAGTACGATTCTCCTGATTCACCCCAAAATTGGGAAAATCCTACTGATCCGATACCGATCTTCCTATCCCTAGCAGTTAATATCCATAATCAGCATTAAGGCAGTCTTTGCTCATGTGTGTATTACTGGAAGTGATGTTTACATGCAATATAGTGTGATGTACAAAAGTACATGTGAGAATTGGGGAGTGTTGCATAAATAGTTTTGGACAGCAAGTGAAATGGCAATTTCCTTTCTTGTTGGTGTTTGATGGAAAATAAGCTGAATACGTTCTAAATTAACTCATGTTAAGTACACTCTGTGTGGGGGTGGGGGTGGAGGGGTACTATTTCCCCAACTTGATGAAAAGTTTGAAGGGAACATTCATAGAGGTACCACCAAAACATAGTTCATTCCCACTTGCCTGGCTCAAGACTTGAGTGTAAAGTGAAAGAGGAACCTAGCAGTTCTAGGAGAAGAGTCCTATTCTCTCAGCACCTCCAGAGCTGGCGCGGTGTGTATATTTGGGCACCAGGGACACTGCCCTCCTGCTCCCAAGAACTCCCTAACCTGAGCAGTGAGACCCCAGCAGCAATCATACCTGTGGTGCCGGGTCAGTGGCGCTGCCTGAATCACCCAACTAGTGCCTCCTGTCTTGCTGGTCTTCCCGCACCTCCAGGTCTGGGGGACGCGCTGACAAACTGCGCATGCGCATGTCCTATGTGTGACCTGCAAATGTGCAATTTACGGCCGGCAGGTCTTCCTTGTGTTGTGCTGAGGCTTGAGATGTGCTGCGGTAGGAGGATGGAGGCAGAGCCAGGAGGTGGAGCAAAGGGTACTGTAACTTCAGTGTACAGCAGCGTGGAGCCCCATCTGACTCCAGCAAGGAGGTGGAGCAGGGTGGGCACGAGGCTGACTGACACAGGAAAGGATCCTTGCCAGGACAAAATCCAAAGTTTGCAGTTTGGGAGGTTACTTGTACCATCCATACTGCAGGCCTTGGAGATGGTAGTTTGCTACACAACCCAGCAGGGGGCAGAGTTAGCGGAGCACCTACAGCGAAAGAAATGGCACAGTTATGAACAGTGCCTGGGCAGCTGGATTCGACGCCTCCAGGCTGGCTGGCAGGACAGGCTGCTGCACTTTCCGTGCACCACCCTGCAGTGGGAGATCATGGTGCCTGGTTTTTGGAGGTGGAGCTAGGCAGGCGGGAAGCTGCGCGCAGGCTTTGGACATGTGTGAGAGACTAGTGTGCTAATGTTTGGTGCCTCTGCCTCCGCTCTAGTGCCATTCTTTCTCTGCTGGTGCCTGCTAGTAACTACTGTGACCACTGTGACTGGCCTTGGTGGCTCCTACTGCAGCATCTTTTACATGGCAGGAGCTGCAGCAGCTATAATTACAGGCTGACAGGCTTATCAGACAGGATTTATTTTTATCAGAGCCCATCAGCTGTGCATTGCAGATGCCCCCACCCAGGCAGGACGGGGGGGTGGGCAGCACTGGGGCAGTGATGGAACCAGGCTGGAGGCAGCTTCTGCTGCTGCCGGCGGTGCCACCATACTGTTGGCTGCTGCTCTGGAAGTCATGGAGAAGAACCAAACTCTGTTATACACCTGTCCCTCTGCCTTCAAACGACAGGAAGAACAAACACTAGGTAAGAGAGAAAAATCCTATCTAATGACGTCTAACCTGGCTGAAGCATTGGTCCAGGTCTAATGTGTGTTGTCATGCGGGGTAAGTGAAATATTGGTGTTGCTTTTTCACAGGCATAAAATTAGAATTGCTTGCCCTTGGCTTAAAACTTTTGGTAGTTTGAGTTTCCCATTAACTGGACTCCTTTATGGAGCTGCTAAGCTTAATAATGTTTGATTTGTGGGAATAAACGTTGTGTTGTGGAGTTTTTAGATAGTAGGGAAGAGGGTTTGTTTTTTAAGTCTGAGTGTATTTGCAACATATTTGCATTTGAAAAGTGCTAACTATTGGGTCCCTTATTAATTTTGTTTCTGAGTTGTTCTGTGAAAAGTATGCTAAAATAATTTGGATATCTGGCAGTTGGGGAATGCAGTGAATACACAGGTCTCTGCCAGTGCACCAGAGCCAGACTGTAAAAATAGAACTTCAAATGCAAAATTAATGGAAATGCTGCAAATGCAGCAGTGCTTCAAATATATTTGTTTTTCACGTGACCTTATATTGTCTTACAACGTTGCGCTTTCTTGTGACGGCCCTTTTGAATTTTGTCCCTCTTGTTGTGTGACAATGCTTGAGAAAGTTGAACTTTGAAGGTTTAAATTAATTGGTTGGGGTATTTTGGTAGGCTCATAGTGGAAAAGATCACAGACAAAATATAGAAGCTTTTTCCAAATAATTTATTTGGTGATTAAAGACACTTAAAAAATACTTGCAGATTTTGCACGCAGCCAGCCTTGTGTGGTTTTTGTGTTTTCGAAGGAGAAAATAGCCACATTAACCACTTGCCCCCCACTCTACTTTGAAGTTTGAACTTGAGATCTTAGGGCATTTTCCATGTATTTGTTTTTGTGAATCACTGTCACTTATTCTCTGTGTTCTGGTCTGGGAGCTTTCAGTTTGTAGGAAGGACTGGAAGTGCTGTATCGGGGTGGGGTATCTTTTCCCTCCCAGGGACCAATTGTAGCATTTATGGCAGGTGTGCATTTTAGGATTCCACATAATGCTGTTAAGTTTTCCTGCATTTTCCATGCATTTTGTGGTGTGGCTTTCCTTGAATGCCGCACATGGTGGGTGTTGCATGCCCTCTCCTGAACTGTACATACCTCCTCGCCCTTTGTAAAACTCTGTGCAGCATTTATGTGTGCCATTTATGATTTCATATAATCCTATTGGGATTTGTAGCATTTTCTGTGCATTTTCAAGGCAAGACTTGTGTGCATGTTCTATTCCACTGATCATGATCATGTAAATGTGTAATTTTTGGGTTGGCTCTGACCAATGCTGTTTGGGCTCCGCCTACCTGTGGGCTCGCCCCACCAGCTGACACTGTCCCAGAGAGAACTCCGATGTCATCAGCCTCACTTGGGAGCAAGGTCCAATTCCTCATCCACACACACTCTCATTAGGAGAAAGACCCAGGCAGCCACTGAGTGGTGGGGATTGTGACCTGGAAGTCAGGGCTTCTGCCTTTGCTACTGCTGCCACAGAGAATCGACCTAGTTGATGTCTTGCTGCCCAGGTTGCTACAATTGTGGAGGACTAGAAACTGGCTTCTGGGAGCAATCTAGGTGGTAGTGCTCTAGCTCTGACACCTAAAAAACCAAGATGGTGCTCACCATGGGTTGCTGTAGGCTGAGCCTGGCCCTGCTGCCATTGGTTGGGCTGCTTATTTATTTTATTTATTTAATTACATTTAATAACCCGTACACCTCTTGTCTCCGGCATCTTGTGACAGCTATGAGTTAAGAAGAGAACACTGATTGGCCAGACTTCCTGTCAGAGAAAAGGGGGTGGGAAAACAATTGGATCCTGCTCTCATGTAATAAAGCAAAGAGGAAAGCCAGGTAACTTGAAAGGTGACTCTTCTTCCCCACCCCCATCCCAAGATAACTTTTTATTGGAAAAAAAAACAACCCAAAGCCAGCTGCACGGCTTCCAGTTTATATTATATAAAAATAATAAAATATAGTATCCAAGAAGTTTAGTTTGGGTGGGTTAATGTCTCGGCGCTAGCTGGCTACATCTTTTCAGTCTCAAAGCTTGGTCAAACATGAGCCTGGTTCTGAAGTTGAGAGGTAATTAAAACTGAATGGTGTGAGATACAGAAAACACAGCATTTTCATGAGGATTGCAGTAGTCTGTATAACTTCCTGAAGGTATGATGTGCTCTTTTCCTGTTTTATCTGTATTTTTTACATCAAACCTACCTATAAGCTTTGCTACACACAAGTTTGTCATAAGTACTGGCATATATTTATTTATTTATTTATTTTATTTTATTTAAAATTATTTATTTATTTTTAAAAAAATCTAAAATAAAGACAAATAAATAACACTTTCTACCCCGCCCCTCCTGCCACAGGCAGCTCGGGGCAGCTTACAATTACTAAAAGCAACAACAATTAAAACAACATAAAAAAGGAGGGGGAAAATCACATTCCTCCCCCATTACCCATCTCCCCCGCCAAACGCCTGGTGGAACAGTCAGGTCTTACAGCTTCGCCAAAAGGAGGGAAGCTCCGGGGCCAGCCAGGCCTCTACTGGAAAGGAGTTCCACAGTCATGGCACGGCCACTGAGAATTCCCTCCCCTGCATGGCCCTCTGAAGAACCTGGGGGACCTCGAGCAGGGCACCCCTGGATGACCACAGGGGCCGATCCAGGACCCGGGGACTGAGGCAGTCTCGCACATAGGCAGGGCCCAGACCGTTTAGGGCTTTATTAATTTATTATTATAAGCATTTATATAGCGCCAGCGATGTACCTGGCGCTTTACAAAGAATAAGATAGACACGGTCCCTGCCTGAGAGCTTACAATCTAAAGACAGGGGGAGGGGAGACAGGGAAGGGGGAAACAGAGGGACAGACAAGGGATGCAACATTCATGAGGATGCGGGAACTCAGGTACACGCTCTTGGCTTGGTTACAGTAAATTGGGAATTTGCAGATAACAGGTGGGGGATAATCCTGGGTGGGGATGGTTAGTAGGAGTTAGGAAGGGTGGAGCGGAAGAGGTGGGTTTTGAGGAGGGACTTGAAGGCATGGAAGGTGGGGGCAAGGCAGACGAGGGTAGGGAGGGAGTTCCAGACGTGTGGGTCAGTGAGGGAGAAGGGACGAAGGTGGTTGGGGGAGCAGGGGAGGCGCAGGAGGGTGAGGGAGGGGATGGAAGAGGAGTGGAGTGCTCGAGCAGGAGTCTGGAGGGAGATCAGGGCAGAGAGGTAGGGGGGAG
>QEPC01013222.1:2986070-3013266 GCA_003113815.1 Sphenodon punctatus
CAGCCACCCACAGCATCACTTCCCTGCACCCCAAACCCCTCAACCCAAGTCACACCCAGTATCACCTCCCTGCACCCCAAACCCCCAGCATGGCCTCCCTGCACCCCAGTCCCTCAGCACCCCAGCACAGCTGCCCCAAGCACCCCCTACCTTTACCCCAAACTCCTCCACCTCCCTCCAGTCCCACATCCCCAGTCTCTCTCTCTATATATATATACACACACACGGCTAGCAGGGGTCTGGACATGCTTGTTGCTTCAACTGCCACAGAAAAATCCAAACTCAAGCAGAAAAACCATCCATTGCAGTACAAGCCCACACACCCAGGGTGGGGAGGGATTGAAGAGGACAAAAGATTAAAAGCACAAGCAAGCAAACAAACAATGCACAGATCAGGGGATTTGCTTTTTCAAAACTTACCAGGTTTCTGAAAGGATGAGAGCTCCTGATCACTCTGTAGTCTGACTCTGATCTCGTCCCCCTCCCCTCTAGTGAACCTAGAGGAAGGAGCAGGGAAGAGTCAGCTCTTTCCCTCCCTCCTCCCACTCTGGTAGAGGAGTGGCCAGGGGGACAGAAAGGAGCTATGAGGTGGTCAGAGCGTTTTGAAAAGGTGCTCGGACACGGCCCCTAGGCCTTGCTGATTGGCTGGGTTTCTCCATAGGAACCCAGCCAAGGAGCACATAGCACCTCCCCCGCTTCCTCCCCAATCCCCAGAAAGCAGTGTGTTTCTGGGTCCACGCCCAGTGCATGTTTTCTGAGGGCTTGGGAGATATTCTCTAAGTCTCCGCCTCCCTTTAGCTCTCTGGCCAGTGAGTGGAAAGCTAGAGGGAGGAGGGTGCAGTAGTAGTAGTAGGAGGATTGACTCCCCTCCTCCCCTTGCAGAGTTCTCTTGCTGCAGGTTTGTTTACATATGACTCATCCTGCTCTCTAGGAGGAGAGATACAGTGTAAACAAAGCCTGAGACAAGCGGGGGAATTGACAGCGCGGATGCTGGATCAGCTGAGGAGCAGCTTCTGGCTCCCCAGCAAGCATGGGGGGACCCCTGAGGGACTTGGGGCTGGGGGGGGCACCTGCCCCAATGCCCTGGGGGAGGGACTGCCCCTGATTAGCCCTCATCCAATCCCCCATAGCCGTCAGACACCAAGTAAGCACAGAGACTGCGGGGTCTGGGTCCTTGGGGAAGGGGGGGTTGCCTCTGTGGCAGATGGGGGTAGGGGGTATGAGGGTGTGGGGTGGTGGGCTCCCCTGCTGCCAGGGCAGAGCAGGGGTAGCCCTTTTCCCCCCTAACCCAGTCCCCCTGCCCCTCCCCCATATAAAATAAACATTCCATCCCCCCTACCACCTCTGTCTCAATCCCCAAATACAAATACCCCCACCCTAGCCCGCTTGGACCCCGCCAAGGGCCCTTTAGCACCACCGGGCAACAGGCGGCTTTTGGCCCTCCTGGGCCGGAGGTTTGTCCCTGAACGCCGGCTCCGCCCCCTTCCTCCTACAGGGGGAGGGGGCAGATGTTATCTGGGGCCAGGCAGCTTGGGTCTTGTCAGGGGCCAGGCCCCTTCTCCGCGGCGATGGCAGTGGCGGCGACAGTGGCAGTGGTAGGAGGGCCCTAGGGGGGAGAATGTCGGAAAAGCACTCCTCGTCACAGCCTCCACCTGGAGATCCAGGTGGAGCGGCGCATCGAGGAGCACCCCCAGACTCTGTACCTGGGAGACCAATGGGTGGCAGACCCCATCAATAATGGGGGCCGCAAACTCCATTGCCTTGTCCACGAAAATCATCTTTGTCTTGTCAGGATTCAGCCTCAGTTGATTACCCCCATCCAGTCCCCCACAGCCGCCAAACACAGAGTGAGCACTGAGACTGCCAGACCTGGGTCTGTTGAAAAAGAGAGGTACAGCTGGGTGTCATCAGCATATTGATGACACCGAACCTCCTAATCAGTTTGCTGAGCAGCTGCATATGCACGTTGAACAGGAGAGGGGGCAAAACAGAACCCTGCGGGCCTCCACAAGAGGTCTCGGTATGAGGAGAAATAATCCCCGAGCACCACTCGCTGGGTTTGTTCGATCAGGAAAGAGTGGAACCATTCAAGAACAATCCCGTCCACCCCTGCACAGTCCTGCAGGCGCGTCACCAACTTCTCATAATCAACCACAGCCAACGGATCTAATAATATCAACAGGGTCGAGTGACCCTGATCCAATTCCTGACGTAGGTCATCTACCAAAGCTGCAAGCGCAGTCTCGGTGCCGTGTCCCAGACGGAAGCCCAAGTGAGAGGGATCAAGAAAACCGATGCGATCGAGATGCTTCTGCAGCTGCCAAGCCACTACCTGTTCAATAACCTTCCCTAAAAAGGGAAGGTTAGAGATAGGCTAATAGCTGGCCTATGGCTCAGTATTGAGAATTGAACTCTTCTTTGTTTCCACTGATTTACTTCATTTATGTACCTTGACTGGCAGGCAAAAAAAATTATCTTCTGGCAAATCTCATGTCTAGGAGCGAATTCATGCTCTAATTTGCATGATGCATGTAGTTTTTAATTTTGTAGCAAAACAGATGGAGAGTTTCCATTTTATCATTTTAGCCCTTCTAATCTGTATGCTGATGAATCTGGAGCTGTATGACAAACTGTGGAAATCACTCTTGAAAGTAACGATTGGCGCATCATCTAAGACACTACGTGGTTTCTCTGTTTTGTAGGTGAATGTAATAGCCACAAATTGAGTTACCCATAATACTGTGGACCCTTATTCAATTGCTGCCTTCTCGCAGCCATGCTAAGTTGATTATGTGTCTCGAAGACTGCTGTCTTCTCTTGGTGAGGCGGCAGTAGTCTGTGGAAAGTTCTCTTGCCAACTGGCAGATAAGAATTTTATCAAAAGGTCTGTTTCTTAAGTGGGCAAACATAGGCCAAAATACATTTAAAAAAACAAAACCAAAACCAAAGTACTTTCCCTTTCTGTTGTAAGATGTGCACCTTTAGCTGCAGTTTACACTGTAATGATGGATGTGCATCCATTCAGAAATGGGACACTTTTCTGTGTCCCAATTTAGAGTAAAACACCTGGAGTACAAAAGTTAAAATTCTAGAAGTTAATCAGAACATAGACACTTTCTCACATGCGTTAACACGCACCTATCGGTGCCATGGGGAAGTCCGAGACTCAAAAGGCTCAAGCTTTCTTGTGAGAAGGGTGGAAACGCAGATCTTTGCCGGTAAACATGCGTGTCTGGCAGAATACCTTTTCCTTACCCTGCTGGATATGCATGTTTGCCGGCAAAGATCCACATTTCTGCCCTTCTCACGAGACAGAAACTGCGTGTCTTGTCCCAGACTTCCCTGCAACATCGATGGGCGCATATTAACGCACATGAGAAAGCAGTCTTAGTGTCTGCTTTGGACCTATACTGCCTAAGAGCTGAGCTAATAGTGGCATCTGCTCAAAGGAGAGTTGAGTCTTCACTTCCACATGCATTTTGGGAAATAAAGAATACAGGTGTTTTTACCCGAGCCTCATTTCTCCTGGACTTCTGAAGTCCGGGAGAAACAAACTCGTATGAGAGTGTGTGTGTTTAGACGTTCACCCCCGAGGTTTTTACAAATTTGGGTCTCCAAGCATGCGTTAGTTCATGGTGGCAGCTGTTTCCAATGGCAGCCAGCTGACTGCTAGTAGTGGGGATGAATGTCTAAACCCCTCCTGCACAAGTTGGTTTCTCCAGGAGAAATGACTGAGGCTCGTGTAAAAACATCCTAAGTCATGGAAGGGATTGGGCAACGCCAGCAAGAAGCACCCTGCAGAAATTTGCTGATGAATCTGTCCATTTTGGGAAGGGAACTGGGTTGGATTAGATGGCTGAACACACACACACACACACACCCCCACACCCCCCGGTTAACTTTCTTTGCTTCCCAGGATTGGCCTTATGCCAAAGCACTTGATTGTGAGTCATCCTTTTGTGTGTGTTCTATACTGCATAAAACCCTTGGCTTCCAGAGGCTTAAGGAGCTGAACATGGTTTGCCTTTTCTGCTTATATATATATGTATATATAGGGAAACTGCAGTGGAGTCTGCTTAAGTTGTATTTCTGGGCCATGTAAAAATGTTCAGCTTGTTGGAAATTGTTCCTAAGCAGACATAAAGAAAATAGGCCTGGGGATTAAAAGCACTTTCACACCTGCAGGAAAAGGTCGTTAGGAAGCTGGCACAGGAGACGTGAATGCAAACTAGCCGCATCTTTGAGCAGGTGCGAATGTCTACAGCTGGGTAATTTCCTCTGATAGGAGGATTTTAGACTGCTGATTGACCAAGGTGGATTTTGCTGCTCAGTCAATTGGCATTCTAAGCATGCATATCTGAGGAAATCACCTGGCTATCAGCATTAGCCATGTCTTTGATGAGGTGCGAACTTGCATTTGTGTCTGCTCTGCTGGCTTCCTAATGACCCTTTCCCACAGGTGTGAAAGTACCCTAAGTTAGCACCAGGTTTCTCCATTTTCAGTTTCCTTCCCTTCCCTGAGAAATAGAGAGTCAGAGCAGACAGCAGATCCTGATTTTGGGGAGTCTTGGAAGAACTGGAGCCAGGGAAACCTAGTGCTTATTCCCCTTACAGCCCACCTGAGATTCACAGAGTCAGAACTGAGAGGATTTCACAAATCAATATGACTCTGCATATCTGGAGAGAACTGACATTCCCCAACGCCCATCTCCAGGATTGTCCAACATGAAGACTTGCCTTGACAGGGCATATACTACAGTATTTTAACTGCATGCTGCTAAGAAATCACTCAAAAGGTCCTGATATTTTTTGGTGGGTGAGTATAATCTATATACCTTAAGAATCTGACTTATCACAGTTCAGAATTCTACTTGTCCAGATCAAGAAGCAGTACATCACTATAGGCCTGTGGCTGGGGAAAAACAAATTAATTCCACTTATCCAGACATTCAAGTTACTTAAGTTGTATTAGTGGATTCTACTGCATTAGGTTGTATAAGTGGATTCCACTGCACTAGGTTGCCTGAAGGTAATTGTATAAAGTAGATTGAAATTTGCATGCCCTTGCTGTATGAACTTGACAAGCTATCAGGTTCCACTTGCAAGACACAAGGGCAGGAGGGATCATAGGCCAGAGGGGAAGGAGGCGCAAAGGACGCTCCCTGCCATGCGCCCAGACGGAGGGGACTCCTGGGAGGTCCGCGCTACGGGTGAGCGAGGGATAGGAGGCAGCGGTGGTGGAGGGGGCAGTGGGCCCATGGCGGGATGGGCCTCGCCCCTGCGTGGAGAGAGAGAGTGCGTCGGGGGCAGAGTCCTGCGCCAGGGGTCATTCGGGATACAGCCGCAGCTGCGCCCTTCAGGTGCGCATGCCCCCACCGCAGAGGGACAGGGAAACACTGCTCCAGTTCTGGCCCCACCCAGGTGCTCAGTGTGCCTGCGCCAGCGTGCAGAGAAGCCTGAAAAGAGGGACTTGCTCCTTGCCTCGGTGCCGGTGATCAGAGCGTAGCCTGTGAGACTGGCCCCTTATTGTGACTTATTGTATCTACTGAAGCTGAGTGAGAGTGTGCGAATGTGGTTGAACAAGTGGGTGCGTGCGTCGTATCAAGTGTGAAGTAAGGTTGGGATTATTCTTGCGTTCTCCTTAACGTTCCCCTGGGGTTTCTCCTGTGTGCATGCCCTTACCCCCTTTCCTGGGCCCCTTTTCGTTGCCCCTCTTTCTACACCTTTGCCACAAGCCCTTCCCTATTTCCTGTTGTGCACTTAGAATGAGTGGTGGAGACATTGCTCAGCTGCTTTCCTGTGATGATCTTTGGCAAGGAGTCTTACTCCACTGCCTTTATAAGACCCTGAGGGAGATTTTTTACAAAGAACGGTCCCTTAGCTTCCAAAAGTGAGTGCTGCCCGTCCCCTATCCTTAACACAAGCTGATGGTACATGCCAGAGGATGTTCCTGGCTGACCTCGGAGGCCACCATGGGGAATAAGGGAGGAGATATTACTACAGAAATTTACCTCATTATGGGCATTTGTAATATGACAGAACTAGCACATTGCCTGCTGGATGAATATGTTCCTTAGTGCACCTGTGTAACCTGCAAAATAATATCAGTATTGTTGTTTCACTTCTGAAATGCAAAACTGAGGGACTGTTCATTATTATTATTATTATTATTATTATTATTATTATTATAATAAAAGATTTCTCATCCCGCCCCCCTCCTGCCAAAGGGAGCTCGTGGTGGCGTACAATATAAAAGCATACAAAATACATATAACTTAAAGCAAACAATAAAACCATCAATTCTAACCCCCCCTTAACCCTATCCCATCCCTTCCCCTACCCGTCTCTCTCACCAAACGCCTGGCACAACAGCCAAGTCTTACACAGACGCCTGAAGGACGGAAGGCCCTGGTCCAAATGAACCTCTGCCGGGAGGGAACTCTCTCTCCAGTGTTGTGCCCCGCTGAACCCGGGGGACCTCCAATAGGGCGCCCCGGCCGACTGCAACAGCCGTTCTAGAACCCGGGGAGTGAGGCAATCCTGCAGGTAGGTGGGGCCCAGGCCGTGTAGGGTTTTAAAGGTCAACACCAACACCTTGAATTGGGTCCGGTAGGCAACCGGCAACCAATGCAGAGAATGGAGCACTGGTGTTATGTGCTCTCGGTGGCCCGGGCCGCCGCATTCTGCGCCAGTTGCATCCTCTGGACTGTCACCTTGGGTAGTCCCACGTAGAGTGCTTTACAGTAATTAAGCCTCAAGGTGATGAAGGCATGGGTGACGGTGGCAAGGTTGCAGTCTGAGACATAAGGCCGTAACTGTCACACCATATGTAATTTGGCAAATGCACTCCTCGCCACAGCTGCCACCTGGACATCCAGGCGGAGCTGTGAATCAAGGAGCACTCCCAGATACGAACTTGAGGAACTAGGACAGGGCGCACCCCATCAATGATGGGTGCCTCCACTCCCTCAGCCCTCCCCACCAGCATCACCTCCATCTTGTCGGTATTCAACTTCAGGCGGCTTGCCCTCATCCAGTCCCCCACAGCTGTCAGATCTCGGGTAAGCAACGAGACTGCGGGGCCTGAGTCTGCTGAAAAGAAGAGGTAAAGCTGAGTGTCGTCAGCATATTGATGGCAACACACGCCAAACCCTCTCATGACCTCACCCAAAGGCTGCATGTACACGTTGAACAGGAGGGGGGACAGAATAGAACCCTGCGGGACCCCACACGTGAGATCCTGGGGACCAGATGTACAGTCACCCAAGACTACATGGTGAATCCTACCAGCCAGGAACGAGCGGAACCATTCAAGATGGTCCCAGAGTTGCTGGGCCACCACCCTCTCAATAACTTTCCCTGAAAAGGGAAGGTTAGAGACAGGCCGGTAGCTGGCAAGGGCGTCGGCATCAAGGGATAGTTTTTTGAGCAAGGGTCGCACCCCAGCCTCCTTAAGAGATCCTGGGACCCTGCCCTCCTCAAGGGAGGTGTTGAGCACCAACCCCAATGTCTCCCTGGTGGCCTTAAGCAGCCAGGACGCGCAAAGATCTCATTCACATGTTGTGGCCCTAACAGTCCCCAGGACATCCCCTGTATTGGTAGGGGTCACTGACTGAAATTGATCCCACGAAACAGGACAAGCCAGGGCATTCATAGCCTCTGGTTTCCCAACTGTATCAATTGTGGCGGCAAAGTCATGGTGAATGCGAGCAATTTTGTCCACGAAAAAAATCAATAAACCTATCACAGCAGGCCCGGGAAACCTCTACTTCCAGGTGGAAGGAGGCTGGACTGACCAACCCCTTCACCACCTGGAAGAGCTCCGCCGGGCGAGATTTTGCGGACGCTATGATGGCAACAAAGAACTTCTTTGGCGCCCACGCAGCCACCGCATAGGCTTTCAGACTGACTCTATGCCACAATCTGTCGTCTTCAGCATGAGTACGACGCCACCATCGCACTAACTGCCTCCCCTCCCGTTTTAACTGCCACAGGTCCTTCATGAACCACGGGGACCTGCGGCTCTGATGTTTGGGAAGTGGACGCGTGGGAGCCGCCCGGTCAGTGGCCTCCGATAGCCAGGTATTCAAAAACCTAACGAGGTCATCGAACGGGTGGCCATCAAAATTAGAGGGTATTTTCCCCAGAGCATTCCGGAATTGCTCTGGTTCCATATGTCTCCAAGGGCAAACCAATTTAACCGGTTCCACACCTTTCTGGGGACAGACATGTGCCAGGAGTTGGGTCCAAAGGAGATAATGATCCAAGCATGACAAGGGCACTTTCAGCACGTCCCCCACTAACGGACACCCCCTGCCTCTATGCCAGTGCAGAAAACCAAATCCAGAGTGTGACCACCATCCTGTATCGGGCCATCTATCAATTGAGACAAGCCCATGGTGGCCATCAACTCTTGCTCTGCTCCAACAAGACCAGTGTCAGTGTGGATGTCGAAGTCCCCCCCGAACCAAAGTCCTTGGGGACCTCAAGACCACCTCCACCACCAGCTTAGCTACGGCATGTAGGGAAGCAGCTGGAAAGATTGGGAATGCTGTTGGTATACCATACACCTAACTGCCTCTGGCCAAATCAAACACCAGATGGATCAAATCAAACACCTGGGGCACTCTACCCCAGGTGGATTCTGCACCTGATACTGCTGACCGGACCACTGTTGCTTAAAAATAACAGCTACACCACCCCCTGTCCCTCCAGCCAAGGCTGGTGCTGCACGGAGTACCCAGCCGGAACAAGGTCAGCCAAGATAGGCCCTGACTCCGTGTCCAGCCAGGTCACTGTAAGACACACGAGGTTGGCCGCCTGGTCCAGCATCAGCTCCCAGACCGTAGATGATTTATTTACCACCGACCTCGCATTCAGCAGCACCAGAACAGGACTGGGGGCCCTCTGTCTTGATCACCACACCTCCTGCTGGAGAACCCAAGAGCAGGACAGGGACCAAGCATCTGCCCCCCCNGATGGAAGTGATCTCCTCCACAGACCGTATCTTCCCCCGGCCTGTCACGACCTGTATTGCGAAACACCTCCCCCTCAGAACATCTCCCCTCCCCCCCCAATCCTCCTTCCAGGGTGTCCTGCCAGACTGGTGAGAGAGACCGCCTACATCCCCCCCTCTCACTGGGGGATACATTGTCCACCCACCCCGAGGGCAGCTCCCCCCTCACACCAAGGGGAACCCCTCCCCAGTCCCTCCTTGTAACCCATTCTCACTGGGGTCCAGGATACTCCCATCCCCTCCCTCTACCCCCAGAACCTGCAAATGTGCAGGGAGTAGCTACCCTGCAACACTACCCCCCCACCCCCAAGTCTCCCCTGGTCCAACGAAGAGCCTCGTCCATAGCAAAAATGGGATCAGAAGTTGGTCACTCCCGCTCCAGGATCCTGCACGTTCTTCTTTGCTTGGAAGGAGCAGGGTGGACAACCCAGGCTCCTCAGTCACAACCGGTAAATGACAAAGTAGCCGGGGAGTCCACGTGGTCTTCAAACAAAGGGCCTGGGCACCACTGCCATGTCCGTCCGACAAACGGCCGCACAAACAGCCAACGCCCTTTGTGTGTCGCCCTTCGGACTGACCCCCTCTGAAGAAATACCTGTGAACAAAGGAGGGTCAGGTGTAAGCAACTGACCCCCTCCACTGAGCTGGCTCCAGCACGCGCCCAACACAGCCCATGCAACCCAGGCTCCTGGAAGCCCTCTCCTCCTGGGGCCACTAGAACTGCAACCAGGTACCCAGTAAGTCGAGGCTTCCTGCTCCTTCCCAGCTGGTGCGCCACTCAGGTGAGCTGGGACTTTCCTGCTCGGCTTTTTCTGAACGGGGGTGTGGGGAGCAAGGAGGCCTCGTCTCACCTGTGTGCACCCTCCTAATGGGTCCTCCATTCCCAGGGAGCAGCGACCAGGGCTGGAGGAGCAGCAGCCCAGCAGTGAGGTGAGTCAGCTTGGGGAGCTGTGGGTACTGGCATCGGCATCCCAGGACGCTCCAGTAATGCCTGCATTTTGGGGCACTGGTTACCCAATGAGGGGACCAGGTACCCCATTGGGTGCCCAAAAATGTGGGTATTAACCGTCAGTAGCAAATGTGCTACCCACTGCAGCTCTTCACAAAAAATCCTCCAGATCTTCTAAGAGTAGCCCATGCTCTGCTTTCCCTCATGGTTCAAGAATGAATGAATAAATCTTTAGTTTGTTAAAGCCATTGGTCATCACAAAATATAAACAACAACATGAAATACAAAACAGAAATAAACAGTTATATAAATAAAAAACCAGGATAAAACAAGGCGATCACCAAAACCTCAGGGTGGTTTGGCAATATCAGATTTAAGCTTAGCAGCAGCAACCAAAAATGTAGACACACAAAGGGTAACCAGCAAATCCTGTCCCACAAGCAAAAAAACCAATGCATCCCCTTGGGAACAGGGTTTCATATCTGCAATAAGTGAGACTAGGTAATTGGACCTAGGGACCATATAAAGTGGGCAATCAAAAATAACGAGATAATGTTTCTATAGCACCCTGATTACAACCCAAACAGATGCACCGTTCGTACGGGATACCCTTCCATCTGCCTTTGGTTACGGCAGTAAGAAGGAGGCTGAATCTGGCCAGCGTAAAGGTCCTCCTAGGAGCCCAATAAAGGGGGAAAATACAGATAAGATGCACCAGTAGAATCAAAAGAAAACGACTTGTACACCAAGGACATTTTTTTCAGATTGATACCAACAACCAAAGTCTGTCTTTCCTGGTCAGAGACGCTTGTTTAACTAAAGTAAGAGCACTTGACAAGGGCAAAGTAAGTAACATCTCCTTCTCAAAACCCAAACGGGCAAGAACAGCAGAAATGTCCTCTGCCCATCCCTGGGCACAAGACAAATTAGAAGCTAGATTACATAAACTGCCCAATGGTAAAGAGATCATGCAGAGCCAAAATTTTAATACAGCAAATTTAATTTGTGATGAAACCGAAGGAATACCAGCTTCAGTTCTCAGAAGAGCAGCTGGGGTATTAGAAGGGACATGTAGAATTGAGCACAGAAAACTATTTTGGATCCTCTCCAGTTTGTCCAGTAGAGCAAGGCCCCACGCTGGGGCACCACAGAGCACTTGGGATAAAGTTTTAGTCTTAAAAATGTGGAGTGCAGGAGAAAATAATTTGCCACCCTTTGAAAAATAGAAGCTCAAAATCCTATTAGAGGAAGATTTGGCTGCAGAGAAAATAATATCACTATGTGTGGACCAAGAAAGAGACTGTGAAAAAACAGATATTTGAAATTCTTGACCTGAGTGATCAAGTGACCATTCATAGTCCATTTATGTTGAGCTGGCCTGCCCCCAGCTACCAGAACCATTGTCTTAGTGTAACTGATATCAACAAATTCAGTTTGGCAGAAATTACAAAAACGATCCATGAGGCGCTGAAGTCATATAAAAGATTGTGAAATTAAGATGGTATCATCTGCGTAAAGGAGCACCAGCAAAGAAACATTATTCAAACTAACAGGGTGACAGATAGTATCTTTCAGAAAATTCACTACACTGTGAATATAGATATTAAATAAAGGCGCTAATAAGCACCCTTGTCTGACACCCTGTGTAATAGGAATTAATTGACTGAGACAGCTGGCCAGCATGGCCTACTCTAACCTGTAAGGAAGAATCGCTATGCAGAGCTATAATTAGATAATAATAAACACTTAACAATATTAGTGAGAAATAATTTCAGCCAAAGTCGTTCATGATTCACAGACTCGAAGGCCACCCTGAGATCAACAAAGCACAAAAATAAAGAAGCTTTATGAAGGGAATGAACATATTTGGAAATTAGTTGATTGAGTAAAAAGACATGGTCCAGGATCGAGTCACGCTTTTTGAAACCAGCCTGCTTCTGACTGAGAATATTATTAACATTGACCCAGGCCTGCAGGTGTTGAAGCAGAAATTTGGAATATCATGGGTCAAGTGTTGTGCACAGGTTTGCCAAAGCCACAAACCCTTTCTCACAATAAGCCTGCTTTACTAGTACTTCAGACCCTTTCACACAATATCTGACCCATGAGGTGAGCAAGGCACCATGGGCTGTGCTTACCCTAGGATTTGGGATTTGTGAGAGTGCACTTTGAAGTTGCAGAATGTGTATACTGCCCAGAAATGACACTTGTGTTCAGCAGTGGATGTTCACACATGGGAAGGGAGGCAGCCAGAACCCGTGTTCAATCTGTGGAGTTGCTTTACTGCTGTCACCCCCATGGGCAGCGTTGGGAGCCCTTCAGATGGTCCACTTCCTGCCCGTAGTTCATGGGCATGCACCAGCTGCTACAGATTGCGCTAGCACGACACACCCCCCCCCCCCCAGGGCTGCCTGACAGCAGCTGCTCCGATGATGTCTGTTCCTGGGCAGCCCCCAGGGGCAGTGCGATTGTTCACACTCCTCTCCCTTGCCCCTCCACCGGCTGTTGGCTGAGAGGGTCGCCCACATTGGCTTTGATGGAAAGGCAGAATCACAGCCAGGGCTTTTTCCTTGGCTGTGACACCCCCCTCCACACTTCCCATGCCTGCTGCTCTCCTTTTCTGGCAGAAAAGGAGAAGAGCGGGGAATCAAAGCCAGTGTGTGGCCCCTCCGGAGGCCTCCTAGAAGGAAAGAAGTGCAGCAGTAATGGAAAAGAGGGGTCACAGCCAGGAAAGGTTTCTTCCCTGATCATGACTCCCCTTTCCATCAGAGCCAATGCTGGCATGCCACTCTCAGCTGACAGCCAGCTTGGAGAGGGAAGCACAGATCATGCTCCTGTGAGCCTCTGGGGACTTCTGCGCTCCCCTCTCCTGACCAGCTGTCAGCTGAGAGGGACACACGAGCTGTGCTGCTATGGTGCTGGCAGACCTGGGGCTGCGGGGGAAATCTAACAAACAAGACATGACCCTGTGGGCGCCCATTGCCCCAGTTTGTGCTGGGTTAACCCACAGTGTGCTCCCCTTCCCTGGTTGGTGCTGTATGGTGCTGCCCCAGGGCAACCCTGGCAACTACCATTCAGACAGGCAGGTAAATCCAGGGCAAATGGGGAGCAACATCTCATGTGAATACACCGAATGAGTTAAGAATCGATACAGTGTGTTTGTAAGGCAGGGGTGAGGAACCTTTTCCCTACCGGGGGCCGCTTTATAAGCTTTCACAAGCTCCGAGGGCCGCACAGAAGTTGGGGTAGGGGTGTTTAATGGATGTACTCCAGGAAAGGAGGGCCCAAATCATGGATCTGTACCAGGGAACTGCCCCCTCTCCTTGTTTGCATGACCTCATCTCTGCTCCCTCTCCTTTACCTCAGTTTTTCAGTGATTGGAGGTAAGAACTGGATCCATGGGGCCAGATCCAGGAACTGGAAAGGGGCCACATAAAAACTTGCCATGGGCTGCATTTGGCCCCCAGGCCTGAGGTTCCCCACCCCTGTTGTAAGGATTGAGTGAGATGTGAAAGAACCTACGAGTTGTGCTGTGGAACTAAATGGCTCTACATGTAGTCTCTCAAGGGAAATATTCTGGATACATCATTGATATATTTATAATAATTTATAGTATTTATGTATAATAAAATTTGTATGCTGCCCCCTCCTGCTAAAAGCATCTCGGCGGCTAACATATTAAAACAATTTAAAACAGTAATAGAATTTAAAACACTATTAAAACACAATATAAAAACATAACACCCACCCCCTCTCCCTCAGGAAAAGCACGGCAGAACAGCCAGGTCTTACATTGTCTATGGAAAGAGGGGAAGTCGGTAATCAGGTGGACCTCCAACGGGAGGGAGTTCCACAACTGCGGTGTGGCCACAGAGAACGCCCTCTGCAAGGTCGACACCCGAGGGACCTCGAGGAGGGCGCCCCCGGCCAACCGCAGGGGCCGATACAGGTCCCGGAGGCTGAGGCGGTCCCGCAAGTAGGCAGGGCCCCGGCCGTTCAGGGTTTTAAAGGTCAACACCAACACCTTGAATTGGGCCCGGAAGACTATAGGCAGCCAGCGCAGAGAGCAAAGCACCGGTGTAATATGCTCGCGTCGGCCCGTCCCCGTTAGGAGACAAGCCACCACGTTCTGCACCAGCTGCAGCCTCCGAACCAGCACCAAGGGTAGCCCTACGTTGAGTGCGTTACAGTAGTCCAATCTCGAGGTAATAAAAGCATGGACGATCGTGGCTAGGTTGGAGTCCGAGACATATGACCGAAGCCAACGCACCAGATGTCTTTGGCAAAATGCCCCTTTCATCACAGCCGCCACTTGGGCATCCAGGCGGAGCTGCGGGTCCAGGAGCACCCCCAGACTCCGAATCTGAGATACCAGGGCAGGACGGATGGGAGCCACCACTCCCCCGGCCTTCCCCATGACCATCATCTCCATTTTGTCAGGATTTAACTTCAGACGGCTCACCCTCAGCCAATCCCCCACAGCTGCCAAGCACCGGGTAAGCACCGAGACTGCCGGGCCTGAGTTGGATGAAAATGAGAAATAAATCTGGGTGTCATTAGCATACTAATGACCCCGTACGCCAAACTCCCTAACAACCTCCCCCCAAAGGCTGCATATACACACTGAACAAGAGAGGGAACAAGATAGAACCTTGCGGGACTCCACACGTGAGACCCCAGGGAGAAGATGAAAAATCACCCAGGACCACATGCTGGACTCTCCCAGCCAGGAAGGAGCGGAACCACTCAAGAACGGTCCCACCAATCCCTGCCCAGTCCTGCAGCCGAGTCACCAACAACTCATGGTCAACGGTATCAAATGCAGCCAAGAGATCTAATCGGATCAACAGGGTCGAATGACCCCGGTCCAACTCGTGGGAGAGGTCGTCGACCAAGACCACAAGTGCAGTCTCCGTGCCATATCCAGGGCAAAAACCTGACTGCAAGGGATCGAGAAAGTTAATCTGGTCGACATGTTCCTGCAACTGTCGAGCCACTACTCGTTCAATAACCTTCCCTAAAAAGGGAAGGTTAGAGACCGGCCAATAGCTGGCCAGGATGCCAACGTCCAATTATGGTTTCTTGAGCAGGGGCCGCACCAGCGCCTCCTTAAGGCAGTCCGGCACCCTGCCCTCCCCCAGGGAGGTGTTGACAATCCCCGGCAGCAATGGCCCTCATGTCTCCCAGCTGGCCTTGACCAGCCAGGACGGGCATGGGTCTAATTCACAGTAAGTGGCTCGAACAGACCCCAGGGCATCCCCCGCATCTGAGGGCAACACATTCTGAAATTCATCCCACAAAACAGGGGGACATCAAATGTATTAAATGTCTACCTGACGCATTGATTTCTTCCCACATCCCTATATTTTCCATCTGGAGAGCAGCAATCTAAAGTTGATAGCTTTTCCTGAGTTGTGCTTTCAAAACCATAAAACAAAAGACATCTTTAGTAATAGAATCTTAAATAGGACTGCTGTAGAAAGGAGAAGATTGCTAGTCATTTCCAAATGTGCTTGCCCTTGTACTCCACCCACAAGCATCTATCTGCACTGTGCTCACTTTCTTACATCCACTTTAGATAGTATAAGACTAGATTGGGGGAGGAGAATGAATTCTTAATCTTCTGTATAGCCAGAGAGTTCGCTAAATTTAGCAGTAGATTTGACCTCATGCCTTTGTGGTTTTAAAAGTGCATATTTCTTTTTTTGCCTAGCTTTCTAGTCGCAATCTGTTCCTAAAAAGTCGAGGAAATATTTGTATTATGCTTTTGGAGTAACTCTCTAGAAGTGGTTCTCAATTCCTTTACTGAAACGACCAGCAAAGCCTTTCTTAAACATCTTATAGACTGTTCAGGGAGGCAGAGGAAGCATCCTTCCATGTAGCACTAGAAGAGAGGGGGAAGGGGGACGTCTCCAGCGAGTAAGTCAGGCCCCCTGTTTTATGTCTCCTCCTCCAATAAGTATTTCAGGGGCTGCTCTTGTTGTAGGTAACTGAAGGACAGTACCTAAGGGCGCTTTTCTGTTACGCAGCCGTTCAGCAGCATTTGAGGCATGAGGCTGAATAATGCATCATGTTTTCTGTACAACTCCCAGCATGTCACAGACTATCCCTCACACCTTCCTTTTTGTTCTTGAAATTGTGATGTTTGGATTTTAAGGTTGGGGTGGATGCATGGTATGGAATGTGGGATTGGGGTGTGTGTTTTGGGGAATGTGGCATGGAAGTGTTGTGACCCCCCCCCCCCNCCCCCCCCCCCCCAATCCCTCATGAGAGAAGGAGGGTACAGGGATGGGGGAAAGTGTTGTTGTTTTTTGCCTGGGGGTGTTACTGGCATGGGAGAAGAGGTGGATGGGGGTTCCTTTGAGTGAGAGAGAGGGGAGTGAGAGTGGGTCAGGTGGCTTTCAGTGAGTGGGGATTTTATGGGGAGTTTTAGTTTTATATACTGTAATTAATTTAGGTATTTTTAATATACCGTAAGCCATCCTCAATCCTTTGGGAAAAGAGCGGCATAAAAATCTAAAAATTAAAGAAATAATAAATAGATGTGAAGACCAGTTGTATCTCTGAGAGCACAGAGATGGGCAGACAGAATCATGGAAGGCAGCATACCTGATATTGTGTTCCTTGACTCTTGCCCCATTGTAATGAACAATGGATGAACAGAATAAGATCATGAAACAGAATAAGGTCACAGTTTAAACGGGGCCAGAATAGGAAATAGGGCTAGAATGTACAAGGAGAGTGATGGTTGACAAATCTGTCAGTTCCATGATTCTCACTCTAGAGCAGAGGTGAGGAACCTTTTCGAACCTGGGGTCGCATTGTCAGTCCCCGAACGTTTTGTGGGGCCGCATGTCAAAATGCATTATAAAGCCATTAAAATTATTTAAGACTAACTAGCAGATCAAATAAAACCGTTTAACTAGTATGGTAAACAATGTAAAGGATCCACCTACTCTCTCAAACACACGCACAGAGTTTTCAAACAAACGTACATATACACTATTACTGCTGCTACGTCTGATGTTTCTGCTTGCAAATATCCCTTAGCCATTTCCTGAATCTGAGATGCCAGGAGTACATTTCCCAGCATGCCAGATTCAGGAAATGACTGGACCTGGTGTGCACGGAGGAACACTTGCGTGATGCTGCTGCCAACTTTGCTACTTGCATGGGTGAGGGGCCCTGCAGAGAGCAGGGTCAGTGGGGCACCTAGACAGGCAAGTGGGTGGGTGGCAGGGGCGGCGATAGTTCCTCCCTCTCCACCCAGGCTGCTAAGGGCGGGAGCTCGGGCATTCTCAGGCTTGCTTCACAGTAAATGCGTGCAGCCCACAAAAGTCCACCCAGGCTACAGAGAGGTGGGTGCCGGGTCGCACAACATTGAAACAGGGTGAAAGGGTGGTGGCCCGGAGGTTCCCCATGCCTGATCTGGAGTGTGGTGGTCATTTGGTCCCAAATGTGAGATGGAGACAAAGTAGTTCAGATATTTGTACTTAAATGATTGGCATGTGAATGTCTCTTTTTCTCAACAGCTGACTCCCAAGTGATTGCTACCTTCCACAGACTAGTAAATTAAATGCTTCCTAAGTATTTTCTTAATGATGAAACTCACAATTTTATTACTTTGTAAAGTGCCAGGTACACTGCTGGCGCTATATAAATGTTTGTTAATAATAATAATAATAAAACTATGTACTGAAACATCAAAATAAAAGGATCTATTGGGGTCATATACATAACTATGGTGTGATGGGCTTGTGAAATCTTGAAGAGAAACTTTTTTTCTAATTGACTCAAGAATCACATTTACACCAAGATGCAGTAAGAGGATTTCAGCTCCTTTTTAAATGAGGTATGGATTGGTAATTCTTAGAGTATGGAGTAATTCCATTCCTGCTTGCTTAATGTAGAGTAAAATCTTTGGGATTACAGTCCATTATTAATAGATAATAATGTAAACAAATCTGATCAAGCAACAGAAGATCCCCAACAGACTAGCTTTCTGTGAGTGTTTCTTCTCATCTGGATCAGTTTTCTGTGGCACTATTCACTTGTTTGAAAGGTTGTAACTGTGGAGTCAACTGCAGCTTAAAAAAAAAAGAAGAAGTTTGTATTGAGCAAATATTTTAGCTGGAATATTGTGCAATTGGAATGATGTAATTAACTTTCTCAGATGAGGTCTCTCTCACACATTCCAGCATTTGAGATATGGTCAAGATAAATGGGAAGTGCATCTTAAAAAAAGGGGGGAAAAGTGTGGACCTCCTGAGTCTGCAGCAGTTTGGTAAAATGACGTTTTCCCCCCTGATCCCACAGGTGCCTATCTCCCTAATTTGAGACAACTGAAATTGAACAACAGCTTGCTTGTGTCTGTGAGGTAAGAAAAAAATCCATAATGTAAAGGGAAAACTAATTAATTCATACAGCACCTCTTCTTCTCATGCTTTTTTGCTGCAAAATGTTAATTTCTACTGATTTTTGCATTCTTTCCATTATAAGATCCTGGAAAAAATATGTTATAGAAGTGAAATAACTATGGCCAGATCCTCAGTTGGTACACATTGGCATAACTCCATTGATGGATCACACATGAAGCAGAGGAGTTATGGCAGGGTCCTGCAGTAAATTCCTTCAAGACCAGGCTCCTAGTGAATCAGGCCTGTAGCCTCACCAGGTCAACTGTCTCCACCTAAACAGGCAGTGATGAGCAAAGAGCCTTTATAAAGTTGAGGTGCAGCCTCACATGGGCTAGACCCCCGAGGAACCTTCTGGAGAAAGCTCTAGGAAGGTAGGACGGGAGGGAAGAGGCAAGGAGCTGCCTTGGCAAGTAAGCCTAAAGCCAGAAGCTTTCACAGGCTTGGAGCTCAGCTAGGAGCTTGTCTCTCAAGGGAAGAGGTTGGAAGGCCAGAGGATGGGTTTACTTCAGGAAGGGGTCACAGCTTGTGTAGTGATAGTGGTTTCACTTGAAGAGCATAAGGGAAGACTGTGCCATAGCCTGGTTGTATAAGAGGGTGGTCCTGGACCTGCAAAGGTTTACCCTGGTTAGGCACCCTGCTACAAGGGGAAACACAGTTCTTTAATCTGACATGTTATTGTACTTCTGATTGTGCTTTCGTACCTGGGTGGTGATCTTTGAGTGGCTGGCATGCTGAAGGGATCTGTGCTATGTTCAGTACCTTGATGGCTTATGGCCAGGCTGAGTCAACTGAAAAGTCCTTCACTGGAGTTTCCACTCCAGCACACTGCATGGAGAGTACCCATCCTCTGTGCTTCGCTCACTTGTGGAGAGGGCATGCTGCATGCCAGAAGTGCAGAATGTGGTACAGGTGAGGCCAAGGTGTGACTCTGCAGCTGGGAGCAAGTATGCAGAACCCGTCCCCATCCTGTGCGTGTTCCAAAGCTTACTAGGGATGTGGCATCCAGAAAGTGTGAGGTTGGTGGGGTTTTTTTGCCTTTCTGGTGATTATTTAGGGTAGTACTGGGTCTTGTGGCATAGATATCCATTTTAAATTTCATGTGACGCTTGCCAAGCACTGGCAGACGTCAACCCACACCTCCTCTAAATAAGCTCACCTTCTACATGCCAATTAAACAAAATTATAGGGAGTAGGCAAAGAAGGGACTTGAGCCTGGCAGCATTCCCAGGCCAGAGTTCTGCCAACTGACTTGAAGGAGCAGCACAAGAGAGCAGAGCGGCTTTCGCACATTGCTTCCAGTCTCCAGAAATTGGTCATTGACATACTTGGAGCGTTTAAGGACAGCAGCATCCTAAAAGAAGAGGCTTTTAATAACCAGGGCTGTTAAAGTTAATGTTATATAACAATTTCCATCTTAACTTTGTTCCTTTAGGCATTCAGAATGGTCTTGGAATTTTGGGATTGAAATTTCCCATTCTCTCTCTCTCCCCTCCCCCCAGTTGGACAAAAACCAGCTGAAATCAGTAGCCTAACTAAAGTCTCACTGATGGAGGGTGGGGTGCAGGGACCAATACTAAAAATGTTATAACACTTTATAAAACTTCTAACAATGAAATAACAACAATGAAATTGGGAACTTCAAGGATGAATAGTGGATGAGGGGAAACTGGTGGGGAGTGTCCCCTCACTTTGAATGTGAGGCATAGGTGCCCCAGGCTCCCTTTAGTTACACCACTATCTGAAATGTCTTTGAGAGAGAATGTATCACCTCCCTCCCTCCTGTAGAAAAACAACTCTTCGGAACTTTTTGAATAGTTTGGGGATGCGGGGTGAGAGGTGGGTAAAAAAAATTGACACTTGGCAGGGAAAGAGAATTCATCATATAAGTAGCCTTAAGGGTGAAATCCTGGCTCTTCTAAAATGAATGACATGACTCCTATTGACTTAAATGGTAGTAAGATTTCATCGAAACTGCTAAAAATATTTTGGATCACTATTGGGACAATACAAATAGTGTAAACCTCCAGTAGTGGAAAAAAAAGTGAGATGCTGTGTCTTCCGAGTGGTAGGGAAAAAAGTCTATATGATCATGCAATTAAGATGTTACGAGAAACGCAAAACGGTATTACGAGAAAGGGGAGCAGAGGTATAATTACATGTGTATCCTTATTTTCTCCTTCTGTCTCCTGTCAGTGCTCCGCACGGGTAGCTCTGCGCATGGCTGACAGGAGGCAGAAGAAGAATTTCTTTAGTGTGCATGTGGAGCTGCCCTCCTCCTTCAGTCGAAACTTCTGCCTTCGGCCGTCGGGAGGTGAGCTACGGCTCTCCCAAAACTAATTAAAAAAAGAAGAAGAGAAGAGACCAAGAACAGAGTGCGCGCCTGGTCTGAGTAGATGGCAGCAGCACAAGCTGAGAAGGGTAGCGAGGGTGTCGGTGGAGACCTGGCCCTGCAGAAGGCTGCCGCGCAGAGCGCCCGGGAGCTGGGGAGCAGGGGGCGATTTAGAACAAAACCCGCCCCCCCTTCTGCTAACGACATCGGACCACGGAATTGCTGCTGCAGGTTGCCGCGCAAAGCGCCCGGGAACCTGAGCACTGGGATCGATGGAGGCGGCTTCCTCCCCCCGCTCGCACAGAGTAACGGTGCGCAGGACTCAGACCCGGACCCAGCTGTGGTGCCGCGCAGCTGCTCAGGACCGAGGTCACACCGTGAATAGGCCCAGCAGGGCGCTATCCGACAAGTTCCCCAGCCTTGCTTACTCCAGGGTAGAGGAGATGGAAGGAACAGCCGACGCTGAAGCACCACAGGCTGCGCTGGTGCGGGGGAGCTCAACCATGGATATCCCGTCTCTGGCGGCATCCATGGAAAAGATCCAAAAGTCTTTGGACCGCTTGTGGGAGTTGCAGGGCAGGGTCCCCGACATCCCCTCCCCCTCCGCCCCAACCCCCCAAAAGGTGGGAAAATCTGGAGCCAAGGAGCCCCGCAAGGCAGCAAAGAGGGGCAAGCGGCCACCAGGGCGCTCTCTCCCTAGACTCCTCAGATCCCTTCAGCACTCTGATGATGAGAGCGAGGGCGAAATGCAGGCCAAAAGACCCAGAGAACAGCGTCAGACGGGTCTGGGCCTTGAATCTGATTGTGAATCGGATCAGGAGTGGGAGGATCTGGATGACCAGGTCTCAGTCGAGTTCCAGGACCCCAGAGATAAAGAGAGACAGTTTCCCCTTCCATGCAGGGATGAATTCATGGCCCAAGTAATCAAAACACTCCAGCTGGTAGAGAAAACACCAAAGGAAGCCTCGTCAGACTCCCAGGAGGAGGATGATCGAGACTACATTCCCTCCGTTCATGACAGGGACTCGAGGGGGCCCCCTTAGATAAAGCCTTTGAGAAATTAATACTGGAGGAATGGAAACAGCCTGACAAAACTAAGAGGATGAATAAGACCCAAACTACTCTATATTCCATCTCCAGAAAAAAGGAACCCCTGCTGAAAAATCCAAAGGTGCATGCAACAGTGGTATCAGTGGCTAAACAAACAGTCTTTCCCACAGAGGGGAACTGTTACCCAGAGACGCTACAGACGGGGATAGAAACTGCCTTGCGAAGGGGTCTAGATTACTCCTCCACAGCAATGAGGGTCAATTTGATCTCCTCATATGTGGCTAGAGCGCTATTAGCATGGCCCCAAGAAGCCCAAGGCCCAAATGTCTTGGACAAGAGGACCCAGGTGCTAACTGCTCGCATTAATTTGGCCACGGCTTTCCTTGCAGATGCCACCATGGACGCCATGTTATGGTCTGCGAGGGCGGTGGCAACCGCACTAGTGGGTAGGCGTAAACTGTGTCTTAGGACCTGACAAGGGGACCCTACTGCCAAGAACCTACTCTCAGCCGCCCCCTATAAAGGGTTTAAGTTATTTGGCGTGTGTTTGGATACTGTCTTGGCAGACGCCAATGCCAAAACAAAACAGAAATCTGCAACAGATGGTGGCGAAAAATAATCCTTTTCGTGCCCCTTGCTTATAAGAACAGGGGAGGATATAGCTCAGGATATGGCATTTTTCGTAGACAAGGGCAATATGGGTTCGATCAACCAAATCGATTCAGCCCCTGCAGAGGATCTAGAGGTCAAGGGCCCAGACATGACAAACAGCGCTCAAGGGGTCCCCCTCAGTCAAGAAAAACTGAGGCATGACTATCGGGGGGGGGCAATGCAAGTGGGGGGCAGGCTTCAATGTTTTTCAGGCTGCTGGGCAGAGTCAATCTCATACACCTGGGTGCTGGACTGTGTAAATCAAGGGTACAGTGTCAAACTGAAGGGCACACCCCGGCATGATTTCATTGCATCCCCAAGGTCAGCAAAACCCCAGAAACATCGTGCAATGTTTCAAGAAATACAGAGACTCCTGGCAATCAGGGCAATAGAGCCGTGCCCCTAAACCAATGGGGACTGGGACTGTATTCCATCCTCTTCGTAGTGCCCAAAAAATCGGGGGTCTGGAGCGTGGTGCTGGACCTGAAATCGCTAAACAAGACAGTACAATATCAGCGATTCAAGATGGAGACGGTGTCATCAATTTGCCAAGTCATCAGGAACAGAGATTGGTTAGCGTCTCTGGACCTCAAGGACACATATCTCCATATTCCCATATGGGGTCCTCATCACCAGTGACTACGATTTTGTTACCAAGGAGATCATTATCAGTTCAGGGCCCTTCCGTTTGGCCTGTCATCAGCCCCGAGAACATTTACCAAGGTCTTGATTCCCTTGATAGTGAACCTACGGAAGGAAGGAGTCCATGTCTACCCCTACGTGGACGACGACCTCGTCAGGGCCCACTCCAGGGAAAAGACCCTAACAGATGTGACCAAGACTATAAGTTACCTCAAGGACCACGGCTTCTTGGTCAACAAAGAGAAGAGCCATCTAGTACTGACACGCAAACTACAACACCTAGGCATACTGATCGATACTTCCTCAGGCACCGCATGCATACCACCAGACAGACAGCAGCGCATCAGGTCAATGATAACCCAGCTGAACTGTCAATCCTGTGCAAGACTAAAATACCTAGCACAACTCCTCAGGTTATTGTTATCCTGCACCAGGCAAGTTCAATGGGCACGTTTTCATCTTCACCCCTTACAACAACTGCTGAGACCTATGCAAGTAGAGCTCACGAGAGGGCTCAATCCATGGGTCCGAATACCAAGAGGATTCCAAAGATCAATGTCCTGGTGGTTAGGGATAGAGACGTTCGACGCCGGAGTTCCCCTGTCGGAACCAAGTTGCACGATCATATCGACGGACGCTAGTCTGACGGGATGGGGAGCCCAGATGGGGTCCTCATCGGTGCAGGACCTATGGTCCCCCTTGGACCGCACTCAACATATTAATGTCCTTGAACTCAGGGCAATCCGCCTGGCTGTGCAGCAGTTAGCCCCCAGCATAAAAGGGTCACACATTTTGGTTTACATGGACAACACAGCCGCGAAGGCTTACATCAACCATCAGGGAGGATCCAGGGCACCAGCACTCCAACGAGAAGCGGTGAGACTGTTTTCGTGGGCTCAACGCAATCTGAAGTCAATAAAAGCGCTACACATAAAGGGAACGGAAAACGTTCAAGCAGATTGGTTGAGTCGTCAATTGCTGGACCCTCACGAATGGCAACTACACCTGGAAGTCTTCCAGTCCCTGACGGTATGCTTTGGACAACCAGTAATGGATCTGTTTGCGAACAAACATACCAGGCAAGTACTGAGATACTGCTTTATGCCTTTCCACCGATTCCATTGATATCCAGAACCATACTCAAAATCATCAGAGGACAAGCCTGGGTGATCCTGGTGGTGCCCTGCTGACCAAGGAGACCATGGTTCTCCAATCTTGTGGAACTGAGCCTGGACCGGCCGATACAGTTCCCACTGAGACCAGACTTACTGTCACAGGGCCCACTGTTGTGTGACAACATCGACATATTGAAACTGACGGCATGGCACTTGAGCGCACAGCATTGAGGGCGCAGGGCTATTCTGAGGCGCTTCTGGGCACCTTACAACAGGCCAGGTGCCCAGTCACCAGGAAAGCCTACAGTTCTTCCTGGAAGACCTTTGCTCGTTGGGCAGTTAACAAGGGCGTGGACCCTTCACAGGCAGGGGTACACATAATCCTACAATTCCTCCAGGAAGGATTGGAAAAGGGGCTGAGACCGAACACATTGGCCCGCCAGGCCATTGCGTCGGTCTTACAGGCAGTCTCTCATAAAAAGATTCTTCTGCATAGGTATGTGAGGCAATTCCTACGAGCGGCCCGTAACATCTGTCCTCCAGTATCCCACAGGTGCCTGTCGTGGAACCTTAGTTTAGTCTTAGATGCCCTCACAAGAGCTCCTTTTGAACCGCTACGGCATGTATCCTTATACATGTTGACCCTTAAAGTTGTGTTTCTGGTGGCGGTTACATCGGCCCGAAGGGTATCGGAACTAGGAGCCTTGTCTATGGAAGACAATTATTGTTCCTTTAAGGAACAGTCAGTCACCCTTAGAGTAGATGAAGCATTCATCCCTAAGGTAAACTCTACTTTTCATAGGACTCAGGAACTAGTCTTGCCTTCCTTCTGTCCCAAACCTTCTCACCCTAAAGAAAAGATTTGGCACACCTTGGATGTAAAGAGGGCACTTAAGATCTACATTAAAAGGACCCAGGATATCAGATCTACCTCGGCCCTATTTATTAACATTAGACCGAGTTATGGTGGCAAAAAGGTCTCTAAGGTTTTAATTTCCAAGTGGGTCAAACAGTGTATAATCGAGGCCTATATGGCAAAAAATAAGGTCCCTCCTCTGCAGATCTGGGCGCACTCAGTCAGGGGCGCTGCCACCTCTTATGCCTTTAAGGCCAGGGCTTCCTATGACAAGATACGCAGGGCAGGGATGTGGACCTCCCTGCATACGTTCGTCAAACATTATAAATTAGACTTATTTAGTTCCGTGGATGTGGCTTTTGGCAGGAGGGTCTTGCAGGCGGTTCTGGATGTTCCCAGGGCTGTTTGCTCCCACCCATAATTTCCGGGCTCGGGTACATCCCGTGCGGAGCACTGACAGGAGACAGAAGGAGAAACAAAAATTGGTCACCCACCTCGGTGAATTTGTTTCTGTTCTGTCATACTGTCAGTGCTCCGGCCCTCCCTGTCAAACAGCACCTATCTAGATGGGAAGGCATCCAAGGATACCCGGTTAGCGCAGTTCTGACTTAGGTTTTAGTTTTAAGGTTGTAATAATAAGCATATATCTTAGGTTGGTTACTAGTTCAGAGTGAGATTAAGGAATGGGTTCCAGACTATATCTTCAAGATCCCCGGAAGGGGTCATCTTCACTAATGAGTTGTACATGAGACTTTTGCAGACAATGGAGACTATCCTTGGCTTGGTCATGGACTGAAGGAGGAGGGCAGCTCCACATGCGCCCTAAAGAAATTCTTCTTCTGCCTCCTGTCGGCCATGCGCAGAGCTACCCGTGCGGAGCACTGACAGTATGACAGAACAGAAACCAATTCACCGAGGTAGGTGACCAATTTTTGTTTTCCACTGCCTGACTTCTGAAATCTTACTTGTTTAACTTTCAGGTTTTTTTATTGTTGTTTTTAATAGTTTTTTCTACTTTGAAGATGAAAAATATTGAACTCTTAATTTGGGCGGGGTGGGGGTGGGGACTGTCCTGAAAATGAAGCCATTTAGTTAGGTGCCTAAATAAAGACTGAGCAGTCTAACATTTTGAAAAGTTTAGACCTTGGTCTCGGCTACCTGAAGATGTAGCTTAAAGCTATGCTTTGAAGTGTGACCATGAGTAAAATATTTTGTATTATTATTAACTTATATATATTGTATCACATTGCTATGCCGCCCCCTACTGCTCACAACATCATAAAAATATTAATAAAACAGTTAAAACCATAAAACATTAAAACCCCTAACAGAACAAAAACACAACCCCCCAACCCCCTCTCCCTCACCAAAAGCCTGATGGAACAGCCAGGTCTTACAACCCCCATGGAAGGAGGCTAAGGAAGATGACATTCTGATCCCCATCGGGAGGGCATTCCACAGCCTAGGGGTGACCACCGGAAAAACTCGATCGTTGGTAGCCAACCAACGTGTCCAGGGTACCTCGAAAACCACCCCCCTAGATGACCGTAGGGGTCGATCCAAGACCTGGGTGGTGAGGCGGTCTCATAGATAAGTGGGGCCCAGGCCATATAAGGCTTTATAGGTCAATACCAGCACCTTGAATCTGGCCCAGTAGACTATAGGCAGCCAGTGCAGCACCCGGAGCACCGGTGTAATGTGCTCACGTCGGCCCACTCCCCAAAGCAAGTAGGCCACCGCATTCTGCACCAGCTGCAGTCTCCAGACCATCATCCTGGGCAGCCCCACGTAGAGTGCATTGCAGTAGTCTAGCCTAGAGATAATGAAGGCATGGATGAGGGTAGCAAGGTCAGACAATATGCCTAGTTCTGAAGAGTTGTATTTAGTAGGGTTGGGCCTACCGGTATATTCGGTATCCGATAATGCCGGTACTGGGCGTACCGGCATTATCGGATTCAACCTGGTATATCCAGTCCGGTTACCGGATTCCCAGTACCGGATTTTTTTTTACATTGCGGCCATTTAAATGAATGGCCGCAATGTAAAAAAACCCCACCAAAAACCTCCCCGAGTCCAGGCTGCACGGGTGGAAGGGGGGACACCCCCCACCCACCCTGCCCAGCCTGGATTTTAAAAAAAAAATTCCCCTCCGCAAGTTCAACCCAGAGCCC
>QEPC01013222.1:3014619-3034224 GCA_003113815.1 Sphenodon punctatus
GGGAGGGGGAGGGAATTAATTTATTTCATTGGTTTCAATGGGGACACAGCGCCCCATTGAAACCAATGAAATAAATCCGGTACCGGCATACCGGATTTAATCCGGGAATCTGGTTTTCGTAGAACCGGTAACCGGTAAAGCCGGTAATGGGCCCGGGGTCCCACCACTAAATGTTTTGTTGCAATGCATGGAGTGGAATGGGGACACAGTGCCCCATTGAAATCAATGGAATAAATCCGGTACCGGTATACCGGATTTAATCCGGGAATCTGGTTTTTTTTTGAATCCGGTAATTGGCCTGGGGTCCCACCTCTAGTATTTAGGAGTAGGTCCCTGCACTGAGGGCTTACAATACAGGATACACTAGAAAGGAGAGACAAGGTTCCTCTGGGAATCGGAGGCTCTTTTTGCACGGAAGCTCCCCCCTTGCCCACGTGTGCGGGTGGAGGGGTGAGTCCATGCGACTGCCACTGTGAGTAGGTGGGGGTACACGCACGCTCCTGTGCTCCGCCCACCTCCACCCATCGCCCACGTATGGAGCAACGGGCACCAGTGGTGGATGCTCCGTGCGTGGAGATGGGTGGAGGTGGGTGGGCGTCGGTGTACTGGGCCGCCCACCCGCCGTGGCCTTCACCCATCCCCCCCACACCACCAGGCCATTTGAAAAGGGCCAGAGTCTGGGGTCCACAGGAGTAGGTGTGGGATTGGGTCTGGGTCATCCAGGGCAAACTGGGGACTGACACATGGACCAAGGAAAGGGGAAGTGCCAGCTAGGGTGCTGGAGCAGAAGGGCAAGGAGTGGTGTTGGGGCAGGTTCAGAGCAAACAAATACAAAACAGCGCAGGCAAGAGATCCAAATAAAGCATAACAAACAAGCTAGTTTATAATCAAGCAGGATCAGGCAGGGCAGGGCTAGTCCAAGCCCACACAAACTGGAGCCAGAGGGGGAAAAGCAAAGCTAGCAACAAGGAACAGGGGAATCAGGAGACAGATGATCTGCCCAGCTTCCTATGGCTGCCAGCCCTACCTTTTTATATGGCAGGCAGCCAACCAGGAAGCTGGGGGCATGGAACAAAGCTGGTGAGGGGTGTGGCCTGATTAGCACAGGGGAAGGCCTTCTGCACTAGTTCCTGGGCCCTGGCCTGAATGCCTCAGTGGTTCTGGGAGAGCCAACCACCATCTCCACAACTCCAAGGTTGCTGGTTCAAACTCCAGTTCTTGCATAAATACATTCCCATTTTATGGGTGGCAAACTGAGAGACAGTGACTTGCCCAAGGCCACCCAGTGAATTCATGGCTAAGCCAGGATTTGAGCCTCTGGATCCAAATCCAGCACCTTATTGTGCATTGTCATTGGATACAACCTAGTTTTCAGAGGCAGTTTTTTGAACTGAGGGATCAGGGTTTACACTATACTCATTTTAAAAGAGTTGTGGCACAAACCACATTTGAGTGTTGTGTGAAACTCTTACTGCTCCTGTGCTCCTTAATTATCCCTGTTCTCTGCCACATAATGCAGTGAGTGGACCACAGAAATGCAGGGAAATCAACAACTATGGGAAGGTATTGATAGGTCAAGGCAAATACAGGTCAACCTGTATTGACAGGTCAAGGCAAATACAGATTAAATAATGCATGGTTATTATGCAAGGTGGAATAGTGTTGTGTAAATGAGCCTTCAATGATCGTGTTGGATGGTGAGGTTAGTGTGGATAATGATTCTCTTAATTTCATTCTTTATTCCTCCACTCCATTCTCATCCTGCTCGATTTCTCTGCCACGGTCAACCACATCCCTCCTCTTCAATTCATTTTGCTTCCTTGGTTTCTGGAGCTCAGTTGGTTCTCTTCCTATCTCTTGAATTGCTTCTTCAGTATCTTACTAGCTGGTACCTCTTCCGCGTTGCTTCTTGGAGTTCCCCCAAGACTTGGCCTCGGCCCTCTTCTCTTCTCCCTTTACGTTCTATTCCCAGGCAAACTCCATTAATATTTTGACTCATGTTGGCATACAGTATCACTTGTATACTGATGATACTCAACTCTCTCTTCACCCCAGCTCTTTCCCACTCCATCGTCTCATATCACAAACTCTCTCTAACATTTCTGCTTGGATGTCTCATCGTCAACTCAAGCTTAATATATCCAAGACTGAACTCCTCATCCTTCCCTCCCCTGATTGTGTCACCATCTAGCCTGTCCCTCAGCTAACACAGAGACTGGGATTTATCTTTAGTTTCACCCCCTCCTTTGCACGTCAGATCCAGTCTTTTGCTAAGTCTTGTCCCTTCTCTCTGTAGAACATTGCTAAAATCCAGCCTTTCCTTGATGCTTCCACTGTCAAAACTCTAGTCTATGCTCTAGTCATCTTACCTTAATTACTGCTTCAACCTCCTCCTATGAACCTCTTTCTTCTGTTGAACACTCCGCTACCAAGGTCAGCTATCTTGCCTGTTGCTTTAATCTTGTTCAGCCCCTCTGCTGGCTTCCTCTTCGCTTTCATATTCATCAAGTGCTCCTTGCCTTCAGGGCTCTTCATGGCCTAGCCCCCCGCCCCCAATGCTACATTCCCACCTGAGAGCTTTGCTGCTCCTCTGCAACCACCCTTGATCATCCCCAGAGTCTTCTACTCCCTAAACCATCTTCGTTCTTTCTCCCATGCTGTTCCCCGTGCCTGGAATTCTCTTCTTGAACACATTTGTTTTGCTCCCTCCCAACCTTCAAATCCTTCCTGAAAAACCTACCTTTTCCTCCAGGCTTTCCCTTCAATTGAGGGTCCCCTTTTCCCCTGTGGCTACGCTAAGCATCTGTGACATTTCAACTTAATACATTTTATTTTTTATTTTTTAATTTAATTATATTTCTATCCCATTCCTCTTGCCTCTGGTGACCCGGAGCGATGTGCAACACTAAAATATCACAGTAAAATAGACACACATACAAAATATAAAAATACAAAAGTCAAATAAAATAATAAATCACTACCAGGACAACACCCCGTACCCCATTCCCTCCCTCCCCACTGCCAAAAGCCTGACGGAAGAGCCAGGTCTTACAGTTTCATCAGAAGGCCAGAAGATCCGGACTGAGACGGACCTCCACAGCATTCCACAGCTATAGCACGGCTGCTAAGAATGCCCTCCTCTCTGTCCGGACCCGTCGATAATGCGGGACCTCCAGGGGGACATCCCCAGATGACCGCAAAGGCCGCCCCAGGATCCAAGGGTTGGGGGGGTGAGGCATGCTTTCAGATAAGCGGGTGTCTAGACTGTAGGGCTTTATAGGTCAAAACCAACACTTTGAATCGGGCCTGGAACACAATCGGCAGCCAGTGCAGTGCACAGAGCACCAGTATTATGTGCTCCCTGCGGCTCATCCCCATAAGGAGATGAGCCGCTATGTTCTGCACCAGCTGCAGCTTCCGAACAGTCACCAAAGGCAGCCCCACGTAGAGCGCATTGCAGTAGTCTAGCCTCGAGGTGACAAATGCATGGATGATAGTGGCGAGATCAGAGTCTGAGACATGTCTGAATGTATTTGTGTTTCTCCCTATGTTCCCATCTCCCTTGTCTCTCCTAGATTGTAAGCCTTTTTGAGTATGGGACCGTTTCTAATCATAACAGTTCAGTGTGGGGTATATTGCTGGTGCTGTAAAAATACATCTTCATAATAATTATCATTAATTGGCAACTTCCTGGGTTTGTAGTGATTTGTATTGATAGAAAATGTAGGTGTGCAGCCTTAACTGTGAGTTAATGAATTTGTGTGAGTGTTTGAGTTGATTATGAAGATGGCGTTGCTTTGGGAAACTACAAAATGAAAAAGCAATTCAGAAGGTACCTTTTATTGGATGAACTACTTGGTCTCCATCTCTTACATTTTGGGACCAACACAGCAACCACCCTGTCTAGATTACAAAGTGAAAGACATTGTGGTCTAGGTTCAGTGGAGCATTGAGCATGGCAGCTGATGTCCACTCGGATACAGCCCAAATAGCAGTAGGTATGGAAGCTTCCACAACTGCCACTGCTACAGAATTAAGCAGGGCAGAGTGCATGCATCTTCACTCCAGCGTGCAGAAACGATGAGGCAGAATGTGGCTGTAGCCACCACTAGATCCAGCCCCACCCCAATGGCCACTTCACTTTCTGCCAAGAGTGGATGGAGGGAACATCTCAACAGAGCACCATATGTGACCAGACCGGATCCTACTCTGCTGTCCTGATTATATGACAAGCACACAGGTATCTCTTTTGTACATTCAGCCGGTCTTTGCACACTTCCCAGAGCCACATGCTCTAAGCTGCAACAAGATCAAAACCCATATGGCTTCTAGATATTCTTAAACATACGTTGTAAGTGTAGGTTTATTTGTCAAATACCTAAATTATGACTGTTTAAATGTATATCCTATTGACCTTTTTGAGAATACAATATGTGATTAAATTGAATTACTTTAGGTCCTTGTTAATTTGCTATGTTACACTTTTATGAGGCCTCCACTTGATTACTGCCATCTTTCCCTTTATCGGCCAAGAAACCGAAGATTTATGAATTGATAATTGAGGGAGAAACATGGAACGTATTCTGAAAAGTGAAAGTTAAAAATTTATCTTTTCCTCTTCTGTGGTGACATACATTACTTGTCTTCCTAATGATTCCAGCAAAAATAACTATATTTCAAAGTTAATGAGGTGTTCCTTCCAGTTTGGCTTGCAGCCTGTGTGGTTTTTATAATTGATTTCATTCTGTTTTCAGGAGTGAGTAAAGAGGTGAGGGTGGGGGAGTTAGACAAATATCTTCCTAGAAGGCATATTGTCTTACTGAATGTAATTCTCAGGCAGTGCTTCCCATGTATTGAGTGTAAGCTGTATTCCACCATGTTGAAACCTGATTCAGTGGGCCATAAGATTTTAGTACAGTTATATGGTATTATATAGTATTTATTTTTATACTGTGATTTGTTTTTATGATAGTTGCTTTTGCGAGAGGGGCGGGGTAAACATGGAATAAATAATAATAATTAATTTTGGCTTCCTAACTGGTGCCCTTTACTTCCCATTCAAATGAAGGCTGTCTAGCTCAGAAAGGAGGCAAGTGACTGACTTCAGACTCCGCTCTTGCTACTGCAGAACTCTTTATAATAGGGAGAGTTAATGACTTAAGACACATTCACAGGAGATGAGAAACTGAATTTTTTTGCTTTTAAGGTGTGAGAATAGATTCGGTTGCAGGATGCAATGCACAATTAACCCTCATGAGTTGCTGTGCAAACTCAGGTTAACCAGTCATAGTTTTTCCTTCCTTTGGCTTTTGCGTAACGTTGGAATGAACATTCCCTGCTTTCAGTCTGCCAACCACTAGAGATACATGTGTTATGAGGACTGGCCCTTTACCTCTTCTGATTTGCACTCTGTGGTCCCCAGAAGCCCTGATGGTCCTGAAAAGTTCAACACCATGGTTCCAAACCTAACCCTCACTAGGGACTACCAGTGGGCACAGCATTAGCATGGAAGAACAACCCTGGGATGCAATGTGGAAATGGCGATCTAGCAGTAGAACACACAATAGTGAATCACCCACATGAATTTCAAAATGTGGGAGAAATGTCTCATGTGAATGTAGACTTAATGTGGCTGTAGAAGTGTGGTTTAATTGGGAAATGTAGACAAACTAAGAGCCCAGAGGTGGTAAAAAGGAAGTTAGGATAGGATCAGGCTCTGGGAATTCAGAAATCTATAGTCCATGTAAAAACCTATTTCAAACTTTTCTGCTGCATGCTAGGTTACCTTTTGTTTTGGAGCTGTCTATTTTCTCTTGCAAGAAAGTGCTCCGCTAAGCAAGAAATGTGTTGACAAATAGAAGTTGGCATCGCGGATAAGTCTTCCCTAAGGGGTAATCCTATGAGCTGGCCACTCTTCACCAAAGATCTTAGGCACGTCCTTTACAACCTTCCTTACTGATGGCCTTAATTTTTATATAGCACACCCCTGCCATGGCACTTGGTGTGTTTTACATACAACATGTTAACACAACTTTTAATCCTCACAACAACCCTGTGAAGTAGCTTGGGCTGAGAGAACATTGTGACTAGCCCAAGGTCACCCAGTGAGTTTCTAGCTAAGACGAGACTTGAACTGGGGCCTCCCTCTACCGCCCAGTCCAGGTATTGTGCACATAGCGACTACACTATGCTGGTTCTAAAGATGAAGGAACTCACAATAAAACTAATTGGCAGCAGATTTAAAGCCAATAAAAGGAAGAACCTTTTCATTCAATATTCAGCTTACCCGTGGAGCTCTTTACCAGATGATTTTGTCAAAGCCAGTAGCATGACTGGGTCCAAAAAACAATTGGCTAAGTTCATACAATCAGAGAGTTGGAAGGGACCTTGAGGGTCAACTAACTCAACCCTGTTTGGATGCAGGACAGAATACCTGGCAGATGGTCTTTTTGAGAACTTCCAGTGATGGAGAACCCATGATGTCTCTAGGTAACGTCTTCCATTGCCACATAGCTGTTAGGATGTTTTCCCTGATATTTAACCAAAATCAACCTTGCTGTAACTTGAGCTAATTAATAATAGATCTGCCCTCTGTAGCAACGCAGAACAGTTCCTTGCCATCTTCTTTGTGGCAGCCCTTTAGATATTTGAAGACTGCTGTCATCTCTCCCCTTAATTTCCATTTTTGCTAGGCTAAACATACCTAGTTCCTTGAACCTTTTCGTATAAGACTTGCTTTTCAGACCTTTTATCATCTTTGCTGCCCTGCCCTGAATCTGCTCCAATTTGTCAGTGTCCTCCTTAGGTCTGACAAGTGCAGAATAGAGTGGAATTGTTACTTCCACTGACTTGGAAACAAGGCTTCTATTAATGCAGCCTAAAATTGCATTAGCCTTTTTTGTAGCCACATCACATTGCTGACTCATGTTCAGTTTGTGATCAAATCGTAATCCCTAGATCCTTTTCATATTTGCTGCTACCAAGCTAGATATCCCACTGTCTTATACTTGTGCAAGTGTTAGAGGATAGGCCCATAGGTGGCGCCTGGTCATGTTGATCAGGAGATGAGACCTCTGACTGCCAAATATCAGGTGTTTTTAAATGAGTGTGGCAGGGGGGGGCGGGGTGTGTGTCCATGGCTGCTGAGTGGTGCAGCTGCGGGGCACCCACGCACGTAACATGCGTGGGGGTGTTTCACATGGGTGGCTCCTAGCATGGCTGCCCTGGCCCACACGTGGCACTGGATGGCCGTGGGTGGTTGCTGCATGGGTCACGGTAGTGCGCCTTCCCACGCACCACCTTCAAACGAGCAGTTGGACATGTGAATTGTGGGGGGCTATGCGTGGACACATCTTGTTTAAAAAATACAGATTATCTTGGGGCTTAAGGTTAAATCAAGGATGATTCTCATAGGCTGCTTTTAGACGTGTGCAGTACACATGCGGCATAAAATCCTGCCGCGTGTAAAAATCCCACGTACAGGGTTTAGACGCGATATTTTGCACGTTAAAGCCAGTTGCACGTTTTTAAAATCGCAAATTAAATACCTCAACGTCAAGGTATTTTGTGGTTTTAAAAGAACGCGCAACCGGCTTCAATGCGTGAAATGTCATGTCTAAACCCTGCACGCGGGATTATTACACTCAGCATAATTTTATACCGTGTGTGCGCCGCACATGTCTAAAAGTGGTCAGAGTTAGTTGAAAATGGAACTGAAATGACGATTTGTGGTAAATGCTGTTTTAATTGAAAACACCCCTCTCCTCCCACCATGTGAAAACTTTACTGGGTTTTCACAACATTAATTTGTTCCCCTTCAGGAATGCTCCTTGGTAGGTCCTTTTGGTATTTTCACCCCTCTCCCCTTAGGGAGACAAAAAAGAGTCAGTAGCTAGGAAGATAGATGATGGTACCAAGACACATAAATACCAAAAGAAAATGACACTATGCACTCAAAATGACAGTAAATACACCAAAATAATTCCTGAAAGTACTGAAAAATTACATAAGTCATGAAAAATCATCACCCGCACCCCTGAAAGCAATGGAATCGGTAGTGTCCCAGGCTTGAAAATTCTAATGAACGTTTGGCAATGAGGGGTTTTTCCTGTTGATTCGGGAACAGCTGTCTTCAATTCAGCAATAGTCAATAATTCTTTTGGTCAGTCAACGATTACCTTACATTTTACCTGTCTGTGTGTGAACTCGAGGAGGGAGAGGGAGCAGTGGAGCCATATTCAGACCCAACTGCCATGGGGAAGTTCCTGCTTTGGCTGCAGTGAGAGAAGGAACCCTTGCCCAGGGACCCCCTCTGTGCATGGGCTATGGGGTTGCCCATCTATCTTTGCAGTCCTATGACTTTTTATCCAGCTCCTAAGCCACATATCCTGTACCCACTTCTGCCCCTTTTGTTAGCCAAACAGAAATATCGCTTTAAAATGTGCATAAATGTACAGAAATTGGATTTATGCAAATTATCACTCTCAGGGTTTCTTCTCCAGCAGAGGTGATAACGTTAAGCTAATGGCTTATAGCTATTGTAACAAGATTTTGGGAGGGGCAGGGAAGGAGAATTCTTGCAGTTCAGAATGCCTTCAAACATATGTGGGTTCTCTTCTTCACAAGGTTCCAGTTCTGCACAGCACTGAACACCTTCAACTCTGAATCATTCAAGTCAACTTGTGACCCATACTTGAGAGGGTCAGACAAATTTTGGAAGAAAAAACAACAAATAATTATTTTTCCCAGAATCCAGTAGGCAATGTACAGTAGATTATTAAATCCGCTTGGATAAATTACATAGTGAATCCACTTAAAGATTTAAGCCCAGAAAATCATTATTAACTAACCTGGTGGTGTGATACTGTCCCTTCCATTGACCTATTTGCTGCTGATTACTATTCATTTACTAACAGCATTATATATTTTTGAGGATTTACTGCTGGAGCAATTTGATTCCTTGCCAATGGTTAGAGAACAGTATTGGCATTGATAGTTTGCAAGTTACAGTCAGTAGCATTTATTGTAATAAATCAGAGAAAGAAATCCAGGATTTCCATGAATTTAAGTGATTCCTAGAAATTTATGTAGTAAAAGCGTCAGTGTTGCAGCCAGCTCTTCGGCAGTAACCCTTTACCGTTTTGTGTTGTGTCCCCAGTGTCTGCCAACTCCAGCTGCAGATTCAGAGCCTTGACAAGGCAATAATGATATCTGGGTTTTCTTTAGCAAACAGGATTGGGGATATTCATATTGCTGGTACAAGGTAGTCAAGCTGCAAAAAGAAATGTAGCCTAGCTACAGATTATTGAAGTCGAGCAATGCATAATGTCTAGTATACGGTAGATCTGATATTACTTATTCATATAGCACCAGCAGTGTACCTGATACTGTACAATCAATAGTTAGACAGGTCCCTACCCCAGGGGGTTTATAATCTGAGACAAGGGAGGGAGGAGACAAACAAGAGGTGAACATTGGAAGGAACAAAGATACATTTGTGAGGTTGAGAAGTTGCAGGTGCATGTCCTTAGCTAGTTACAGGGAATTAACTTGGTAACTTAGTTACAGGGAAGAAATTCTGAGTTAGTGGGGGAAGAGGACACAATTTCACTCATGATGAGCTAGGAAAGACAGAAGAAGGAGGTTTTCAGGAGCTAGGGAAAGCCTTACAGAAGAGGTAGGTTTTCAGGAGGGATTTGAAAATTGGGTGGGAGGGAGCAGAACAAATGCATTCGGGAGGGAATTCCAGGCATGGGGGGCAGCAAGGGAGAAGGGGCAAAGATGTTTAGACGAGCAAGGGGGTCACAAGCAGGCGAGGGTGGGGGAAGAGGAGGAGCGAAGCTTCCAGGCCATGAAGAGCCTTGAAGGTGAAGACCAAGAGCTTGTGTTCAATGAGTTCATATTGAGGGAGCCAGTGTGGGGTGGAGAGGAGGGGCTGAACATGGTCAAAGTGATGGGTAAGGTGGATGACTTTGGCAGCAGAGTGTTGAACGGAGATGAGGGGGGCAAGGTCAGAGCAGGGGAGATCAGTAAGGAGGAAGTTACAGTAGTCGAGGCAAGAGATGACTAGAGCATGGATTAGGATTTTTGTGGTGGAAACGGTAAGGCAGGGCTGGATTTTAGCAATATTATACAGAGTGAAAAAGAATTTAGTAACAGCTTGGATTTGAGACATAAAGACACCTTGGACTTTATTTAATATGGTGTGCTACCTAGCTGGTGCTGTGCTGGTTTTATCCTAGACATTAGAGGTAGGTAGGTATCGCATTGCCAGTGAGAATGACTAGAATGAAAGGTGTTGAAGATGTGAGAGATTGCTTTGAACGTTTGACTGTGACAAGTGTTCTGCCAACTCATTCTGCAGGATTGGACTATCTGTTCTCAGTGAAATTGCAATAAGGTAACGTCCTGTTAGAACAGTTCAACAGTGGAACAAGCTGTCTAGAGATGTTGTGGAACCTCCTTCCCTGGAGGATTTGCAGGGGAAAAAACCCAGGCCAGGCATATGCCAGGAGCACTTAAGGTACAGAGTATCGTCCCTCAGGGCAGGAGATTGGACTAGATGACCTGTGAGGTCCTTTCAAACTCTACAGCTCTAGGACTCTATTACCCCTCCCCCACCCCCTTCTAAAAATACAGGCTCCTTGGGTTAAGAACTGCCCCTTATTTGTGTGTGTCCATGGTATCCAATATAATGGGGAACTTACTGGGTGCAAGGATGGGAGAATATTTACATCTGCAGCTAATACCAAATGCATTTGCACTGCAACTGCAGCATTAAAGGTCCTTTAGGAAAACTTAGGTCTAAGTGATCACTTAGTCAGCGATGAGAGAAAATGGTTCTGATCAGACTCTGTGAAAATCCAAAGAATTGAGTGTTTGGGAGGAGGAGTAATTAGACTGCTGCTAACGGAGCTGCCCATCTTTTTGTTTCCATGACAACAATGGCCCAAGCAGCTGTCAAAGTATATCCTTACAGAAATAGGTGGGGAAAGAATCTTTATAAGTGATGCAGTGAAATTTATGTGGTTTCGATTCAGTCTCCAGAATGCAGCTTGCCTGCAACATAATCTCCCTAAAACAGTTGCTTGAAACAGAAAAATTATGATCATGGAATACATAGTTGCTGGTGGTTTCAAAAGGGGGGGAAATGACGGAAGGTAGATTTATTTGCCCATTGATGACTGTCATGACAGGATTAGAAGTTCGAGAAGATTAACAGGAGAGGCAAATTGTAATATAATAAGCTGTGATTGACTTAATTTTTGTAACTAATTGAGAATGCACTTGTAGTTTAGTTAACATCTTACATGTTGTTCAGAGAGGGTTTGCTATTCCAAAAACCACCAGAAAATATACATGTGCATCTCTCCCTCTGCCCTCCGGATTAGTTATTTTTGATACACATTGTATGCAACAGCTATACCACCTTTTAGGCTGTGGTCTCAATAGATCACATAAGCCATGGCTATTTGGGATGGGTCAGTACTTGCATTAATACATTAATCAACAGCTGCATGTTATAAGACTCAGTTCTGGAAGATATGGAGTACACTGGTGATCCAGCAAAGCATGCACTTTAACTTCATGAATGGCCTATTGGCTTCAATAAAACTAACCAGAACCTTGTTTGAGACCATTCTCAGCATCTTCAGAAATTGAGCCTTCAGTAAGTAACATGGCTGCGGTTGGGGACTGGATGTGGGTGAGATGATTGACCAACCATCATTACCTCAGTCTTGTCAAGATTCAGCTTCAGTCTTGTGATTTGGAGGGGAATAGGACTCTGTTATTGATGGGGTCCGGCCCCCTCTGATCAGTCAGGCTTGCAGCCTTGGAGTGCTTCTGGATCTTTTGCTGTAAATGTTAATCCAGGTTGTGGTGATGGCCAGGAGGGCTCGTCACTCCCATCTGGTGATGAGGCTGCCTTTTCTTTCTGATTCAGATTTGGCCACTGTCATCCATGCTTTCATCACCTCGAGGCTAGATTACTGTGGGGCTGCTCTTGATGTGTGTTCGGAATCTGCAACTGATTGTAGAATGCAGCAGCTCGGCTCCTTTTGAGGATGAGTCGCAGGGAGCACATTTTTCCAATTCCAATTTAATTTATATCCCGGCTCTCTCCCAAAGGACTCGAGGCGGCTTACAACACAAGATACAAAAATACATTCTGGGTCTTTGTTCCACACAGGGGGACCCAAGTCATCAATCACATTTTAACATAATATACTAACATCATATACAATGTAATAACATTTTATATACAGCAGTACCAATAACCATCACAAACAGACCCCCTTAAACCTCACTAATATCCCACTCTATGACCTCCCCCACAAACATGGGGAAGGTCCCATATTCCAAATAATCATCCCCTGCTGCCACCAGGGAAAACCTGACCACTTCCATCCCTTTCTCACCAGGAGGAGGTGGCCCCACCAACCCTACATCAGTGAGCATAACATATTCGTCATATTTCTCCCACTCTCCTCTTTTTCCCCCTAGACCCACCCAAGATACACCGTCAGAGCACAAACCCCCTCCACCCTCCTCCATACATATCGACAATCCCCCTCCCACATCTCCCCTATTCCCCCTTTCGGGGAGACTATCCGAATGTGTGCTTCAAAGTCTGAACTGGCTGCCAGTGCCTATAGCTTTCCATTCCAGGTACAATTCAAGGTGCTGGTTTTGACCGTTAAAGTCTTAAATAGCCTGGGCCCTACATATCTGAAAAACCACCTGTCTTACCATGTTCCATTGTGGCCCCTGTGGGTGGCTGGGAGCGTCCTCTTGCAGGTTCCATCTACTACTGTTGTCTGAAGGATGGGTGTGTGCAGAAGGGCGTTCTTGGGTGCTGCTCCAGTTTTGTGGAACTCCCTTTCCCTAGAGGTTCATTTGGGCCCAAGCCTAGGCATCTTCCAGAGGTGGTGCAAAACCTTTTTGTTTAAAAAAAACCACAAACATTTGGTGGTTGGAGACAGGGTTTGGCTGGGAGGTTATGGGTGGGGTCTAGTTGCGGAGGGATGAGGGGGAAGTTTGGGGAGGGGAGAGGTTTTTTTATGCTGTTTTAGGTTTTATAAAGCTGCCCTGAGCATTGGGAAGGGTGGGGCAAAAATTGGAAAAAAAAAAAAAGATTGTCTCTGGCTCTCCACCACTATCGCATCACAAGTAATGAATAAAACTGTGCTGACGCAGGGTAAAAATAGACACAACGCTGGCACAGAGGCAGAACTGCAGCTACAACTCTGGGTTGGCAGGCGGCACTTAACTAATGTACCTGCAACCTGGGCAGCTGGGCAGCTCCCCCCCCCCCAAAAAAACCCCAACAAGTGTGGGCATCCAGTCCTGCCCGCTGTTACCACCCCTCCCTCCGCCATGACGGGCAGCCTCTGCCCAGCAATGGAGAGGGCAGGACTGAACAGATGCGTTGGCTCACCTGGGCAGCCCTTGGCCTGGAATATGTGCCTGGTATCTTTCGGGAGACACGTTCCCGGCCAACTGCCTACCCAGCCTGGGGCACTAATGGCCAACATCTGGTGGCCAGGGAACAGATGAGTGGCTGAGCCCCCAAGGTGGGACATAGCGGGCCCACATTGTGTGTTCTTACCCACAGGAAGTGTCTTACATGTATCTTAAAGCTAAATTCCTCACTAAGCTCACACTGTAACATGGGTTAACATATGGTACTTTTAGGGTGCCTTCAGACACAACCTCCATGCAGGTACTGCCCCCCCCCCCCCCCCCCCCCCCCCCCAGCAGCACCGTGAGTATTTTTGCCAGTATCTTGCTGCTCCCACAGATTGCCTCATTACTACATGGTAGAGCAATTCAGACACCATGAATACCACCACCATGTGGCACCCCCTTGGTACTGCAGTATGTTTGTGCGTGAGAGAGATTGTCTTGATGTTTGAAAGCATCCTTCGGCATCATGTTTTCAAGTGGTAACTACCTTTACTGTGGGTTTACTACAGATTTAGGTTAATTTAGACACGCAGTTACTGTTTACCCCTGGAAATGCCAGGAGGACACAACCAAGAATTTACCATGTGATAGATAGCTCTACCACTGATCATGGGGTTGAGGGAATGCCTTTCTGTGGATATGCTTCTTGGTTACTTGTTCGCTGCTTGAAAAATGTGTTGTCTGAAAGTATCCATTGATGTCCTGATCACATTCCACTGTAGACTAATGGATAAGGTGTTGGACCAGGACCTGAGAGACCAGCATTCAAATCCTGTCTTAGCCATAAACTCACTTTATGGCCTTGAGCAAGTCACTATCTCTCCGCATCAGTTCCCCATCTGCAAAATGGGAATAAGGACCTACCTCACAGGGTTAGTATGAGCGTGAACTAGATATGACTGTAAATCACTTTGAACAGTGGAAGCTCTAAATAAATTATAGATGATAATAAAAATTCCTGTCTATGTAACTATTCTTTCTACTTAAATTCTGCCTGAGAAGGGAAAGGAATTCCCCACTTCCTATTTTCAAACATTATGTAGTGTTGCAGAATGCTGTTAAAAAGCTTCTGTATTGCATTTCAGTGCTGGATGATTGGAGTGACAATATTAATCATGCATTCACCATACTCATAACATGTTTATGCGAATTTTGTAAAGTTTCATAATTCCTAATCTCAACCTCAGGAATTACTCAATACTGTAAAATATTTTAGATCTTTTAGTCTGCAATTTTGATGTGTTAAGCACAGAAAACAAATTGAGGGAAATCAGTGTGTTCAGACCCCCCCCTTTTTGTTTTTTTTAAAAGACATCTTTTTTTTAAAAGGAGAAGTGCTTGGATAGTAGAAGCTCTCCCATTATGCTACTGCCATTTGCTGGATTAATTCCTGCCTCTCAAGAATTAGCTGTAACTAATGGAACAATTCTTTGCTTACTTGAGGTGCTGGAGAGAGAACATGGTTTGCATGCGCTTTTTAAAAATATCCTTTTGTCTTCTAGCCTTCAGCTCCTTTACTGACAACTCCCTGAAATTCATGTCATTTGCTAGATGACATGACAACGTGGGGAACCTTTTCCCAATTGGAAGCCACTTTGAAAATTAGTACAAGCTATGAGGGTCACATAGAAGTTGAATGTGGGAGTGTTTGAGTGCACTCAAGAAAAGGAGGGCCTAGATCATGGATTTATGCCATAAATCTGTCCCCTATCCCTTTGTGCATGCTCTCATCTCGGCTCTCTTCCCCCGAGTTCAGTTTTTCAGTGATTGGAGGTAGGAACTTGATCCAGGGACCAGATCAGGAAACGGGAAAGGGGCCACACAAAAGCTTGCCATAGGCTGCGTTTGCCCCCCAGGTGTGAGGTTCCCCACCCCTGTGCTAGATCTTTCACAGTTGGAATAGTTTTGAAATATACCTACATATTTTAGGCAAAGCAAAATAGTAGTCTTCCAAAAACCCAGAAAACAGAACAGTTGGAATTTTTCCTTTTCCAGAACCATCTGCCTGCAGAGACTTTTACAAGAGATTGTTTGGCTCTAGAACAGTGGTCCTCAAACAGGGGCATTCAAAAAGTTCTTTTTGTTTGAGTGTGGGGAGGTGAGCCAGCAATGAACAGTCATTAAGAGCCCTTCTTGATGTCCCCCGGGTGGTGCAGGGGCCTACAATGGAGAGGGCGTTCTTGGTGGCGGCGCCCAGGCTATAGAACTCACTTCTGGTGGAGGCCGTGGTGGCCCCGGACCTTGCCTCGTTTTGATGATAGTGTAACGCCTGGCTGTTCTGCCTGGCCTTTGGTGGGGAAGGATGGGGTTTTTATTTTATTTTTAATGCTTCTAAAATGTGTATTTTTAATGATGTTTTAACTTTTGTAAGCCACCCCGAGCTGTGGTGGCAGGAGAGACAAGGTGAAAATAAATAAATACCTAGCCCTACTGTCACTTGAGATGGGGTGATTTCCAAAATGATGGGGTAGCAAGGCCGAGAACAAAGTAGACTCGGAGAGAGGAAGCAACAGGAGGATGGGAAGGGGGAGAGGAAGAGAAGGAACAAGCAAGGAATGCATGCGTGTGGCAGTAGTGGGAGGGGTCTCAACTACCACAAGCAAGAAGAAGGGAGGCTCCGTTTTAAAAGTTTGAGAACACTGCTGTAGCACATGCACAGAAGCGATCTGTTTTTGAGGCACAAAATGCCTTCTGAGATTCAGCAGGTGAAACAGTGTCCTACTGGTAGGCTGGGAATTTTGACTCTCTGGTCAAGCCCCAAAGATAAGATAACAACATGAACACCCTCAAAATAGTTATTCATGCAGCAAATATCCAACACCAGATAGTGTTAAAAAAAAATAATCTGCAACTTCAGCTTCATTGTACTTTTCCTTCTATACATAAATTTCAGTTGTCACTGCAAGGGAATGCTAATCTCAAAGCGGCCAACATTTAATCTAAATTTAAAAGTGAGTGCATTACTCACAATATGTAATTATTAATTATTATTATTATAAGCATTTATATAGCGCCAGCAATGTACCTGGTGCTTTACAAAAAACAAGATAGACATGGTCCCTGCCCGAGAGCTTACAATCTAAAGATGGTGAGGGGAGACAGGGAAGGGGGAACAGAGGGAGAGACAAGGGATGCAACATTCATGAGGATGCGAGAACTCAGGTACACGTTCTTGGCTTGGTTACAGTACATTAGGAGTTTACAGATAACAGGTGAGGGATAATCCTGGGTGGGGATGTTTAGCAGGAGTTAGGAAGGGTGGAGCAGAAAAAGTAGGTTTTGAGGAGGGACTTGAAGGTGTGGAGGGTGGGGGCAAGGCGGACGAGGGCAGGGAGGGAGTTCCAGGCATGCGGGGCAGCAAGGGAGAAGGGACGAAGGCAGTTGGGGGAGCAGGGGAGGCGTGGGAGGATGAGGGAGGGGATAGAAAACGAGCGGAGTGCTTGAACTGGTTCGGAGGGAGATTAGGGAAGAGAGGTAGGGGGGAGCGAGGTTGTGAAGGGCTTTGTAGGTGAAGACAAGGTAATGGAGCAGCCTATCCCCTTGAAGTATAGCAGTGGGCTGGAGTCAGTCAGACCTGTTCCAGGTTGTAGGTACGTTCTGGATTCCACTAAAGTCCATAGCAAAGCTCTTGTTTTGGCTTTGGTGGAATGAGGTTCACCCCTTAGTCTTTAAGCATGGGTGTTGTGTGGCTGGTCAGCCCAGGAGGCTCATGACATCTGTTGAAAACCAACCCATGCAAAAGCCAGGGCGTACAGAATAAGCATCTCAGAGGTGTGGTGTAGATGAGGAGCTGGAGGAAGCAGTAGTTCAGATCTCATGTAAAAGGAGTCCTGGCTGAAGACTGGTTTGGGGAAGAAATATGTAGCAGGTTGCTGACCAGGTGACTTCTTAGCAGGGACAAAACCAAAAAGCCTATCGAGCTGCTGGCCCTAGACAACAAGGCTGCAGAGACGTGTTCATTGGGGACAAGGAACTAAAGGTAGAACTGTTGATCTTAGCAAAGAGGGTTGCAGGAAAAAGGGCCCCTGGTAATCAACCAGCCCAATGGAGAGGGGGGAAGAACCATTTGAAAACACATGATTTTGGTGAGGTATTTAAGGGGAAAGCGGAGTCCTGGACACTTGGGAGGTGCCAGTGCTTCCAGATGGAGATAGTTGAGAAATGTGAGTGGAAGGCTTATTTGTTGTTTGTTATTAAGTATTGATATAGCTCAGGCAGCAATGTATCTTGGACTGGACAGCCATTAAGTAAAGACAGGTCCTTGCCCACAAGGGCTTACAATCTAGGAGCGGCTAGGGAGGAGGAAGGGAGACAAAGGAGAGGAAAACACAGAGGGAGACAAGGATACATTCATGAAGTTGAGAGGGCACAGGTGCATGTACTTAGCTTATTATCAGGGGACAAAGGGACCCTGAATGAAAGGACAGTAGAGGAAGAATCAGTGAATAGTGTGTTCAAATGAGGAGCTAGGGAAAGCTTGGCAGAAGAGGTAGGCTTTCAGGAGACATGACTTTCAGGAGTTGGAAGGAATAGAGCAGAATGAATATGTTCAGGGAGGGATTTCCAGGCATAGTGTGTGCGTGGGTGAAGGGACAACGACAATTTAGGGAACGGGGGACCTGCAAGCAAGAGGAGCAAATCTCCTATGTGGGAATACAGCAGGAAACGGGGGAGCAAGGCCATGGAAAAACATTTAAGGTAAAGACAAGGAGCTTGTGCTGAATGTGAAAGGGGAGAGAGAGCCTGTGGATGGATGATAGGAGGGGCTGAACATATTTAATAGCTGGTGCAAAATAGGTACTGTGTACTGGTTATTTCAAGGCAGAGCCCTGCGTCGTGGGGTGGGTAGCCTCCTTGGGGCGAAATGGCACTGAGGTATGAATTGCAAATATTGGCTCTGGTCTGTAACCTGCAATTTGGTAAATCCTGCTGTCTTTTAATTTGTTGGAGCTCAGTTAAGTAGCTAACATTTTGCTATTAATACTCTTACCTGTTAAAAGACTACAAAGTAGCTAAATGACAAGTGATTTTAATGATCAAAAGGAAATTAACACAAAATTACATGTACCCCGCCCACACATACATATATTCATGTTAGAGAATTGTTATTCCTCATTCCATGTACATCAGCTTTGATCAAGCCAATTATTCTGTTCTGGGTTTGGGGTTTTTTTTTGGTGGTTTTTTTTGACAGCCACTGAAAATTAGAGAATCTGAAATTAAAGTTACAGTTCAGAGACTTTCTTCACAGGAGTTTGTAACTTTATTTAGCTGAGCTGAAACAGAGTTAATTAAAATGCAACTCTGACCCCTTGCACAAGTATGTGTAGTGGCAGCTGGTGGGGCAGTGGGTGAGTTTATTTATTTATTTAATTTATTTAATACATTTATACCCCGCCCCTCCTGCAAACAGCTCAGGGCAGCTAACAAATCTCAAATAAAACAGCATTTAAAATATTAAAAACCATCATAAAAAATCTTAACAATTAAAACAGGGAAGGACAAGGAATTATAACAAATAATAAAGAAGGGTAGGAGGATAAAAACCCACTAACCCACCCTCCCCAAAGGCCTGGGCGAACAGCCAGGTTTTATAAACTCGCCGGAATGTTAAAAGGCTCGGGGCCAGGCAAGCTTCCTCCGGGAGGGAATTCCAAAGGCGCGGCCCGGCCACCGAGAATGCCCTCTCCATTGTAGCCCCCCGCTTTAACACGGGGGACCTCCACGAAGGCACCCCCGGCAGACCGAAGGAGCTGCTCTGGGGCGCGGAGGGCAAGGGGATCCCTGAGGTATGAGGGGCCGAGACCGTGAAGGGCCTTATAGATCAACACCAATACCTTGAACCTGGCTTGTCACGCTATTGGCAACCAGTGCAGAGCACGGAGCACAGGTGTTATGTGGTCCCGGTGACCCATCCCCGAGAGGAGGCGGGCCGCCGCATTCTGCACTAGCTGCAGCCTCTGAACCAGAAACAAGGGCAGCCCCACATAGAGCGCGTTGCAGTAGTCCAGCCTCGAGGTGACGAAGGCATGGATGAGGGAGGCCAGGTCCGGGCCAGAGACATATGGACGCAACCTCCGCACCAGATACAACTGGTGGAAGGCAGCCTTCGCCACCCCCTCTACCTGCTGCTCCAGG